>OZ023208.1:34996183-35403683 GCA_963995525.1 Escarpia spicata | reverse complement strand
TGACTTTCTGTACATTCTTGAAAGTAAACAATGTTTTATCTTCGTATAGACCTGTATGATTTTATTACATAACCTATCATGACATATCGATTACACTGCCCTTTCTAGTCATATATAGTAATAACCATCCTGCTCATGCGTGTTGTTGTTGAGTAGATCTTTTATGTTGGATGTTTACGGTGTACGTGTGCCCATACTAATTGACTAGCTACTCTGGCATTGTTTTATTGAGCAGGTCGGTTTGTTTAAATAACGGCATTGTACAAAGTACATTTAAATAAAGCTTCGGACATCAACAACATCTAATTGATGTTGGCTTGGGCAGCGAGCGGGTCGAAGGCGGGGGGAGGATTATATACATATATATACCTTTATTATTTTATGATTAATATCGTATATTATATATATATATATATATATATGTTTTAATGCATGTTTACATTTTTGTATTATTCATTATAATCATTATAAAAAAACTCATGTGTTTTATTGAGCAGATAAGCAGTTACACGTTGTCTGTCCTTTGATTTGTAGGCCATAGCAATTGGCTGAATACCATTGTATTGTTTCATCGACAGACCTTTTTGTTTGAATAACGGCATTGTGCATAGTGCGTTGAAACAACGCGTCCGACATCAGCAGCATTTAGCTAAAGTTGGCTTCCGTTTGACTTTGATGACGTAAAGGCCTACCTGGGTAATCCCGTTCTTACTAAATCCTCCTTGAATGCTTTGAATAGAAATTAGGAACTGAGCAGATCTTGCGTGTGAGATTTGTGTTAGTATATTGTCTAACGTTGCATTCTGAATAACAAGAAAAATAGATAGACAGACAGACAGACAGACAGACAGTCAGACAGACAGACAGACAGACAGACAGACAGAGAGACAGGCAAACAGATAGATATAATTGTATAAATCAACATAAAAACACAACCAGACAAGTGTAACATACGATGAAATGACATTCAATTCCGGACTGACAGCGGAGCCAACCAAGGCTGTAATCAGTTGATTTAAACTAGTATAAAATAAGTACTTATTGAATGAACTGGTCAACCTCACAATAAACGTGTAAACAATGTAATAATAATTTCACGTATAGCGTACGTGTGGATTAAGTTGTTATAATAAATCAGATATGTAAGATGTAACAACAATAATAGTAATTAATGTTCAATTATGTATCGTAGCACAAACATTTGGTGATACTCTTTTTATCTAAGAATATGTGTAGTCACGGTTTATGTACACACTGAATCTCACACCTGCTGGGACCCCTTTATGGTGTGGATTCGTGAAGATTGGTTAACGCTACGCGTGCTTTTATTTGCACAGTCCCCTCTTTCTCCCGTTTTTATCCCAACTACTACTAATCCCCGTAATCGAAATAAAAACAATAACCGGAGCAGTGTCAACGTTACGGGCTACTTTATGCCCTTCCAGTTTCTTTTCACCACTCACCCACTAACACTATACGAGGATTTCCATATTTTTGCCCCATTTTTATTAATTTCCTTCTAAAATTAAACTGGCAATAAACTTTATAATAATTGATTGATTGGATAATGTTGGACAACATGTTGGTCAACAAAGCCGAGCTGAATTATTGTTTAATGACCTTAATTAAGATGTGTTCACTAACGAGTTTATCATGTAGGTGACACTGCGACCACCCCGTTGGAGCATTACGACCAGGCGGTTGGGGCATTGCGACCAGGCGGTTGGAGCATTGCGACTAGTCAGTTGGTGCATTGCGACTGGTGTATTCAGGCAGAGGTGCATTCCGACCAATTTCCAAATGAACTGCTCATGTTCTTGAAATGTAATAACTTATCTAAACCAGACAGTAAACACTGATTAACAACAGCCTGATGAACTGATATTAGTTACTAGGTACCATGTATCACCATGTCTGTGTGTCCTGAGAAAACACTTGTTAAATGTGTTAACGTTGCCAATCAAAGAATTGCTATTTTGGCCTGTTTTTATCACACGAAGTTAATTGTTATTTGAATTAAAGTTAGTTATTAATTTAATTTAATTGAGAAACATGAGAGGTTATTTTAATGATATGTGAAGTTAATTTAATTTAATTGAGAAATTTCTGAGTTAATTGTAATTTAATTAATTAACTTTTCAAGTAAATTGCCCCTTGCCTGGCAGGTATGAATGTATTTCTCCCTCTGCCTTTGTCCAACCATTCGCTTCCTCTTTATCCGACGTCGTATCTCTTCTGACCATCCTCCGTAACAAGGTACACAAATACGTCCGTTTGCTTGATCTCCTTTCCGTCCAACCTGATGGTTAACTCCTCTCTCTGTGGTGTCCAACCTACACCATGTCTGTGTTCTCCAGGCTCATTCCCGTCTATGCTTTTTGAACATTTTCATTCCCCCAACACGTCTTAGGTATTGGTTGTTCACTGCTATAATGGCCAGATCGTCTGCTTACATCATCTTCCTGAGACAATTTTGTTTGTTTGTCTTCCTGCTGATTAGTTCGATCACCATGATAAACGGTAAAGAGGTAAGGGCGCTTCAAACCGATGTTAACTTCCATCCTTCCTACTGTTATCTTTTGAGATTCTGTTGCGATTAGGCCATCTCATGATCAACAAATCCCATTGCCATGCTCCATTGCATCTCCCAGTCTCCCCCGCTGCGCATCTCGTCAATACCAGGTGTTCTCGTATTCGTCGTTCTTTCATCCCGGTTAGCTTTTCTGTATCCATCCTCGCAAGCCAGAGGTGTGACTACGTACACTAGAGAGTAATATAATCAGCAGTGCCCTTTAGCGCGCGAGGATGTCTGCAACGGTTAGATCAGCTAATTCTGCTTTCCTATCCACATACCCTGATACCTTCAGATTGTTGTTAAGGTACAGTACCTCCTTGAACTAGCTTTCCCATACCTTCAAAACTGCCTCTTGTTCTGTCATTCTCATTTCTATCCTTGATCACCATCCCACTCTTCATGTCCATACTATTTTCATTCCTGTATCGAACCGATTTATATATAATCGTCTTCTATACACATTGCTTGCTAAATACGTCTGCTTCCATACCTCTCCTAGTTTTATCATAAGCTCCCATTGCGGCGTTCTTCTTCTTTTCGCATGTGTGTAACAGCCTGGCATCCGGTTGATATCCGTTCTCACTAGTCTTCTCGTATGTGTGTAACAGCCTGGCATCCGGTTGATATCCGTTCTCATTGGCCTTCTCGTATGTGTGTAACAGCCTGGTATCCGGTTGATCTCCGCTCTCATTGGTCTTCTCGCATGTGTGTGACAGCCTGGCTTCCGGTTGATATCCGCTCTCGTCTTCTCTATTTCTTCCCTGGCTTCATTGTGTTCGCATACTGCGTCTGCAATGTTGTTGTCCGCCATCCGTGCTTACACCGTCCTTTCCGACGTTCTTCCACATAGCTCCTCTGCGCGGGCCTAAAAGTATTCTTCTGCCATCGCAACCGGATTGGTTGGCAGACGTGACGGTAGATGGCAGAAGCAACCAGAAGATAATCATTCATTGCCAGATCACAGCCTCGCGTCTAGGTCGCGTTTATTACAACTGCATAAAACGTAGCCTGGCACGGATGTCCATGGGCCAAACGTTATAATTATAATAGAACGTTTAATTATAATAATTGATCATGTTTTATGTTTTATATACAGCCGTCCTCGTCTATATCAGGAGGTCATGATCGCTAGGTGGAGCAAGCGGTGGTGTTGTTGGTTTGGTCTCCGGCAGAATTTGTTGCTTTTACAAACTTAACAATAAATCAACACGTAGATGATATACCACACAAAGAACTGGACGGGAGAAATTTGAAAACCAAATGATGAAATCAGCTAAGTAAACATTTATTTTGCACCTAAGCCTGCCAAATAAAAATTTACATTTCCCGCCTTCTCGGTCAAAATCGACCCGGATGTAAACAAACACTCTTAGCTCACGAAGACACCAACCTTATCATCGTTAGTGCAACTTAGCCTAGTACTATATATAATAGTAGACACCTGAAATTGGGTATCAACACATACCGACATATCTCACAGTTGCGAAATATCTGCCACACAGTCACCCCTCGTACCAACCAAGCTTTTTATTAACGCTGCATTACATGATCCGATAACGCCCTAGATCGCTACGACTTAAGTTAATCTTAAAACCCGTCTCATCCTGCACCGCCTCCACGTATGCTCTCTGATATAGACACTCGAATTTTTTAGATTTCTTAGACGTTTGCTATTATTATTTGTACTCGTTTTATATTTTAAGACACTTTTTTTATCACCATTTTTATTATTAACAATCTTACGCCTTCTACTTAAGTTAAGGCAAAGCCCTTGCTAGTCGAGGGCCCATTAAGATTTTAATTCTTACGACGAACCTAGCGATACAGATATTTAATTATGAATCGAATGTCAAAGCCTCCTAGCAAACACAGCATCAGCCTATTTAATGTCAATATGCAGTCAATCTGCACAAAGAAATTTCACCTCATGATAGACGACGTAAAACCTGACATCATAGTTGCATGTGAAACTTGGTTGAAGCCCGCTGTCAATAGCAATAAATTCATGCCGCCTGGATATGACCCCCCTTTCAGGAAAGACCCAGCAGATAGCTATGATGGCGTGATGATTGCCATCAACACTGGATTGGCTGCTGAACAGATATCGATAACGACACCGTGTGAGATGGTTGCTTTGAAAATCCAGACCGCACACACTCCTCTCATAGTACTTGGAATCTACAGACCCGCAGATAATAACGCTGACTACTCAACCTCTAACATAGCCTGGAAATTCCCAAACAGCCCTCTATGCATTTCTGGGGACACACCCCTCCCGGGTATCGATTGGAAAACAAACACAGTATCGAAACACCAGTACACAAAACAGATAAACGAACTCTTCCTCAACACATTTTCCATGTTGGGCCTATCTCAAATGGTCACTTTCCCGACAAGACTTGACAACACTAGATGTCTTCCTCGTGAACCGGCCATCCCTCGTTAACAGATGCGAACCCGTACCAGGGGTTAGCGATCACGATTTAGCCGTCTATGTAAATTCGGACATTTTACAAAAAAGACAAAGATCTATCCAGAAGAAGATCCACATCTGGAGAAAAGCAGACACTGAGCAGATTCAAGAAGAGCTAGTAACATTTGCTGATGAAATGCAAACCCAACATAATCCAGACACACCTGTAGAAACGCTGTGGGCGTTGCTTACTGCCAAGTACCAAAACGTACTATCAAAACACGTCCCTACAAGACTGTCCTCCCAACGTTACAACCAACCCTGGACCAATGGCATAATAAGAAACCTGTCACGAAAGAAAAAGAAATACTTCAAGAAGGCCCAGCGTACCAAGTGTGCCTACGACATGGCAAAATATCGAGAAATGAAAAAGCTGGCCCAATCAGAATGCCGAAAGGCGTATTACGGATATATTAACTCCATGATAGGCGAAAACAATAAAAATGAGGGAAATCTAAAGAAGTTTTGGTCTTTCATCAAAAGCAAAAAGAAGGACAACAGCGGAGTAGCCCCATTCACGAAGAATGGCATCGTCCACAGCGATAGTCAGACTAAAGCTGACATTCTTAATATGCAGTTCTCACCAGTCTTCACCGACGGAGACATGAGCGATGCACCAAGACTTGGAATGAACGGTTCAGAGCTGGGACGTAACGAAGTACAAGTACTTCGTTACTGTACTTGAGTAGAAAAGTTTACTTTTCGTGAGTAACGAAGTACATTTTTTTAGGAGTACTTTTACTTGTAACGAAGTACAAATGTGTGTACTTTTCATAAATGTAACGAAGTATCCATTATTTATGCGTTAAAAGTTTGGAGCTCCAAAAATATTAGTAACGAACGATTATGCCTGAAGCCCGGAACTGGTTTCCCCCAGCATATATCCATCAATAGATATCAGCCGTGGTAGTCTTTTCTGATTGGCCTATCATTGTCGTTACCAGGCATGATCACCAGGTGTCATTCGCGTTCAAAGATTTATCATAGAAGGATCAGCCGAAAACGATCATTTGCAGCATCCATGGCCATACTTATCCAGTATGTTTGAGATTAAGTCAGTTCACGGGGCTTCTGTTAAGTTGATCTTTTTGTTGTGTATGTCGATATGCCTTCAAACCTTCCTTACACACGTGGTCGGTAAATTATTAGTGTTAGACCTACGCAGCTAAAAGGTCTTCTTGCCTAATTTTTGCTGTGCAAATATATTACACCATAACACGTCGTTATTTGTACTAAAGGTGCAAGTGCATTTAATATGAACAAAACATGTTCTTAGATTTAGGTTCGAGCTATTAGTGACCTGAATAACGTCCCGAATTGCATTAGTGATAAACGCACGTCGAAATTCACACATTATCGCCCCAAAACATTCCCTTCGCTGTGGCAATTTAAACTGCTAATGGTTACTCAGATTTATCTTAATAATAAACTAAGTATTGTTAGGGCCTATACATGTTGTATATGTGTATTCTTGGTTCATGTTTTCAATATTTTGTCTCACATATAGATCCCCAGGCCTGGTCGTAGACAATATTTAGTGTTCACTGTACACACTACTGAATATGGTATTACCATTATTTTATTTCTTTTGTCACTGTCTTGCATAGTATGTATAGTTTGTTTGAGGAGCCAGACTGTCATTGTATCCTGCTGAGGATCCTGTCCTGTTCAATAAAGTGTTTGCTTTGCACACTACTGAATTCACTTGTTTGTTCGCAGTGGGTGACCATATCAAAAGTTTTTAGAGAAGTACTTTTGCATTTACTTCAAGTACATTTGGTTACTTTTTACTTGTACTTCAAGTACATTTTTAAAAAAGGACTTTTACTTTTACTTGAGTAGCTTTTTCCAAAGTTACTTGTACTTTTACTCAAGTACAAAATAAATGTACTTGTTCCAGCTCTGATAATGAACCCATACGGTGACTTTCCGCATATGAAAGAATCTGAAGCAGGAGTAAGAAAAGTACTGGAAGCAGTCAAACCCCATAAAGCCACATGACCTGATGGGGTCCCAGCCAGGTTCCTGAAAGACTATGCTGCAGAACTTGCACCAGTGCTAATGCTCATATACCAGGCATCACTCAACCAAGGTACAGTACCAGCAGACTGGAAGCATGCCTGTCATACCAGTATACAAGAAGGGAACAAGAACTATTGCCTCAAACTATAGACCCATATCCCTTATGAGCATCACCTGCAAGACATTGGGACACATCGTACACAGTAACCTAATGGACCACTTGGAACAACACAACATCCTACCTGACTACCAGTCTGGGTTTCGCAAACGTAGGTCCTGTGAAACCCAACTCATCCAAGCTGTCGACGACCTAGCGATGTGCCTCGACGAGGGTGGCCAGATCGACGCTGTGCAGTTGGATTTCTCAAAGGCGTTCGACAAAGTGTCCCACCACTATCTGGCTACCAAACTTCACCAATACGGAGTGCGAGGGAAGATGTTGGACTGGGTCAAAAGCTTCATGAGCAGCCGCACCCAGGAAGTGATTCTGGAAGGCAAAAGATCATCGTCGGCTGCAGTGACCTCAGGCATCCCACAGGGATCAGTCCTTAGACCCATCCTCTTCTTTTGTTACATAAATGACCTACCAGACCAAGTGTCCTCGACGCCTGTATACTGATGAATGTCTCCTGTACCGAAACATCAACTCACGAGATGATGCAGATATACTACAAGATGACATATACAAGCTACAGATGTGGGAAAAGAACTGGCTGATGGAGTTTAATCCGGACAAGTGCGAAGTTATCCGAATTACCAACAGAAGGAAGAAGATAATTGTCAGTGATTACTTTATCCACGGACAGCAATTGAAGAAGGTCAATTGAGCCAAGTACCAATAAGTAACCATCGACAGGACACTAACATGGAGCGAACACATCAACAACGTGACAAAGAAGGCTAACAACACCAGAGCTTTCCTACAGCGGAACGTCAGCAGATGCTGCAAGCCATCAAAGCATTATGCTATCAGACGTTCGTCAAACCCATCGTGGTATATGCGTCGACAGCATGGGATCCATCCACAGAGAAGAACATCAAGACCGTGGGAAATATGCAACGACAAGCTGCTCGCTTCGTGAAGAGCGACTACCGTCGACGCAGCAGTGTGACAACCATGATCGAAAGTCTGAAATGGGAGACCCTTGCGCATGGGCGGGCTAATGCCAAGCTGTTAATGTTCTACCGCATCAGGAACAAATTAGTGGACATAACAACGACTTCACTCACCGCCGCTGCAACTCGTACCAGAGGCAATGCATATCGCTACTTCCAGACATTCACCCGCATCGATGCATGCAAGCACTCATTCTTTTCAAGCACCATCAAATCATGGAACAAATGCACACAACGGCTAGTTAGCAAACAATCACTGGACTCATTTAGAAAGCATCTCCTCTCCATGCCTGCCTAAAATAATCTACGCCCACAAGGTACACCGACTATAGGGTATTCTAATTTGTCTAAACTTCACAAAATAAGCAATAGACCGAAGCCAGCGCTACACCACCCGCTACTTGCGACGGCCCACCCAAGCTCGACAATACTCTAGCCACATACGTGTGGCTGATACAGAGGTCTGAGCTGTACATAAGAAGAAGAAGAATGTTACAGCTTGATGACAGAACACATATGTGTTTTGCTAGTTTAGTAACATCATGGTAGTTCCTATTACAAATAATGTACTACTAGCAATTGTACCTCTAGCACCAATCAACAAAGCGATGAAACGTATGTGTACTGAAATAACAAGCAGCTCGTTCATGATTTCGCCAAACATTTTGTAGCAAGCCATACAAAGTAACCGAGTATGGATATCAATCAACCAATACAGCCTCGGGTAATGTATTATGTTAACAATCGTAGAGAGCTTAAGGAAATGGCGGTGCTCATGTGCGGAGTGGCTTCTACCAACGACTACATTAAGATTTAGGCCTAAATACGTCGTTTGGTCAACACTGACTTGCGTCACGTTTGTTAAACGAGTTGTGCTGTCGCAAGACGCAGCCTGCATAATCCGACCGTCGTCGGCCCTGCCAGACACACCCAGCGTAATCCGTCCGTCACAGCTCCATTAACGTCACGCACCGACATCCGAAATGTCCAATTGCCAAGAACCCAGTGGTCGGTTACTCAATAACAGTTCCGATTTGGGTGACAACGTGTGTGCGATGCTTCACACGGCCGCTTGTAATCAGCAGCAGTGATTAGCCGACAGAGGGTTAGGGCGAGACTTAGCAAGTCGCTACCTAATGGTGTGAACGCGGATAAAAGAAATCCCTATAAATCAATCAGCGCAGGCTGTGTGTTCTCAGACGCAATGGTCGATGATGTGCCTGGACTGTGACAGTGGGATTGGCTTAAGTAACACAATTTATGGTGTAGTGGACAAATGTGACCATCTTATGATGTGTTATTGTGTAGTCGTTTATCCTAACGTAGTAAATACACCCACTGTAAACGATTACATATGTTAACTTGCAATTACTCGTTACAGACTTAACCACCTTCTAACTTGGCTATCGAACGTTGTCTACTGCGAACAAACGTTCGATTAGTTGTAGAGTTGGATTGTTCCCCAAGCACGTCACCAACCTAGACATCATTAAGCCACACTTTGCGCCACGGAATCAAACTACTAATTCAAACTGCAGGATCAGAACAAATACATAGCATTTAAGAGGCTAGCTTACAATTTATATTTATATTTTGATCGTACTTACTGTTACGATATTTACTCGGGCGTATGGACTTTAGAATATACAGGCAGAATAGAGACGATAGTTCTGGTCAACCAAACTTTATTAAACGTGGCTGCCGCGACCAAGGAGCGGCCTGTTATTCTACTTTCTGAGGAGATGTCATTACATACTACATGCGTTTTAAAAAAATTGGCAATTTGTTATAAAAGAAAAGTATGTTGTTAAGATCTTGAAAATTGTGTTTTTTTTAATTAGAGAGGAAATATAAGAGTAAAATGTCGGACAGCAGGAATCACTTAATGTTGCATGTTCATCGTGAGATTCTTACGTAGAAATACTAGTCACTGTGTAATTATATGCTGTGCTTCAACTATAAACTCATCTATGTGCTGTGTATATGTAATGTGAGAATATCATCTATGCACCGACTGGGCTACCCGGATTGTCTCATTTGCCAGCAAACGCTTTGATATTTCTTGCTACGATTTTTTTATGTGCTTTGCATGGTTTGGTAATCCCTGAAAAGCGTGTACGGCATACTACAAAGAGCTTGCGAAAGAAGAGTACCCAAGAAACGTGTGCGAAAGAAGCAGTGTGTGAATGAGTGCTCATGGAAGAAGTCACAGGGAAGATAAGAGCTGTTAATCAAATTGTCTGTTTTTGTTAGCTGTGATCGCCCTAGACGGAGGATGCGAAGACCGTGTGAGAAGGAGGGTAATTCAATGAACAGCGAGGTGGCAGTGTGGACGCGTGTCTTACCGTCATCACATGCCATGTGTTTTGTACTACAAAAATAAGCATGTGACTTTGAAAGTTAAGTATTTCCAAGATTGTAACGAGACCGGTCGTGACGTGTGTGATAGAGACAGTTGCCGTACGCACGAATAAAAAATGTTACGCGAGAGAACGGGGATGAAGGCGCTGAGATGGATCGCAGGTGTCTGTGATAGAAAAAAGATGTAATGAAGATCAAACGAAGTAGATGGATGTGACGTGCATAAAATATGAAGTAAGAAAGATCAGACTGCGGTGGTTCGGACACGTGGTACGTAGAGAGGATGATAATGCTGATAATGAAGACATGGGGGTTAGTGGAGCAGGGCAAATGCGAGAAGTGACAGCAAAGAAGAAGGTGATGATGAGAGAAACGAAGGTGGCGGAATTTGTGGCCTGGGGTGACAGGGAGTGTGAGGATCCGAGCATTATTCCATTTATCCATTTATTCCCAGTAGGGAATAAATGGTCGAAAGAAAATGACCTTACTTGCTACACTTCTACCACAAGATCGCATAGACACACTGCATACATAATCATTTTGAATAAGTGGAAATAAATTGTGCAGTGACTGTGCTGAAGATCATAGCTATACAGAAACACACTGCTTACAAAAAGCCCAATATATTTCAGTTATCACCAAACAAGGACTGTTTTGGAGAAGCTCAGTGACTTCAATTACTGTCTTTGGTTCATCGCCAGAACCCATATCACCAGACACGTATTGGCTTGGTGAGCACGAAATAAATATGTCAAGCTGCGGAAGTCTATATTTTCAAACAAAATAAATCAAAGATCGTCTATTTTAGGCAACACAGGCGTCTGTACTAGTTTACGGATGGATTCTTGAACAATAACAAAATCTGAAAGAGCCTGATGTGTGGTACACCAAAGTCTACAAGATTCAGTGGCAGCAGCTTTTGACTAATACATAGTATTGTATAACGACTAAAGTCACCGACAAGGAACGAGAAACGAGTCTTATATCACAGGCCCCACTGAGCTATGTGAACTTTGGTAGGACAAGACAGCGTCCACGCGTGCAGCCAACAATGTGAACACTGACGGAACAAGACAGTGTCCACGCGTGCAGCCAACAATGTGAACACTGACGGAACAAGACAGTGTCCACGCGTGCAGCCAACAATGTGAACACTGACGGAACAAGACAGTGTCCACGCGTGCAGCCAACAATGTGAACACTGACGGAACAAGACAGTGTCCACGCGTGCAGCCAACAATGTGAACACTGACGGGACAAGACAGCATCCACGCGTGCAGCCAACAATGTGAACACTGACGGAACAAGACAGCATCCACGCGTGCAGCCAACAATGTGAACACTGACGGAACAAGACAGTGTCCACGCGTGCAGCCAACAATGTGAACACTGACGGAACAAGACAGCGTCCACGCGTGCAGCCAACAATGTGAACACTGACGGGACAAGACAGCATCCACGCGTGCAGCCAACAATGTGAACACTGACGGAACAAGACAGCGTCCACGCGTGCAGCCAACAATGTGAACACTGACGGGACAAGACAGCATCCACGCGTGCAGCCAACAATGTGAACACAGACGGGACAAGACAACGGACAACACATGACAACTTTAATCTGACGCCGTGTCAGTCACAAGAACGACTCCTCTGCAATATGCCACATAAGGTTTAGAATGTCAATGACCAACCGGGCCTGTAACCTGTAATTGTTGCGTCTCGTCAAAGGATTTGAACGCCTAACAATTCCAGCAATCAAACGGCCTCCATCATCTTAGGAGTTCTAATTATAATTTATTTTATTATATGTTATAATAATTAGTACAATTAACATTTATCAGTGATATTAACCTGGGATGAAACTCAAACACAGCCAGTGCATGGGAAGGGTTCCAGGCACACTATATTTTACTTTTACCAGCTCTTGGAAGTGACTCGAACCTGTAGATGTAGAACATCAACAGTGATGGCTGCAAAGTATGGACACACGCACGCATGCACAGACACACGCAAAATTCCAGTTAGTTAAACGTGTTGATACAAACAGTCGCTACACCCACGCAGTTAAGGAATGCGACAATTGGGGCCATATCGACTTTCGCACAGAAGCAGGAAGTGCTGCTGAGTTCTACCCTCACAGCCACTAAGCACATCTCTACTGCCGTCTTCATTAAGGTCTCCCTGAAGGTCATCTTTTGAATAATGTATACACAGTTGAGAATGTCAGGTGAAAAGACATTCGACCACTCACACCACATCCTGTGCGCGCTGCTCGTGGGCTGCACACAAAAGAGACGTTTCTTTGACTGTGCCGGCGCCGTGCACAGCTGTAACCAGCCACATGCACCCAGCCAGTCCCCGCAGACGAGTGTTGTCCCGGCTCGACCAGCTGCATGTTACGGTCATGTCGTCTCTCCTCCTGGTGAACTCGGCTACCTCGCCTCATTCGTCTGTCCTCCTGGTGCACGCGGCTACCTCGCCTCATTCGTCTCTCCTCCTTGTGTACGCGGCTACCTCGTCTCATTCGTCTCTCCTCCTTGTGTACGCGGCTACCTCACCTCATTTGTCTCTCCTCCTTGTGTACGCGGCTAGCTCGTCTGTTTACTTTGGCTATCTTACTCTGTTACCGCATGCGTACACGCGCATACGCACCCGCACCCGCACGCACACGCACATTGGATGTCGTACATCAAAAGTCTAGTAATGTTAAGCAACGATTAAACTAAGGCTAAAACGTTGATGATCAATGCAAAAACTGTATCTCTATAAAGGAAGTGATACATTTACCTACGTATTTGCCCAATGTTGTGTTTGCATGAGTGTTTATGACGAGTGATTTCGTCAATGACTTCGTTTTACAGCCTACACAATCTAAACGAAGCTGATCCGTGCCAAAAATACTGGCTGTTGAATTTAGTTGGTTAATACTGTTACATGTTAACACCAATCGTGTCTTGCCGTAATATTCAGGCCGTTCGCGAACAAGTACTGTTGTCTGGCTGTTAGTACGAACAGCTGCAGTGATGATTAATATACCTTTGTCAAAGAGACGACGTTGTGGACTCTTCTTTGAAACTAAATCAAGCTTTGAAGATGCTGCGTCGATGACGTGAGATGGTACGACAACGAGGCAATCAAACGTAACGGTGTAATGTAGAGAAAAGGAAACACATAGACGCCCGAGATAGATGATATAACAGTAAGTGGAACATGACGCAGACAAATGAGTCGACTACACATATATTCGAACCATTTGTAGGAGCACAGGTGGTACATTTACGCGCAGTGGTCCAAGTGAAAGTAAGGAGCACATATGCAATGTTACCGCAGACGCGAAAATAGCTATACATATTTAAACACCAATTCTAATCCAATTCGACTTTACATTTTGATTATAGAGCCAGGTTGACAAATACTTCTGAGGCTAAGACATCTTGCTTATAGAAGGCTTAAAAGAATGACACTATTTGTTTTGAAAAAAGTAGACCATGTTGGCATCACGGAAGAGCCAAACTATCAAACCTGTTTAGTGTTGACGCTTAAATGTAGAACTTTTCAAACAAAATGATCGTCTAACTTAGCAAATGGCTGAATTACAACGTGCAACATTCGAAAAGCATTGACATGGACTTGTAATTATAACCTCCTGTTTACAAGCATGACATGGAATTGGAATTGTAACCTCCTGTTTACAAGCCCCGATTGTTGCTTCGCGGTTACTGGGTCCACTCGTGTAATTGTAGACCCCCGGTTGTAAGCCCCTGTTATAGATCTTTACAAACCTCTTTATAAACATAATTATCTGAACACACCACATCATATATCATAGGCATTTTACATAGCGCCTTTTCTTTGCATGACACATCAATTGGTGAGTGCTTGTAGATAAATGCATCGTGACTTGTGTTTTTGAAGTTAGAGTAACCAGGTGTGCAGCCAGCAATGTGAAAATTGATGGGACAAGACAACGGACAACATATGACTACTTTAATCTGATGCCGTATCAGTCAAAAGAACGACTCCTCTGCAGTGTGTCACATAAGGTTTAGAATGCCAGTGACCAACCGGGGCTGTAACCTGAATTGTCTTCACTGCCTAACAATTCTAGCAACCAAATGGCCGCCATTATTTTGGGAGTTTTAATTACGTATGTTAACATAATTAGTACAATTAACATGTGTCGGTGTCTCACACACACGCACACACACACGTACGCACGCATTAACGCTGACAAGTTTTTTTTTAACCGTGCCATGCCTGTCTGTCTGCCCCTGCCACCGTCTCCACCGACACAGGCATCACTTGAACCATCTCTTTTAACGTAATTAAAATGTTGTCTAAATCCTGACTGTCTTGCATTCGTCTGGAGTAGCACCTTTGCCAACACACGCCCATATCGGTAACCTTTCCGCTAAACTACACTATGCCACCCGCGTGTTTGAATTCCTATTTGTTGTACAGGGTTGTACGTGATGATCAAACCCTCTTTCTGATGTTCAAACGCACGAGTTTTATCTTATCTAGGCCATTCTTCAGCCCGTTCTTCTCATATACCCCCTTCCATTCTGTCAACACATCTTGTAATTAGTCCTATTAGTTGTTAGTCCTTCGTCACTGTGACAACAACGCTAGATATACATAGAAACCATGCGAGCTATCCGGGCATGTTGCTTGTGAAAGTTGCGGGACTGCTAGAAGCTTTACAGGCCCCGGGCCCGCGGGCATGGAGTTATATGGAACACTGCTCCTCGGTATGAATCTAATATCGTTAATCATGCTAAAAACACGTTAACTTACCTCGCGCGCTGATCTTAGTCCAGGCAAGAACTGACAGCGTACAAATACATGAAAGCAGGTGAAGTGAAGTCGGTTGGTAGGACATGGTTGTGCGACGTCTCGCCGCCGGCGTTCTACCGCGCCCGTCGCCAGTAGCCGACGTATCCATCTCGTCTCAACTGCCGAATAGAAACCAAAACGTCGCACATTCTCATCAAGTCGCGACCTGGCATCTGCCACAATTCGGCCAATCATGCTCTTGTGGCGCGAGAATTATCAAGTGCACTGATGATTCCATATTAGCTGCTGGCTGGCCGTCTGCTCGCGATTCCAATAATTCTGGATCGATCAATGCGTTACATGCAGCATCCGAGATGGGGTTAAGTGTGACACGAGACGGGGAAGTAACGGTGTGTGTGATGTGTGCTCGCAGAACGACGACTGCAGAAGATACACTGTGACTAGAGCACGGGCTCTTGGGCTGACGTCATCACTCGCACGCACACACACACGCATGCACGAACACATTGCCAGACAACGCAACACACGCATGTATGACGAGTGAGGAAATACAAATCAGAAGACTGCCCTACCAGCAATCCATTCATCCACCCACATGCACACCCAAAGCTGTCAGTCGGTCGGTCGGTCGGTCGGTCGGTCGGTCGGTCGGTCGGTCGGTCGGTCGGTCGGTCGGTCGGTCGGTCGGTCGGCCGGTCGGCCAGCCGGCCGGCCAGCCAGCCAGCCAGCCAGCCAGCAAGTCAGCCAGTCAGTCAGTCAGCCAGCCAGCCAGCCAGCCAGCCAGCCAGCCAGCCAGCCAGTCAGCCAGTCAGTCAGTCAATCGGTCGGCCTGCCAGCCAGCCAGCCAGCCAACCAAACAGCCAGCCAACCAGCCAACCAGCCAGCCAGCCAGCCAGCCAGCCAGCCAGCCAGCCAGCCAGCCAGCCAGCCAGCCAGTAAGTCAGTCAGTCAGTCAGTCAGCCAGCCAGCCACCAAGCCAGCCAGCCAGTCGGTCAGTCAGCCAGTCAGCCAGCCAGCAAGTCAGTCAGTCAGCCAGCAGCCAGCCAGCCAGCCAGCCAGCCAGCCAGCCAGCCAATCAGTCAGTCAGTTGGTCAGTCAGCCACGTAGTCAGTCAGCCAGCCAACCAGCCAGCCAGCCAGCCAGCCAGCCAGCCAGCCAGCCAGCCAGCCAGCCAGCCAGCCAGCCAGCCAGCCAGCCAGCCAGCCAGCCAGCCTGCCAATCAGCCAGCCAGCCAGCCAGCCAGTCAGTCGGTCGGTCGGCCGGCCGGCTGGCCGGCCGGCCAGCCAGCCAGCCAGCAAGCCAGCAAGCCAGCAAGCCAGCAAGCCAGCAAGCCAGCCAGCCAGCCAGCCAGCAAGCCAGCCAGTCAGTCAGTCAACCAGCCAACCAGCCAGCCAGCCAGCCAGCCAGCCAGCCAGTCAGTCAGTCTGCCAGGCAGTCAATCAGTCAGTTTGCCAGCCAGACAGACAGAGAGACAGACAGACAGTGCAGACGGGGCAGACAGTGCAGACAGGGCTGACAGGGCAGACGGGGCAGAAGGGACAAACGAGGCAGACGGGGCAGACACGGCAGACACGGCAGACACGGCAGACACGGCAGACACGGCAGACACGGCAGACACGGCAGACACGGCAGACAGGGCCGACGGGGCAGACAGGAAAGACGGGACAGACGGGACAGACGAGGTAAACGGGGCAGATCGGGACAGACAGGACAAATGGGGCAGACAGAGCACTGCCCAGATGCCTCCACAAAGAATTTATTGGTGGCCACCAAAAAAGGTTTTTCTTCATGATCCCCTTTCCCGTCTCAGCTGCGTACCATACTATTGTCGTAGAGTATGTCACTTCTGCATCATCATATATTATATTATAAAAACCTGTTATATCAGGCCCGTAGAGTGGTTAATATATTTGGGGGTCCCTTTTTCTACGGCATCCCCTTGAAACCTCCAAATGCACAACCCTCCCAAACGCACCCCCATTGAAGGTTCAAAAGGTCTCAAGATTAACTATTTTACCTCAGCATGGGGTGTGTTCGTACCCGTAGTACCACCCAGACTGCGGGTCTTTGTATGATGCTGATTTGTGTTCTAAATGCACGGATAAAATGGTGTTGTGGTGTGAAGTCCGTATTGTATTAGGCAAGGAGCAGTGAGAAGTAATAAGATAGTATGGCCGTACAACCACAGCCCCGGGCCTCCAAACTCATAAACCCGGCACTCATCAGTCTGTTAACCAACTAGTTACATTACAGTCATTAGAGATCACATCCCCAGAAAACAGTTACTCACTGTTTTATTATATATGTCTAATCGACTCACTTAATGTATTGATTGTAAGTGCAAAATGTTTCAGTGTTGCTATAATCATGACAATGAATCAAATAAAACCCACATGTATATGGCAGTAATTATGTAAGATACGTTAAAATAATAATTTCGAAATGGTGTGCTACCCCTTAATATGGACTCATTACCGCTTGTTTTCCTATGTTTTCTAATGTTATACCATCATTTCAACTGAGCTTAGAGTCTGAGAGCGAGTCGTATTGTCCAGGGATAGCCTAACGCTAAACCTGCGTGGACATTAACGTCGACGTTAAAACGAACTATGGTTATGTTGTCTTTGGCTACGTCAATGTTGAAATGCACTATGTACACGTTGTCCATGACTACGTTGATAGTGAAAAGTTGTGCTTGGTTACGATATTCGGGCTGACAAGATGGCAAGGCTCGTTCGTGTAACTTAGGAGTTCTTAGGCAGGTGTCTCTTCTATAATTAGTTTAACTTGTAGCAGCTGAGCAGCACTGAAAACGCGAAAAGACGTTAGGTGCGTCCGCTACTGATAAATCAAGATGTAATTACACCGCAGATGAAGTCAATAAATGCGCGTAGACTCGTTTCCTGCCTGGTCGAATATCACATAAGCGAATAGCACATAAGCGCTAATGCATTGTCGACAGGGACCAGTGCGCTATGTTCGGTTTTGATTAAATTGACAAGTACGGCGGTCTCAATAGGCTGGTTGATGTGCCCTACGACTATAAAAGTCAGTAGCATAACGGTGAATGAATGTTGGGTGTGTCGAAAGCGACGTCATCTCGAAATCTTGAACCACAAAAGTGTTAATGAAAAGTTAAGGAATTTGAAGAAGTGAAATTAGGCAAAATGTATTAATAGTTTTATTTACGAACATGGAATGAATCGATTCAGTAGGTTCTACATTATGATATCACGGCGTATATTTGCCATGACCTTCCGAAGTAGGTTATATTCGGACCTTAAAAGGTATAAACCATATAATGGGCCTAAAAAGGTGTTAGCACTATTGAATCGGTTACATTTTTCTGGGACCATTTACAAATTGCTACAATTTTTACGACCATTTTTATATTTTGGGACTTCTTTTAGGACTTTACCAAATGTTACATTTTCTTCGGACTTTTTGGGGACTATTTACCGAAATGTTTACAATCGTTCTAAACCTTTTAAGTCTATTTTAAATATTTTTTCTGAGTTTTCCACAAGTGCAACACATTTTTTTACTTTTTTGGAATTTTAAAAACATCTTGCGAACTGCTACACGAGTTTTTTTCGCAGTTTTCCACACTTGCTATACACATTTTTATACTTTTTGAGAATAGCTAGATTGTGCTACATTCATTGTTGATGTACGAGAAAAAAATAGTTATGGTTAGATTTTAAAACATTGTCCAGTCGAGATAAAACCAACGTCATTGGATAGAATTAGTGTCCTCCATGAATATTTTTGACGGGACACCGACGACGAGCGAAGGGGCGAAAAAAATTCGGAATTCTGGGTCAGTAAAGATTTCCTTAAGAAAACCGGTCCTAAACGTTAAGGTAGCATTTGTGTGAATAACGTCTGAGGTCGTTTTAACGGCTTGTGAACAATCCATTTTTTGCGGGAAATTAAATCAGTATCGGCAATGCGCGTTTAAACAGTAGTCTGCGCTACCAGGATTTTCCTTTCTCACAAGACAATCAGCACTTCCTTAAGTCAATCGTCTCTTGACCGTCTTCTTTCTGGTAATTTTCACTTAACATGTGTTCTTTTGACAATCTTCCATTGGTCTTCTTTCTTCTGACACTCTTCCTTGACATTCTTCTTTCGTGTAATTTTCACTTGACATTCTTCTTTCTTGGAATCTTCACTTGACATTCTTCTTTCTGGAAGTCTTCAAGTGACATTCTGCCTCCTTATAATCTTCACTTAACATTCATCTTTCTGGTAATCTTCACTTGAGATTCACCTTCTGGTAATCTTCAGGTGGAATTCTTCATTCTGGTAACCTTCTATTGGCATCCATCTTCTGGTAATCTTTATATGATATTCTTCTTTCATAAACAATTGATAATCTTCTCCTGATTGTCTTTCTTTGGCCATCTTCCACTTAAATTCGTCCCTTGACATTCGCCTACTGCCATTCATCCACGGGCATCCTGGCTTCTAGCTGATTCACTTTTTGCTTTCTTCCCTCTTACATTATTATTCTTGGCTTTTTTCCAAGCAAATCTTCATTCTCCATTCGTCTTTTGGTAGAACATACATTCCGTTATTATTTCTCCCCAGTTAGTTATCCTTCTAGCAACTAGACGCAACATGCTTTCTCTTGCAATTACAACCACTAAAAAGATTCCAAGAGATGCAACCGTCTATTTATTTGCTCGAGTAAAGACAAAGGTTAATAAGAACTGAGTAAATATGGATGGAAATTGCAGAACCAAAGCACGACCGTGGAGGAAGTGGTCATTTATGTTATTAACAGACGTGCGTGATGCTTGTGCAAAACGCATAGGACACAACATATTAGTGTCTTCTTTATGAATTCCCGAGTTATGTAACTGAACGATAACACAACTGTGCACCAAGCAATACAAATTGGGAGTTAATAGGAAATGTTGTGTTAAAATAAACCCTCCGTGACCAAGGAAGTAATTAAATTAAATTAATTGATTAAATAAAGAAAGTAACAATTGAAAATAGTAGCGTTCGTGTATAAATGTACGGGTGTACATGTGTACATGCTCGCCCGTGCGTATGTTTGTATGTATATGTATGCATAGGCGGATCCTGATGTCCAAGGGGTCCGCACCCCCCTTGTTGAGTATCAAAAATTCATTGCAATTGCATGTTAGCGGGGGACAAAGGCACTGCCAAAGACAAAAGAATGTCAAACTTGTTGCTTGCTACGTACATGTTCTTTTATAGCATCATCGGTGACATCGTTCATAGATTCACTGCACATACATGAACACACATGCACACATGTTTGATCTTGTCTCCCCGCAAAAGGATGAACTGGGAGTGTTGGGCTCTCAAAGATGCGCGCGTCTTTTTATGAATACCGTCTACGTGAGTTCTTCAGACAGGAGTTTCAAGATAACAGTTGACATTTTACAGGTACAACTTTCAACTATCCTATTGCATATCTTAAACGCTATATCAAGTAATACCCGTTTTAATATCACATTGTGTTGTCAGTGAACTAATTTAAACACAAAACCAAGAGCAACGATGCAGCTACTTTGAAACACATACATGTGTAATAACTTTAATCACATCATAGCAGCTGACCAGACATGCCATTACGTAGACCTAACCCCCTTTAATACCAGCTGCTATATTGATCACAATCAGACTGCTTTGACTGGAAGATACTTACGTTTTCTATACCGTGTGGTTAAAATTGTGACTCTGTCAAGGCCAAATATTTGAGATACAGAGGTAAGGATGGCCACTTTATAGCCATGCTGCTGGCGGCGGTCTCTGCAAATACTGCACCATGTTCGCTCCAAAAAAGGACAAACGGAAATATGCTTGTGTACTTGTTAACAAACTATTCAACAATATAATTAAAGTTACTTGGAAAGATAGGATTCTGGAAAATCATCAGAACCTCCGATATCATAAAGACGTGGTATAGCTTGGCGTATTGCTGGTTCAGCAGCAAAAGATACCAGAAAGTCCCCTGTCCTATTTGATAAGCCAGTCCAACGAGAAAACATTCACATACCGAAGAGAGTTATAGAACTGTTCCGTTTTGTGGAAAACAAACTGTGCCATTTCGAGGCCACGGGAATGATCGGACAAGTACAAGGTCCAACAAGGGAAACTTCTTGGCAATTCTGCAGATGATGGCCAAGCGCGACGGCACTCTCCGAGAACATCTTGTGACAGCAAAAGAAGAATGCGCAGGACACATCAATAATCAATCAGAATGAAGTGATTGATGTTGTATCTGGATACATTAGAAAGGAGAATATAAGAAACCTTGAAGACGAAAATGCCTTCATCATGGCAGATGAGGTCACAGATCCACATGGTAACAAGGAGATTCTCTCAATGTGTTTGAGGATACTGCCTGGCTGTATAGTCAAAAGAGTTGTTTTTTATTTGATATACCTTGAGAGAGTAAGCTATTGTTCATGCTATCATCGAAAGCCTGAAAGATCATAACAATGACATCAGTATAAAGCCAGGGGTCAGATCTACGACGGTGCGCAGTGTATGACCTCTGATAAGTTTGGCGTGCAGGCCAGGATAAAACAGTTATCACCACGGGCTTTGTACGTACACTGCAACAGCCATGTCCTCAACTTGAGCATCGCCAATGCATGTATACTCCCTGCTATCCGGAACATGATTGACACCATTAATTATGTTTACCTTTTTTTGACCTATCCCCGAAACGACAACGATTCTTGGAACTGATCATAAACAACCTCTCGCCAAATATGAAGAAAAAGAAGCTTGTTGGAGTGTGTAAGACCAGATGGGTAGAGCGTCACATATGGCACGACACGTTTTATGAGATGTACGAATTATTGTGTGAATGTTTGGAACCCATATTGAATCCGTCTGCGAGGAGGCTTTATGAACTTGCAGTTGGGACCAGGAGACTAGGACGAAGGCGCAATGGCTTCTAACCAGTCTCACGACGTCACATACCATCATTGCATTCATCGTTACCAAGAATGTATTGGAGAATGTCAGGCCCGTGGCTTCCAAGCTCAAAAAGAGGGACTTAGATATACACCTAGCAGACACTATGGTCGACCAAACCAAGGAACATATTATGACGACGAGACAGGAGATAGAAGAAGAGTACAGTGTGTGGTATAAATAGGCTACACATTTAGCCACACTTGTTGGTAAATCCATCTCAGCACCTAGAACACACCGATCATCCCGGGCTGATGCAGAGAGCCAACGCCCCCAGCACATCCCCAAATGGAGCACTACCTACGCAATCTGGCCATTCCGTTCTGTAACCACCTGTCTGCCGAATTCCACAATCGATTTAACCTAGAAAGCAGGGAAGGTGTAGAGATTCTTGCTCTACTCCCCGGGATCATCACATAGAGGGGAAATATACAAAATGTTGTAGACGGATTGATGTTCTGTGAGTCAGACACGTCAAGCGTCTCTGCGAGCAGAAGTGAAGGAATGACAGCGCTATTGGAGAACGACGGAGTCAACAAAGTCAGTGTCCTCGCCTAACCTGGCTGAATGTCTCGAGCTCGCAGATGAAGACATCTTCCCGCACCATGTTGATGATTTGTTGCACTCTTCCTGTTGGAAGTTATGAGATAGAACGTCCATTCGTCTGCCTGCGACGGGTCAAAATCTACCTACGCAACATGGCTCACCCTGATTAACATGAACCACAGCATGATCATTGGTCTGGAAAAAGTATATTATATGTTCATAGAAAGGAACGAACAAAAAAATTTCTCAAGTTATGTTACATGGTATTATGTTACAGTAAACAATAATTACGCATAACAGTTACATATTGTATAAATAATCAACGTGACTCAAACCAGGTGTGCTAATAGTAATGTGCCCATCATGTTCCGAAGCAGGAAGTCAACAGGCACTGGCGATGGTCAAATGGGAAAATCAGCGAGTAGTGGAGGATGAGTAATGATTACTACCATACCTGCTCACCAACAAACGTTATTATAACACAGCTGATGTAAACAGTTTCTAGTATCTAGTTATTGCCAACACCCAGAAACAGTCTTTTAACTGACTATATTATGTTTATTATTATTGTTATGGTCGTGTTTTCAGAATGTTATCGCCAAACCGATCTCAATGGTATTTAATGTCCCAAACTGAGATAGGACCGACATTTACGTGATCTCCGAGTCACAAGGATCACACAGTCCCCAATGTTGAGAGCCCGATTTAAACACCAAATGTACTATGTTCGGTCAGCGTCTTGAATTCAGAACTTTGGCATGAAAGGCGGATGTGCAAATCACTACATTTGCATTTGGGGTTTTGTGATTATCACCATCTGGAGAAGCTATTATTATATTATTACAGTTTGCTTATAGCAAAGGATGCACAGAATAATATAGAAAATGCGAGTAGCATTAGTTTTAGCATACTTTTTTTATTAAACAGTTGCAGTATCATATATTTGTTTTAGGTTTTGTTTTAAAACGGGATATGATATGGCCGAAGGTCGTATTTCTCCCAATAATCCGTTGTGCTTGGGTAGATTAGAAGTGTGTTTGCCTAAGTAAACGTCAAATGGGTAGTAGGGGAGTACCTCGTGCCACGCCCCCTCGCGGGGCTTAGCGATTTGTTTTCTGGTTATAAAGCTTCTGGGCTTATCTTAGACTACCCGTTTTTTTTTAAACCCTGGATCCGCCACATGCGTATGTACGTGTGTGCGTGGGTACCTGTGTGCGTATGTACAAAATGTACGTGTGTCCGTACATATAATAGAAAATGTCTTCAAGTGCCCAGATCTCGAAACGTATCCCTATCTCGAATGCGCTGCACATACTACGTCACCGTGAATGCGATCGGTTCAGCGTAGATCGGATAGGTAAATCCCATCAGGCTTGCTCGATCGGTAAACGCAATCCCTATCCATTTTACGTTCAAATTATTGACGAATCAAAGTAAACAATATGACAGCATTGTACATACAACTGTTTTTGACTGATTAGCCGCCTCATTTGAATAGGAGTATGAACCTGACAAATACAAGACATCGAAGGCGAAGCCACATACACGAAGGAACGAATAAATTAACGGATGGCCATAAATTAATGCTAATTTTCATATAAACAATTTGTACATGTGTGTTATTCCAATAACCATTTCACATTTCTTGTGGAAACGAATTGAATTGACGTTTTTTTAAATTTGTTCTAAAGAGTTTAAGTTGTAGACAACTTCTTAAAATTAATGTATTACTGGTTTTTTATTGATTTATTCAATATAAAAATGTAAACGGATACATACATAAAATATAAATACAAAGTACATGATATAATTTTTCTTATTTTCTTATTATATTTATATTACCAGGTATAAGGTTGACACAAGAAAGAGCAAGCATGCATTTCCATTGTGGTCCTTGGACAAACACATACAAATACATGACACAGAAATTATGAGAAAACAACAAAGACTAAAACAACAATAATAAATAAAATGATAATAAAATAAATAAATACTGGCTATTATTCTAATTATACTAAAAAGGAGAGAGATTACCTCCTGAGTATTAAGTAATTTGAAAACCTACTACAAGATATACATAATACCAGTTATAAATATAAAAAAATACAAACAAACTGTTTCACTAGATATTTAAAACTGATTCTTGTTCTGAGCGCCTTGTATGCTATATGGCAATTCATGCCATGCCTGTATACCTGTATAGTAAAAAGAAGTGTTACCAAATTACTTAACATATGGCACATGAAGAGACAAAGCACTATTTGGAATTTCTTTTTTTTCTGTTACATGTTCCACAATGTCAAACCTAATATTTTCATTTTGACATGTGTTATAGGCTGAACTCAATCCTTTGGTGAGTGTTATTGGCAGAATCACAGGTAAATATTTATTAAAAACGAAACGGTTTTGAGATGGTATATTAGTTTTTTCATCATCCAGTAGAAGGCGCCATCAGCTCCAACAAACGATACGGAACGCGCAGCGCGATCTGGGTAGGGATACGTTTCAAGATCAGGGCGCTTGCAGACACTCTCTAATATGTATGTGACTACTTTAGTGGAATCGGGCTACACAATGCGGTGGATTTGTTCCTAAACAAATACAATATTTGATGTACATAACGATGCTTGTTGGTTGTCTATTTACTTCTCATTGTCACCGTTCTCACTTCGCTCTGCCTTTGTTCTGGCCGCAAACAAGTCTCGTTTTACCATTGGTAACCTCCGAAGCGGCCAATATTTGCTGTATCGTGCCAGGGTATGTCGTGTTGCTAGAAGCCGACGGAGGAGGTGAGATATAGGGTTGTCTATTGTGTGACGACCGTATTTCTTGCGAGCTAGCGAGACATCTGTTTCTGTCCGAGGTCGTTCGCCGCTGTTGGACAACAGCGACATAAATCACGATAATGACATCACTAATTACACGTCGCAGCCACGAGATGTTTATCACCGACACCGCCGTGTCCGCCCAATGTGCCATTTATAACCAAATCTAACCCAGCCGAGTTATAATGCAGGGAGCAACTAATGGCCGCCACCAAACATTCAATTATGTATTTATTATGTTTCGGTATTATAAATTTTTCGAACAATCACGTCACACGATCCACGCGCGTCAAAGGCCGGTCTTAGTCCTTATAGTGATATGCCATATTGGCTAAAGACAGCAAGAAAGAGACAATAACTTTGTAATGTAGGCATAATTTCAAAGAATGCATATTTGCTAAAGTTGTAAGTCTAAACAGTTTTCGTTTATTTCATATTGCTGTGAGGTGTTTATTAACGATATGTGTTCTAAATACTTTAATAGCATGCATATTTGTGGATACACTTGTATTGTTTCATTGTCAACCTATGTGTGTGTGTGTGTGTGTGTGTGTGTGTGTGTGTGTGTGTGTGTGTGTGTGTGTGTGTGTGTGTGTGTGTGTGTGTGTGTGTGTGTGTATGGCCATTTACTGATTACGTTATGTGTTTTATATATATATATATACATATATATATTTATATAATTTATATATAATATTAAATATGGTCATCTACTGATTGTGTTATGTGATATATATATATATATATATATATATATATATATATATATATATATATATATATATATGTAGGCGCTGCAACTGACACTTATTTAAAACGTTATAGCGCGGAAGCGTACCGTGACGATAAAGCGCGCGCGTTCGCGTGAGAACGTGAGCGTGCGTAAATCGAATTTAAAACGGAACGAGTAGTTCAGTTGACGTCGAGCTGTGGACTGGATACATTGGTCAGCGGTTCTGGTGGGATTTTAAATAAATAAACGTTTAGAAAACAAACGATTTATATTATTATGTAACTTATTTATTATTAAAAAAACCGTTTAGCGAGCATACATTTTGGTGTCAGAAGTGGGATGAGTTACTGAAATTCCAAATATTTTTTTTTTATTATTCTGAATTTATGCGAAGTTATGGATAAGGATCAGTCTGACCATTGTAGCCGCATGGCAGAAGAACTGGAAGAATTGCGTCGACAATTAAGTGAGCTGAATGCGCACACCACGGTAACACCTCCAGTGACGGTTGTTGTGCAGAGAGAGCGTCGTCTACGTAGTTTCGACGAGAAGGGTGATGAAGACGCGACTCATTGGTGCAAGGATGCGGAAGCTGCTTTACGCACACATAATCTGATCGGACGAGATGCAGCCGATTACGTATGGTGTCATCTAGAGGGTCCGGCGAGAAAAGAAATGGCGTGCCGTACGGTAGATGAACGATGTGACGCACATACCATTTTCAAGATCCTACGGGATACGTTTGGTGAGCGCGCCAGTGTCACTCAATTACTGCGTTCATTTTATGAACGAAACAGCGGGACGGTGAAAGTATCATAGAATACTCTCATGAATTGGCATCATATGTTGATCGGCTGGACAGTGTCAGTCCACGATATGTGCCACGATGGGAACTGAAAAAAAAGACGGAGGCACAACCGAGCGCATCATTTATCGAGATCAGGGACATGGCTGTTCGATGGACTGCTGAAACGGATGCAGGAAAACGTCAGGTACGCGCAGCATCGCAGGAGGCCGCTGTGGAAGACGGGGTCATGGCAATGCTAAAAGTCATCGTTGAACAGCAACAACAGCTGATACGAACGCTGGGAGCTCCAACTACAACTGACGATCGTAGACGTCGCAACGTTAAAGGTAATTGTTACCAGTGTGGCCAGCCAGGCCATTATGCCCGCGAATGTCGGAGGCGATCTCCTGGGTTTTCAGACCGAGACTCTAGCCGGATGTGCAATTTCTGTGGGTGCAGGGGTCATGCGCAGCACCAGTGTCGGGCCTATGCAGCGGCACAGAACGAAGTCAGGAACCATTTAAATTAACTGTCTCCTCCGCTGAGAGTCGAGCAGAGGAGAGGGTAGGAAAAACAGACTCTTCAGCATGGAAACAATTGGTGGGAAACGCGCCGGTCGCCGAAGCCACGGTTGGTGGCGTGAACATTCGTTTTCTGGTAGACACGGGAAGCCAGGTCACCACGATCACAGAGGCGTTTTACCGAAAACACCTGGCCACCGGCAATGATCTTCACAACCCAAATAATTGGTTGACCGTCCGAGCGGCAAATGGGTTGTCTGTGCCATATGTTGGTTACTTGGAATTAGATATTGAAGTATGTGGTGTTGTGGTGCCGAAGCGAGGCGTGCTAGTTGTAAAGGATAGTGAACACAAGAATGCTGATGTGTGTGGTCTGCTCGGAACCAATGTACTATCACATGTGCCTGCTATGAGTGAGGCATTTCGTTCCATGGCTGTTGTCGATGATTCACTCCGAGCCAGGACACGTGTAGCGAGAGTGGCTGGCTGTCGTCCAATCTTCGTTCCCGCGCACTCGACGTTGGACATTCCTGCAATAGGACATGGTGGGTCGGGAACTGCCATAGTGGAACCTCTATCTACTGCATTTGCAGGAAAGCTTTTCACGTTGAATACATTAGTCGAATCCGATTCTTTCGTTGTCAAGGTAGTCAACAATTCTTCAACCGGCGTGAATTTGAATCCAGGTACGAGAATTGGTCTTTTGTGTTGGGCCACTGTATGCATTTCCGCGAAAGTGGAGGTGAGCTTGAATGAAATTAAAATCAACATGGTGGACGGAGGGGTTGAACATTCACGGACGACTCGTGAAGAACCTTCTGTTGACATACTTGCCAGTTTGGACTTATCCGGTCTAGAGGATAGCTCCGCGGCCAGAGACAAAGCGAGAGCGATGTTTCAGAAGCATGTTGATGTATGGCGTCATCAGAAGATGATCTCGGTTACACGGATGCGGTTAAACACCGCATTTGGACGACTGACACTCAACCGGAGACACAATCTTACCGTCGAGTTCCCCCCACCCAGCTGGACGAAGTTAAAGAGCATCTGGAGAAGCTACTGCGAACGGGTGTCATAGTGCCGAGTCATAGCGATCATGCCAGTCCCATCGTTTTAGTGCGGAAGAAATCCGGTGCACTACGTGTGTGCGTGGACTATCGTGCGTTGAACGCAAAGACGGTAAAGGATGCGTACGCACTCCCTCGCATCGTAGAATCCATGGACGTGATGACTGGTTCGAAGTGGTTTTCAACATTAGATTTACAGTCGGCGTATAACCAGGTACAGATGGATCCGGAGGATCAGCGAAAGACGGCGTTCACGACCCCAGTCGGGTTGTATGAATATACGCGCATGCCTTTTGGACTATGTAACGCGCCAGCGACTTTTCAGAGACTAATGCAGACGGTGTTTCAGGCTGATATGTTCAACATATTGCTTGTCTATCTGGATGACATTGTCGTATACTCGGCTACACTAGATGAACATTTGGCTAGACTTGACACTGTGCTAAGTCGTTTGGGGATGTATGGCCTTAAACTAAAGATTAGTAAATGCAGTTTCTTCAAGAAAAGTGTCAAGTACCTCGGTCATGTGGTAAGTGAGGAAGGTGTGGCAATCGATCCTGAGAAAATCGTCGCGGTACGAGAGTGGCCTATACCTCAGACCCTACGACAACTTCGATCTTTCATAGGGTTTGCATCGTACTATCGTCGTTTTGTACCACGGTTTACACAACTAGCGACACCGCTACACCGAGTAGTGACGGCAGCATGCAAAGACGGCAAAGGGAAACGACGGATGAGTTTAGTGCACAGCATCGTAGATGTTTGAACGGAGGACTGTCAGCACGCGTTCGACGCCTTGACGCTAGCACTTACGTCAGCACCAGTCCTCGGGTTTGCAGACTACCGACTGCCCTTCACAGTTGAGACTGATGAGTCGTGTGATCGCATATGCCAGTCGCGGACTAAGAGAAGCGGAACGAAATGACGCAAATTATTCATCGATGAAGCTGGAAACACTCGCTTTAAAATGGGCCATTACCGAGACATTCCGTGATTATCTTCTGGGTGGCAGATTCACGGTTTACACGGACAATATCCCGTTGACATATTTTCACAAGAAAGCCAAGTTATCGGCTGTAGAACAGAGGTGGGCAGCCGCACTTGCATCGTTTGACTTCGACATTAAGTACCGACCTGGACATTGCAATGCGAACGCAGATGGTTATCAAGATTACCCGAGGTGGTTAATTCAATGGCATCGAACGCTGAAGCTATATTAGCCAATGCGACTGCAACTTCAGTGGTACCTGTAGAGGTAGGAGTCACAGCGATGGAACACATCGCTAACACAGAAGAACTGGCAGACGTTGCTGTTACAACACTGCCAGGCATTTCGAACAGTGACATGGCTAACATGCAAGCAAACGACCGTGCTATCGGGCGGTTGAGATATTTCCGCCAATTGGGAAGAAAACCCACGAGACAAGAGAGAGAGACTGAATCAATGAGTGCCATTCAGTTGATGCGGCAATGGGGACGCATTGTCGAGAAGAATGGCGTTTTGTATCGACGCATTGTTGATACAAGGCTCGGAGAATGTCAACAGTTACTTCTGCCCATTTGTCTCCGCGACCAAGTATTGAGGGAATTGCATGATCGCGCTGGCCATCAAGGAACAGAACGGACGGAACATCTGATTCGAGGCCGGTGTTTCTGGGCAAATATGCACAACGATGGACACAGAAGTGTGACCGTTGTGCACTTGCGAAAATACAGCCGCATAAGTTGCGCACTCCTCTCGGACGTCTCATGGCAACGCAGCCATTAGAGGTGGTGGCAATGGACTTCACCGTGTTGGAGCCATCTTCTGACGGCCGGGAAAATGTATTGGTCATCACAGGTGTTTTCAGCAAATTTACCATTGCAGTCCCTACTCGCAACCAGAAGGCAGACACAGTGGCGAAAGTGCTCGTCAGTGAATGGTTCCAACGGTACGGTGTGCCGCAGCGATTGCACAGTGACAATGGGCGTAACTTTTAGTCAGCCATTATACGGGAGTTGGCGAAAACTTATGACATCAAACGCTCCCATTCTACGCCATATCACCCGGCTGGGAATGGACAATGCGAGCGTTTTAACCGGACGTTACACGGTCTGTTGAGAACGTTGAGTTCAGAAAAGAAGCGTCGGTGGGTAGCTCACATCTGTGAAGTTGTACAGGCATACAACTTGACACCTCACTCGAGCACCGGTTATGCACCCTATTACCTGATGTTTGGCCGGCAAGGGCGTCAGCCAGTGGACCTCCTACTTGGCACTGATGAGAAGGATGATATTCAAACTGATTGGGTCATTGAACATCAGCGACGCCTGCGTGAAGCTTACTCTCGTGCTCGCACACAACTGGAGAGAGAAGCTGATCAACGTAAGAATTGTTTCGACCGTACAGCAAACGATATGCCAGTGGCTGATGGTGAACGCGTGTATCGTCGAAAGCGTGGCATCCCTATATATCACATAACATAATCAGTAGATGGCCATGACTATTTTCAGTTAGACAGGGAATGACCACAACTTTAAAAGATCAATGCCATTTCAAGACACCTTCAGAACACGACGAGAACGTCAGACGTTCGGTTATTGTAGAGAAACAATATATACTGCAGAAAGGTTTTTTCTGAGGTCGTTAAACCAGATACACAACGCTTATGGAGGAGGTGTACCATGTATTCCACAATGTATGGCGGTGTGGTGGTTATTTGCTAAGCGTTACACAATGTCTTCAGAACAAAGATGTGTGTGTGTATGTATATGTTTCATCGGTTGTAATGATCAAGTAACTGCAAACAGATGTAGGTTGACAATGAAACAATACAAGTATATCCACAAATATGCATGCAATTAAAATATTTAGAAGACACATCGTTAATAAACACCTCACAGCAATATGAAGTAAACGAAAACTGTTTAGACTTACAACTTTAGCAAATTTGGTATTATTTGAAATTATATATATATATATAGAAATCAATAAATGTATATATATATATGCTATGTTACAATGCCATTCTAATATACTTCACATAATAGAAACGCGTGTGATATCAAATGTGTGTGTGTGTGTGTGTGTGTGTGTGTGTGTGTGTGTGTGTGTGTGTGTGTGTGTGTGTGTGTGTGTGTGTGTGTGTGTGTCCAGGGGGAGCCTGGGAACATGTGACCCCCAGCCCTTTGAGCGAAGCGGCGCGGCAGCGATATTTGTTCAACAACATCTTCCGATATCATCATTCGAGCCGATACAGCGGAGAAGCTGAAGTTACGGCGGCGAAGCGGCGAAAGATTGTCTACAGCATTTGGTTCAGCCGCCAATGGAGGTTTTTGTTCCCCCACATTACACTCTCTGAAATCGTCCCTGCTGTGTATGTGCGTGTGTGGGTGTGTGCGTGTGTGCGTGTGTGCGTGTGTGCGTGTGTGCGTGTGTGCGTGTGTAAGTGCATGTGCGTGTGTATGACAGCGTATATGTGTATAATGTGTAGTGTATTTATGGCGTCTCGGTAAACGTGTGTAGAGATGGAGCTTTGAGGAGTCTGATTATAATCGAGGAACCATATGTATGTATGTATGTATGTATGTATGTATGTATGTATGTATGTATGTATGTATGTATGTATGTATGTATGTATGTATGTATGTATGTATGTATGTATGTATGCATGCATGCATGCATGTATGTACGTATGTTTGTTCGTATGTACGTTAACGTTCAACGTTTTCCTCTTAGACGGCTTGAATCTCGAGCGCCTCGAACTTTCATGGATTAATCTATGACACCACGAATAGGACATGAGACCTATATATATTTTCAAAATACCCCGTAGGTGTCAAAACTTTATCATTTAATAGGGTAAATCAGTCGTTCGGAACGTAAAACGTGATGTGCGCGTAATACGTAAAACGTGACTTGACAATCGCAGGAAACACGCCCGCCCGGCAAATGCTTCGGGAAAATGGCTCCCGTGCCATGGGCTTTGGCAACATAAAGTAGACGCTGATACAATAATGCCTATATCTACACTCATGCCAATAGCATACCAATATGAATATTATTTGACAATTGTACACTATCATGACTAGGGCATATCGATGAACGTAAACTTCACATTCTCACCGACTTTCTTAATTTTGAACAAACAACGAGTATTTGCGAGCGCGTTATGGTCTTTATGTAACAATGCTGTGTGTGTTCTATCACGACTGTCAACTACCAAAGTATCCCGTCAGGTGACGAGCATTTTGCTAGTATATATCACACGGTAATAATATGTATTCATGAATACGTTGACTTTTGACTACACAATTAATAATGTTACCTAATAGGAGAATTTGCTCTAATAGAATAACATATAAGAACCTCGCAAATCAAAGGTAAGTAACAATTGGCAACAATTTAACAACGCTGACTGACGGCTCCTTTCATGCACCGGTGCGAATTCGTTATTAAAACAAATGCTACCCAGGTTAAGTTCTTTTAACCAGAATAACTGACCTATCCCCAAAATGCAGCTACGCTTAGTGCATCACACGGGACAATTGCCCTATGAATATTCTTACATATTAGAACCTAGTCAAACGCAAATAATCACGGTCAAGGTCGTTACCTAGAAAGACATGAGGAAATCCCATTCACATACATGCAGTCATGAAATTGGGGGTGGCAACATATTGCCATTTATGTGTTATCTAAGTGCATTAGCTGAACTATGGAATAGTCACAGTTAGTATAAAGATGTGTTCAATGAACTACTTACACATTCAGTTACTTGGTTACGTGACAGTGCATGTCATTTGGTTAAGTGACACTATGTGTTACTTGGCTACGTGATAACATGTGCAAATACACTACGAAACAGTGTGTCACTTAACTGCGTGACATTTTGTGTCAATTGGCTACGTGACACTGTGTGCCACTTGACTGCGTGACACTGCATGTCACTTGGTTACGTGACACACATTGCCCCTCTCACACGCAGAGGTTAACCTCGCAACTATGGTGACCCATGAATCTGGGGAGAAAGCACGTTTAGCAAGACAACAAAAACATTTTTTTTAAGACACGGAGTTACCCCCAAGTGTAGAATCCATTTCAGTCATGGAGAAACTTTGTGAAAACCTAAAAAATGGCGTCAGTAGTAAGGCCATCACGATACATAAATCAGGATGCATGAAAATCAGGGACTGTAAATGCTGACTCAGTTCCGGTTAGTGAGCCCTCCCCTAGCGACTGTTGCCTCACTTCCGGTGACGTTACAGTCTTAGTTATCATCCACCCTAGAGAGTGGTACGGTGGACCTCTTAGTGCGTGCGTGTGCGTGCGTTTGCGTGTAAGGGTGATGGACGGCTGATGACCGCCTCTTGTTGGGTATATCATCGTGTGTGCATGCGTGCGTGTGTATAAAAAAAACGAACAAAACACGATAGTACACGAGTGCACGCGCATTTTACTTACCAAAAATACAAAGTGGATAATGACGTGACTAGCGGGTGTCTTACCACCGCGCTAGCGTGATTACCACCACGCCATTGGCTCGTGCATGCATGCAACTTAAGGGTGTTTTACCACCACGACAGCGGTCAGAGCTTACAGGTGTTTGACCATCGCGCCATCGTCTCAATTGATGATGATGATTATCACACCTTGTCAATTAAACACGGTGCCGATCAATATCGAAACAAGCAGCAAATGCCAAACAGTACCGAAATTACTCACAAAGCAAACATAGGAAATGGAATTATGAGTCAATGTTTAACCATGAAGGCACGAAACTCGACGTGTTGCGGCGACTGGCCATACGAGCATAAATATTCGCCGTGTCCATCGCAATCCAGATACAGCGCTATCCAACGTTCGCACGGTTTGTTGCCTTCGTGCGTGTTCCATACGAAGGCGGTCGGGAAAGCGTCTATCGTTGCGAGCAGTTTGTCGTTGGGTACGATAGCGCGAACGATCGACTCTGTGTGCTGGTCCATGGCGGGTAGGCGAGCGATCTGCAGAGTTTTCATCTCATCATATGTCGTAGATAACGTTGCGGCTCTTGTCAATAACCAGCATGGTTTCGAACTCAGCGTAGGCGATGACGTTCACAGTGGTCGTCAGCGCATCGCGGAAATTAATATCGATGCGCACGTTGTCTTTTTATACCAGAAGGAAGCAGGCGCCATCACGCTTCAGGTGTGAGATCCAAACCGAAGAAGGTGTAGCCGTGTCCGAAGTCGGCGCGAGGCAGTCCGTTCCCTTTGTTTTGCCACACTTTACCGGTCGAGGTGAAAAGGTTGAGGTAGCTTCTCACGAAGAGGTCGTCGTCAAAATTCGGTTGGAAAGGTTTGGAGGGTTTCTGTCGTCCGTTCACGTACACGACGAGGAAGTTGATGTTGTTGTTTTGACGTGGAGCGGGTTCTTCTCAAACGACCCGTTATATGCGTCGTTATCGGTGCAGCACTGCACGAGACGTTCCGGAAAGATTCAGAGGAACGGATTCTCGTGCGTGTGCGACCGGGTTCCCATTGGAGTGGAGTAGACCTTGCTGTCGATGGGACGCATCGGATATTTGGCCGTGATCTTCTCGAGGGCTTTGATGTGCGCCATCTGCACGATGGGATTCAGATTGGCCTTCTTTACGAACAAGGTATCGTTGACGATCTTGTAATCGGCGTTGCCTCCACCGGCCATGAGCGCGAATGCGACCTTGCTACTTACCAGTGATATGTTAACGTCGACGCCGTTGATGAAGAATTTATGTTGGAGGACGATCTTTTCTCGTCGAGCCACGAAGCCCATGTTGGCCGCGTCTACGGCGACGATCTTAACGGCCTCCATGCGATTGCCCGTGTCCTTGTGCCACAACTGACTTGCCAGTTGCGTCATCTTGGCATTGTTGTCGTAATTGTCGTAGGCGCGGTACGGATACGCGTTGGTCGAGGGGGTCACGAGCGTACCGTTCAGGTAGATGTCGACTTGACTGAACAGCGAATGGAGCCAGTGATTCACCGGACCCACGGGATCGGCCGCATTGAGGTCGGTTCCTTCGGCTGGGGACACCTTCACTTGAACGTGTAGCATAGTCCTGGCGAGATCCAGGTAATCGTCTCCCGATCCGGGTATCACGAATTCTATCGGGCCACCCGAGTCGAGAGAGGATATGGGTTGATTTTGCACAGTGTGACTGTTGACAATGCTGGTCTGAGTTGGAGGGAAAATACAAAGGTCGAGCTCACTCTTTACCCCCTGGCACGATTGTCTATGCAGAAAGCCATCGTCGAATATGTCGAGCTCACGTTTCCGCGCCGTCTGTTTCTTGCGCTGTGTACCGCCTCTACTGGTTCTTTTTAGGATGCTTGTTTTATTCGCTTACGAGCTAGCATGTCTGGGGTCAAGAGACCACTCAACTGGTGACGCGACGTTTTATCGCCGTTTTGATGTTCTGTCCAGACAAGACGTCGTCGGCTATGCGCACGCCGGTCTTTAATGCTCCCTTTCCTAATGCCATGGCACCTCTCTTGATGAGCAACATGTCACTACGCAGTAGTCCTCCGAAGAGACTTTCTAGTCCGTGACCTCGTTGGTATCTGGCACCTGCAAAATAGGGAAGTGACCACCTGCTTAGCGAGCGTAGTAGTCGTTGTAATTAATCTTTTGAACAGTCCCGTTCGTCGTCGACGGAAATGAAGTGTCACCGTCACCTTACTGAGCTCGAATGGCACGCGTCGCCCGATGTCGTCTCTTATATGGATCTCTATTGTCCCGAACTCTCTGCACAATAGTGGAACGTATTGGACGTGATCGATAGTTTTCGACACGGTGGAACCGTTTAGTCCGTTGACCGCAGCGCTCCGCAACAACGGTGCGAGACGGTCGCCGACGACACGTGACTCCACGACGTCCGTGTATATGTACATCGTTGTGAATCCCTGATGCATGTCCACCACTCTTTCTCGAAGGGGTTGTCACCAACTCTCTCTGTTGGATCGGATACCGTGGCCGGCGGTTTGAGATTTATGTTGTTTCCACGTAGGGGCGGGTGGACGTGTTCGCGTGTATTCGTTGTTTCGGTACTGGTGATGACCGTCGTATGGAAACCTAGTATGTTTCCCATGGCGCATTCTAGCGGTATGTTAAACTAGGTCTTGAGTGTCATATGCAAGGTCACCATTTGAGAGATGTCGCTCTAGATCAATTTATCCTTGCCCCTGTCCGTCGACATCTTCATCAGATCACCTTGTTCATGGTGTATACCAATTGGGTCGCGTTGTAGTAATACCGTGCTCGACCGTGCCACACGGAGTGAGTTCCATACGATCGGACTCATAGAGTTAGAACTTGCTATCCTCCTTGCGAACGTTTTTACCAAGTGTGCGGGTATTGAAACTCTACTATACTGCATTCCCACTCGCCAGACAGCACGACAATACGAGGCAAGTCCGTGAGGTAATGCCCCACGGTGTTATTGGGATGCGACTCTTAAAGTCGGATTGGGTAGCTGATAAACGAACGAACTGCTCAACAGGGCGATCCACAGAGTCGAACTACCGTGATCGGTCGACATACGCTGACCACGATGACCGTGTACCAGACAACGACCTGACACAGAAAGACGATCTCTTCTTTGGGACGCAAGGTACCGAAACTGTGCCAAGGAGTGCTCTGAGCGTCGGTTATGTCTTCTTCTTGTGCAATGGAGATCTCTCTTGTCTCGTCTGTCATCGAACGAATGAAAAGTCGTCGGACGCGCTGCTAGTCTTTATACCGGAGGAGAGTCTTGGCATGCTGTTGAATTTGTAGGGGAATCCGTGCCATTTCATCGACATCTCCGTTCGCCTGACTACCTTGCGTCGACGCAGTGCAAATTCCACGCGGCACAGTTTATCAGCTGGCATCAACACCTTCTGCAACTCTGGATCGTAGAAGGTTCCGTCCAACATCTCGAAGAGATCGTCCGTCAATCGATAGACGATTGGATCGGAGGGATGCACCTCGCGTATTGTGAAGATTTCCTTGCTCCAATTCACCATGTAGCCTTTCTCGAAGCGTCTCTTGACCTTACTGATACGCACGCAATCCGCCACGCGGAACTTGGGTACGCCCTTGCCATCGTGACCATACAAACGCTGCCACACCTCTTCTTGATTCGATGCATTTACTCGTGATGGAGGCATACCGATACTGCGGTGGGGGTGTCGATGAAGGATTGTACAAAGTCCTGAAAGAAGTCGATGTATTGCCACGTCTCGTGTTTTGTGAGGTATCGCCACATGCGATTCTTTAATGGGCGAATGAATTATTCGACGATTCTCGCCTTGGTCTCCTCGTTGTGCGTGGATAAGTGCTAGATGCCGTACTTCTTCAACAGTCTTTGAACGCCGCAAATCAGGAATTCGACTCCTTTACCGGTCTGCAACATCATCGATCATTCGTCGGTGGAGAACAGACCGTCCAACGCCATCACCCACGTCACCGGCAACTTGTTTTTCAACGGAATGCACCGGGTAACTTTCGAGAAGACGTCGATCACCGTGAGTAGAAACGTCGTACCGTCTTTGTCTTTGTTTAGACTGGTCACATCGGCGAGATCGGCCTGTAACTGGTGGTTGCGTCCACCAACGACACGCGTCGTCTTGCGAATCGAGTTATCGCCGGTTTGTGTAGGGTATAGGAGTTCTGTTCCGATAACAATTGTTGGACGACTTTCCTCGGTACACGCTTGACATGTCGCAAGGCGTCGAGTCCGCCGTAACGTCCAACCTTTGACGGATCGAAGTACACCATGTTGAGTTTGCTGCGGTGAGTCATTACGGTGGTAGTCGAATGATATACTTGAAGGTAATATCGGCGATGGCGTAAAGTCCGGCGCAAATGAAGGCAACGGCGATGGACATGTCATGCGTATCGATGATAGCGGACTTTCTGCTATCCATTCGTGATGCGACTCCTTTAAAACTTCTCCAATTCGGTCAATAACGTCTTGCATTTTTACGGCGGCGGGGTGAGCATCTACCCTTCCATCTGTAGACGAGCGAGGGGTGTCCAACGTAGAGATCGTCGTACACCGCCGCCGTTCGGTCGGGGAGCAGCTGGTGATTGTCGTCGCGTCGGAGTCTTCTTCGCCTGTTGTATGTAGGATCTCGTGGTAACGTTACCCACCAATCCCACGGGTAGATTGTTGTCAACGAGATGTCGTGTAAACACCTGCCACCCTGTCGGATCGTCGCCGCTCTTTCTCTTACGCAACAAATTGTTGACGAGATCCACAACGTTACTTCCGGCTATCGGCATGTCTCGGGTATCCTCGGGTATCGGTCGGTGTCGGCGTGGTGGTGCGAAGGCTGTCCAGCAGTCGTGTGTGCACCAAGGCCATTTTCCGCGCGTGTTCCATCGTCTACGTCTCGAGTAGCACCTCTTTGAGCAAAGGAAGAAATACCGCACTGGTCAACGGCGCTAGAAAGCCGATAGGAAACCTCTGCTCTGTCCCTCGCCAACCTGGTTATTTTCGAGCAAGATTTGACGTCTCCTGGTTGCCGGCACGCCTCTTCGTCCCAACTCGCGTAGTTTCGTTCTGTACTTACGCAAGCGTCGCCTCTGTACCGAAGTCAAGGGAACGTTTTTAATATATTGTAATCGCTCTCGGCCAATGCACAAAGAAGATCAGCGTCAGCGTTGGCCATGGTGGCTATCCTCAATTTGGTGCTCTTGTATCTATTCAGCGCCTGCATACAGAGAAAGCATATCTTGAGGAGCTCAGACATTGTGTAAATGAATAGACGAGGCGCGTACGCTGTCTATTATACCTCCGGGGGGTACACGTACAGAACACCGTCGTCTGGAAAGATGGCCGTGCGTAGACGCATATCCTTGGGCGTGTTCTGTTTGAGATCGACCAAGAGATAACCGGACGGTACCGACGTGGCGTCTTTGAAGGCGTCTTGTACCAACTTTATGCTCCCCGGACACATCTGTCGCGCCAAGTCACCTATCTGTGAAGCGTCGCGAGGATTCTTGAAGACCACCATGTATTGAGAGTTCAGACTGATGACTCTCCTTGTTTTTCGTAAAGATGTCCTGCACCATATACAGTACGGACGTGTTCTTGTGATGACCTTTTTCGTGAACAAGGCCGTGACCCATTCGTTCGTTTCCGCCATCAGATTGTCTATGACCACGAGGTTCTTCGTCGACGCATCGAACAAGCTCTCGCTCGGTAACCCTTCTTCGTACTGGACGTTGTCTACATCGGCGTAAACGCTTTGCCGTTCACCGTAACACCACATGATCATCTTGGGAGACGGGTCGATCATCGTGGTGGCGTAACGTAGCATGCGCGTTAAAAAGATACGGCCCAGCGACGATGCACGTGAAAGAATGTTTCCATTGCACGTCCATGATCGATTATGATGATGAATCGGGTGGCGTCGCCTTTTACACGTTCAGTGGTGTCGTCTTCCATTTTCTCAGAGCGTCGTACACGAGATCCACCACGTTACCAAATCCCGTAGGACCGGCTATAATATACGTAAAACGTTGCTTCAACGACGCATCCTTAATAGTCCAGTAGAAATCAGCACTTTTTTTATATTAATCTCGGACATTTTTTTTAAAGCCAATTTTTATTTTAAGATGACCAGTAGTGTTTCCTGAACTTCCAGAACAAAAACACCAAAATCAACCCTGGGGAACCTCGATTTTTTTCATGAACAATATACGTACCCTGTCAATAGCTTTTTGTAACATTTTCTTTTTATTGGCTGTCCATACATAGATGCAACTGGGTTTTGGCGCACTGACTTCCACTGGCCGCTAATATAAGAAATCAAGTATTTGCCACAAGATTAGATCTTACAATTGTGTATCGAAAGCCAATGTTTTAAAATCCAAACACGAGCAATAATATCACATATGTATTAATTGGACCAAAATTCGTAGTACTTAATAGAACAAACCCTTTTCATAAATCCCCTCAACACATTTTACGCAATGGATCTACTGTGTATTCTAAATAAATAACAACTATTGTATTAATTACTTGCTTCCAGGTTTTTAGAAAAGTTATAATAAATGTATGGAATGATTGTTACGGATTATTATGCATTTGTGCTTGAGCGATTTGAAAATGTGTAGCATGGAAAGCCAAACATGACATTGTTCATAATTTTGTAGCCAAGGCGTAACGATAGATCTTGTTTGATTTATTATTTTAAAATGCATAGTTAGTAAGATAGCATTTTAAATCCGAAATCTCTGTTTGAGTAATTATATAAAGTAAAGTTAGCAATTGTTGTTGAACATATTAACCTTAATTATAGTACACATAGTCATATTATGAATATTGCCTAGTAAATAGTCATTCATCTTTTTCAGGAACGGGTAACTGATACGGAACAATGTGTCAAGATGGTGGTGGTGGCTTAATGGTTAAACTTAGAAAAGAAAGGGATAGATTCATTGGTGGCGGTGTCAAAACTACGAGGTGATGGGTTGGCTGAACAATCCAATAATGCAGGTTGTCATTATGCCCATGCAAAATGTGGAAAGACTTACACTGCCTAAAAAGTGACAAAATCATCTCAGGCAACAAACCAGGTTGTTGCATCGGAATGTATGCCAACTCGTACGAACTCGAGAGGTTACGATTATCAAACCCACTGTCGCATCAAACAGGACAACATTGACTGGCAAAATTCCTGACCTTTCTGCGAAGTCACAGCCCATTTTCCACCGACAATTATGAGCACCTGCAAAATGTTGCTACTGGGGTCATAGCTGATGAGAGAGTCAACGTAGACCAAGCTGTGGATATTTGAATGAAAATCCACCAGAAGATCACAGATCAGAAGTACGGAATCATCGTTCTCATGACGTCAGATAAAGTGAAAACCTTTGCAGATATGAGGAAAACTCTCAAACTGAAAGATGGAACAGAAGTGCGCATGTCATCGACAGAACTGCACCAGAGACTATTGGCCAGGGCATATACGTCTGGACAACCAGACCTTTCATGAAGTGTGTTCATCTTATTTGATGTGTGTTCTACACTTGGCCAGCACACGATAGGGCCTGGTTCGTAGTGTTCGACAGCTATGAAGTGCTCACGACCAAGGAACCCGAACAGAAGCGACGTAAATTAGGCAATATACTTCCCGCTGATGTGTTGGTTAGACGTAACACTCCAGTTGAAAATTGGCTTTTTAATCAAAATGTCCGGGTCATCGTCAATTTCTACTGGACTATAGCGGCGACTGTCGCGCGCGAGCAACGTAACCCCGTTTTATCTTCTGCATTTATCACGCACCTCCATCAATAACTTTACGAGCGTGTTTCGAGCTTTTTACCTCCGTAGCCTACCTCCGAGAAACCCTCTTTTGACGGTACACATTCCACCTGTTCAACGTTTCAAGTAGCCAGCAAGCCTTCGCTCAGCTCTCTCAACACGGATAGCGTCCCACTCAGATGCTCGTCTCTTTTTCCTTATGGCTCTACTTCCCCGTTCCCGATGTACGCTGATCCTGTCTCTTTGATGCTTTCCGCGCATTCATTAAACATAAGCCTGTTCAACAGACTTAAACATCCGACCGTACGCGTCGACTCGGCACGGGTAAAAATTCGACAAGAAAGAAGCTGACCCACTAAATCGTATCCATCATATCTCCGTCTCTATACCACTGGCTCACCAACTCGAATAGACGTCATCACTTGTCTCAGAACGTTTAAAGGCCATATCCTGGGATATAATGTGCTGTGTTCAATAATAACAAATGATGTACGCCCTTTCAGATGATGCTACTGAAAATGTGTTGATGAATCGCATAAGAGCGTACAAGATAAAAAGAACCTCTAAATTTGCCGTCTTACGGAAACTGCCGAGTGACAGCGGCTTGAGATTATGTGACGTCACTTGTGGAAAACAGCCGCCAGCCTGGACCGCCTGACTGATTGACAGCCGCTCCACGCGTGACCCGCCTCGTGTAAACAACTAAAATGGCGGCCAGTGGGTTGAGAGCGGTGTCTCGTCTGTTACCGAGACTGGTGCATACGATGATCAAATATATTTTCGTGACAGTGATGATGACGTTTGATAGATTAATGTTGTTTCTGCTGATGTTAGATTGCATGGTGTCGATGTGGTGTTACATATACAGACCGAGGCATGAACCTGTCCAGAGAGTCCGGCAACACACTGTCGGCTGGCTGTTGATTTTTTGGGTGAAATGGCCAGCGGTGTTGTTGGTGTACTCGTTCGCAAATTGACGCTACTTTTGAGTCATTTTAAGGATTGTTGATTTATTGACATCTAACTGTATTTTAACACCAATCTTCCACCTCATATGATATATTCATCGGAAGATCTGAACCACAAGTGATGTTATTCCCCGTAGGCGTAGCATGGATCTCGTCCTTATTACACAAAATGTTCCATTTTCTGCCGACAAATTGGGTCTTTGGGGAAGATGTGCACCGAATTTCCAGTCAAACCCTGAATTGCCACTGTTTCCCACAACACATAATCTCATCAACTATTATAATGAAATAACATTTAGTCGCGTAGACCGTGTGACCGTGTAACCGGTTCCACGAGTGACGTCACGTATCTGCGCCTTCGGACGTTTCCGGAAAACAGACATTTCTAGGTTTGCACTGTGACCGCTCACTGTTTAAGACCAGTTTATCAATGTTTTTGCAAACATGTGGCTTCGGATTTGTGATAACATTGAATAACACACACGTACAAGAATATTGACTTAGTTCTCAGGAAAAAACATTTGGACAATATATAGCCTTTAAATAACTCCATTCAGGCCATTGTTCTGTTTGTTGTCCGCGCGGCCGTTGCCTGTGTTCGGGCGCAGACTGGAGCAAACCGGAGCGCGATTTGGGCCTCAAAATGCACTAAAGCGTAAAACACAATAATTGTACAGCGTAAATATGCCTGGAATGATGTGGCATGATTTAATTGTCACATCGACGTGTCAAATTTAGACAAAACTATATTTAATAACGACAACATCGAAGGGGGCCCGGATTCTACACAAGTGCCCATACATTTTCTCAGACACGTTTTTGTATGCGTCTTTTTGGGGAACATGCGGCAACAACGTATGCGGCATTCCAGCGTTCAACGCGTCATTGACGCGTTTCCGTGCTTCGAGGGAATCCCTGTGTTTAATCATTTATCACAAGTTAACAGTTTGGAGGAATGGATCGCCACGCAAGTTCATTTACCTGAATTTAGGTCGCAGCCAAAAAGGTTAAGAACCGTTGACGTATCGCTGAAGTAGGTGGTACTGCACTGTCCCGTCATATTCCAAGGTCACATTCTTTGAGCATACTTAATTGTATAGTTTGTAATCAGAATACTTTACAAAGAAGTATGAGAGTCATTTTAATGTTTGGTAGTTACATATATATGTATATTAACAACCATGTTTTGTTTACAGATACAATCACTTTTTAAAAAAGCTGCCATCATTATTTGGTTTTGTAAAAACAGCAGATATTCTGAAATGACTTTGACCACACGTACGTGACCAATAAAAGCTACCAACAAAAATTCATATTGCATTTATTAGAATATGATGTCAACTATATACATAAGAAATGAATCAACTTCAATTAGAAAACAACTTATGAGATATAATGCTATTTTTGGAGGACGTTGTGTTTCTTGGTGGGTTATTTGTGCTCCACGGTTGGGATTTCTTATAGGATTTTTTTAATTTTTGTTGTTAATGACACTTTTAAGATAATGATAATGTGTGTGACGATTCACGCACAACATTGAAAAATTGCATATTGCAACAATATCAAAATTCAACATTGAACAATTGCCCTTTCTGAACAATACAATTTATCGTACAACATCGGACAACTGGCCTATCTGAGCAACACATTTGTATCTAACGTACAACACTGAACAATTGGCCTATTTCAACAACACACTTGTATCTAACATACAACACAGGACGACTGGCCTATGCTATCCTGTATTGCGTACTCTACTCTTGATACTCCTTTATGGCGCCTAGTTGGTCAGCGACGGCGTTCATATTAGTTGCAGCGTCCTTCGCGTAATGTCCAACCCTACTAGTAGCGTCTTTGACGTGATGTCCTGCCCTACTGCTTACTTCCTTCGCGTGATGTCCCGCCCGACTGAGAGGCCTGGTCGGGTGCTCGTCTATATTCTTTTTGTCGCCCGCCGAGATCTTGCGAGACCTACTCTTGGCCTTGTCGTGTTTGCTGTGCTTACTTGACTTGTCGGGCGCAGTCGTGCCGTCTTCAGACGCCGCCGACTTCCAACCCGGTTTGTAAGCGTAACTGCTGCTCTCGCTCTCGGAGCAGCTGTCAGCCGTTGACGATGTCCTTCCGTTGCGCATGCCCAGTATAGAGTTCCTGCGCGCTCTAGCCACATCGAACTTGCCGGAGGCGACACTACCGCGACGTGACATTCGTTTGGACAGCTCCGAGATGGCGTCACTCTCGGACTGGTTGGGGCTGACTGGCCGCGGTATGCCGTACTCGTCATCCACGTACAGTGTCCGATCAATTGGTGGCGCCCCTTTGCGGTAGGACGGCGCGAACTGATAGCCGTAGGTGGTGTAGAGTTGTTTCAGTTGTTGTCTCCAGTTGTCGGCGTCGTCGTTGGCGGAGTTATCGATGGCAGTGGATGATGATAGAGGGTTGCAGGGATGTTCGCCGGCGAAGCAGCGACGTGGAGACACCTGCAGGATGTATTCGGGCTGGTTGCGCAGGTTGGTGACGCTCGCCGCCCGGATCAAACGGCCCGTGTAACCGCCATTCGCCGGAAGTGACGTCGCCACCAACTCTGTCATGTTTCCGTTGTCGTTGCTCGAGCGGCCCGCGTGACTTCGCTGCCGACGGACGAGAAGAGGACCTGATGTCGTGTGTCCGTTTGACAGGCTGCTCATGTGGACATCAAATCCGTTCGACATGCCGCAAGTGGGTGACCGTCGCTCGGTCAACGATTCCGTTGATGTCGTCACAGCGAGGGAGTCCTTTACCTTGCCTGCCTGACGGAGTAAATATACACATCGGTCGTGTTGACACTCGAGGGCTTGGCTCAACGGCGTCATGCCGAATTGGTTCTCGGTGTCGGTCGGTATGCCGTACTTAACGGCTGTGTCCAATAACAACTTGACGACGTCGCTGTTGTCTCGCGCCACAGCATAGTGAAGGGCCGCGTTGCCGTACCTACCGACACATTGTTTCCGCGTTCAACATGCACATGTCTTAATTATCAACAATCATAAGACGGTGTGTCGTGAAAAACTATCGATTAATTAATTAGTGTTTGGGCAACTTGAGGGGTGTAACATGTAGACCCTCTATTTTTCCTTATTAAACGGTCAGTACTGGTCCAATGTACAAATGAGAATATGTCGTAATTACACGAGAACAAATATTTTAAGTGGATTCGGGCGCTTTGCAAATTTCAATTATTATTCTTGGTGGAATCAATTAATATACCACTATTGAATTATTATATTACGACAGTTTGGGCCGAAAACGTATAGCACATAATATTATAGTCTACAGATCATATACACAGACTCTGAAATATGTTAGAAAAATACCATGATTAGACAGCATTAATAATGATATGTGTAATTTTCTGTAAGTTCCATTGAACATGTGAACATAAAATATAAATTGTTAACACAGATGCAAATGGTAAATTGTGTATCCCACCTGTCCGGCTGGTTGAGGTCGTAGTCGATGGCTTTGAGGAAGATCTGCACGAGTCCTGTCCGTCCTAGCATGCAAGCGTAGTGGAGGGCGTTGACGCCAGCGCGGTCCGTCACGCCGACCCGGGCCCCGCTCTCGATAAGGTTGCGGGCCAGGCCAACGGCCCAGCGCTCGTCCTCGACGAAGGCGCTGTTAATGAGCGGCGTCCGACCGGCCTCGTCGCGTTTGTCTACGCTGTGGCCGAAACGCACCAGGAAACGCACTTGTTGGAAGAAACCCTTCTTGATGGCTGAATTAATGTCCATCTCCATGTTGTTGCCTACGAACGTCTGCGTAGAGTGTATCAGAGGTCGTCTGTCGTGTGCGCCATCGGTCGTTATATGAATCGTTGGCACACGCCAAAATCAGTCAACGACACGAGTTTCTACGGCGAGTCCACCGGGAGCTTACATTATAACTTCTCCGCAACAACTCGTCGCTTTATAGTACCTAGGCCTATAATTGTGAAACGGAACCTACGTACTCACAAAAGTCCGCGAAAATGCGTAATGTTTTACAAACCAAACATCCAGACAGCGTCCATTCAATCCAGCAAGTCGCTTCGTCTCTAACGCCAGCAACAGGTGGGTGGCTCACCTCCGAAGCATTCAACTGAAAAGCGCGCACTATAGATCGGCCCAATGGACTATGTTCACTTTTGTTGTTCACAAATCAGGTCGACAAACATTCGATGATTAATCTGCACATAAAGATTGAGCCGCTGAAGGAATAATGATCGCACTGCGTATGTTGCCGCCTGGTTCCGCTATAACAAAGCTGTTAGGCCCGAGGTAACGTTGCGCCTGTACCACCGCCAGATAATCGTCTTCGGTTGAACCGGTACCATTAGCGAATAACTATGCGCACAAAGCGGCCGAGACAAAGAACTAAAGCGGTCACGGAGCTGCAAGTTTGAATGGGCGTCCATGGAAATGGTGGCCGGTTCTGTATTACTCGCTTTAATTAACACCCACTTACAAACGTGCTGCTGAATTAGAGGCACGGACGCCGGTACACACAAAGAGTGGCTAAATGGTCTGACGTGCAGCAGTCGAGTGGCGATTGAGTAGCTCGTTTAACGGTGCTCAACACGGCGCCAGTAGACATAAAGGCAACAGGAAGCTGAACAGTGTCGACTAAACACAAACCGTCTAATGTTGCAGTGTTATTACTCGTCCACTGTCACCAAGAAACACCAGCAATATCAGATAATCAGAAATACATTGTTACATAAGGTAAAAAAGACGTTATTTTATTATTATTTATTTTATTAACAGATGACGTTCTACGCTACCTGCGATAATGCATTCATTATTTACTGTCATTACTTAGAATGGTGTAAAGAACAATCAAATTGTTGGACAAATTCTATAAATGATCATAAATGAGAAGTGTTAAAACTTCCGTGTTCTTAGTCTAGTGTGGTCAGTGTAATCTACTGTAGATCTTCTTGGTGTCCCTTTTGGCAAGACGAACACGCGCTTGGACTGGCCAGATGTGGGAAGCTATAGGGTAACTATGCAATCGACTACTGGTACGTTGGTAACCATGCCTCGACCTGTAAGGTGGGCGGTCAATTAAATATTTTGACCCTGATGTGATCACCAGTACCTCGATGACCACCACCTCCTATACACTATACTGCCTGTCATACATGGACGCATACAACTCTCCTTTGACAAGAGAAGACACCCACCGCCATCGAGAGACTGGCTCCTCAGCCCGGGGAATGACTAGATGATACACAATGTTGAGGAGGAAAATGTTCCCTTCTTGAAGCTACCTTCACACCGGCCTTAAAAAGGGAAACAAAAGGAAATAGTTTGGGTCTACGCGTCTAAAAGCAGTAATACAAACTAACCAAATACAATTAAGAATATTATGCCAATAGCTCACTAGAATGACAATAGTATATTGCGTTGAAATCGAGGGGATGTATGATTATGATTAGAGGAAGATGACGTCACTTCTAAATCAAAGGTCAAAAGGTCAAGATCAAAGGACAAGGTTAAAATCTAGGTCAGGATCAAAATCAAGGTCAAGACCAAAGGTCAAATATCGCCCCCTGGCGAATAGGTGATGAACTATGTGACTAGGTCAAATAGCGCCCCGTAAAAATGTGTGAAAGACTTAAATTCGTGTCTCTTATGTGATAAACGACACAAATAAGTCAATCATGTCATTAAATAGGTCATTGCGCATGCTCAGTGATGTGGTTTTTTCATGAGGCTATGTCTACTCTGTGGTCCGCGCATGTAGTTTTTATTCTGGGGTCCTACTTATTCGGCTCGCCCACGTGACCTTTCGGTTCGCCCACGTGACCTTTCGGTACGCTCACGTGACCTTTGTGTTCTGTCGAACTTTATAAAAAAAGCCTGCGTCTGCTTTTGTTGTCATTATATCTTACATTTTGGAAGATGAAAAATATGATTAACGATAATGTCCGACAAGCTTGGTCCTACGCCGATGCGGTCAGAGGGCCGCAGGCCATCACGGGGAGTGTGACGGGTTTTATCCCTATCCCCTGTATTGACGCCTCCCCCCGGCCTCGACGGCACCAACCCTGGCGCCAGCACCTCCAACGCCACCGGCACCAACAGCCCCGATTGGGCAACCGACGGCGCCTTCACCGTCCCAGGGTGGTAAGTGTCTATTAATATTATTTCCATTTCACTATTTTTCGTATGTCTAATTATCAAGCATTAGGACACTTGTGAAGACACGACGTCTAATAACAATTCTTCGTACGTTTAGAAAGTCACCCGTCGAACTCCTCTAGCACAACCTCTCGTCTCTGCCATCGGTGAGGCGGCCCTACCGCTTGCGCGGCCACCACCATCGCGGGCGTCCTTCACCTGACCATAATGTAAGGTGCCTTTTACGCGACGGGAACATTTCAAGCGCGTCGCTGCTGCTGGTTTCCCCACTACCTCCGCGCCACCTGCGTCGGTGACCAAAGGCACTACGATGAATGCGATTACGATTATTTAATTAGTTGAATACTTTGTTACATCATTAACTTTCGTATTTGTTTTACTTTTATTAACTTAATTAACCTAACCTAACAAAGCATTTTCTATGTTCAGCAAAAGGAAATTATCATATATATGACCGTCGGCGTTTTCGAGATTTCTACAATAAAATATGTTTTTACAATACGAGTTTATTGTCAAATAGTAATATATATATATATAGAGAGAGAGAACGAAAAAAAAACAAAGATTATGTTCATAGGTAGGGCTACGGTATTGAGACTTGTCATTCAATAAACTATTCAAACCTGGGTTGTCTCGTACATAATCGGTAAATTTGACATATGGGCAACATATAGGGTGATCAGGTATGATGTTTATGTAAAAGGTAACATTTGTTACAATTTCACAGATCCACTCAGAGTTCGACGTAGATTGATGGCCCAATTTAAAATATCATCGTTTGGTAATTTATTAATGAAATATTCGAGTGAGGCACATCCAGATATCGGCAATTTCTTGCACAATTGACATTGCACCCACACCTATCGTGATCTGCTATCTTTGAATGGCTCTCTGCAGATAATGCAGGGCCATTCTTCCTCCTCGCTACTGGAGCTCACGCGCCTTTTCTTTGCCGGGTGTGTCTCTTCACTGCTGTCTCCAGGGACTTCGTCTTGAGCTTGGGTGTGCGTTCTTTCTTCGCCTGCTACATAGCCAACTTGTTCTTATTGCGGCGTCGATGTCAGAACAGTGGCACACTCGGCAATACGCGATCTTGCACATGGACGCGATATATTTGGCAACGGAGATAGCTGCTTTATCAGCTCCTTAATGGTCGACACTCCTGCGGACGCGGTCGTTGGTGGGCCAGCAGTGGGCGGTGTCGGCCCAGCAGTGGACGGTGGCGGGCCAGCAGTGGACGATGGCGGGCCAACAGTGGACGATGGCGGGCCAGCAGTGGACAATTGCACTTTAGGGCGATTGAAACCGACAGCCCTTGCGGTGTTCGTACCCTGAGGTTGCCGAATAGCCAGGTCAGGGTGACGCTTTGTTTCGGCGTTGAACGTGTGCGCAAGCCCCTGCTTCACCGCGAGATCGTACGCGAGGCGCCTGACGTTCACGGTCGTCAAGCCGTACAGGCACTTCTCCATATACGCGATGTGTTCGCGCAGCGTGCGTTCCACGTCAGCCGACAGTACTGGTAAGGGCCGAGAGATAGCGATCTCACAGTGGCGACTTTCTTGTCGCGGTGTCTTCGCAGCGTCCTGGCCGGTATGCCAAAACGCCGACTGACAGCCTTCATAGGCTGATTCTCTAGCGCTGCCAGTGCCTCCTTCAACACATCGTCCCCATAGGCACCCCGTTCCGACTTGCACTTGTACGTGCGGACCATTTCTACACAAGAAAATATTAGTCAGTAGATGTTTAATCTGTCATAGGCCTATTGCAAATTTGCATTCAAACACATGCCGTATTTATTATTTATTTATTTATGCCTATTTATTTATATATTTATTTATTTCTTTATTTCTTTATTTTGTTTAAACGTATTTATACAGGGTAGGCTAGTACATTCAGATTAAAATACAGTTTTTCACTGTAGCGCTGTGCTTATACATAATTTATGGAAAAATACAGGAATAAAGAAGCAATATATATAAATACCATGTTGCAAATACACAGACAATAAAACAGGACAATTAATATAACAATTACATCATAATATAATGCGATAATTATTGGTAATATAGAATGATATAAAACATAATATACAAATATTATAAATAAAATAATATTTAATTGTAGCTCTAAGGCTAGGCCTTGCACGTTAGCCTATGTTGCATGTGTAAAACAAACAATTAAAAAACATGGGGTAAGACGCCCCTCAAGGGGCAAGAAGCCCCCCGGGGCGTCTTGCCCCACGTCGTTGGGGGCGTCTTGCCCCCAATAGGTTTCATGCAGACATATGCCGATGGTCAAATTACATTTACTTATCGCCCGTTTTGCATGGTAAAAATTGAAACTACTGACATAAAGGATGCATAAAGTAACGACTATTTGATATCGCACGTAATCTCTGTCTCATAATCATACATCTAGTATGTACAATTTTAACATCAAACAAGCCTAAAAACTTCAAATTCACTTTTTTTGTTACTCACCGTTGTTTTAGCGTTCTTGCGCGTTCGGACGCAATGAATGCTAGGTGGCAGCATTGTTTTCATCCACCAGAGACAGGTAGCAAACGATCGAAATATTGAAATACCCAGGGGGCATCTTACCTCGAGGGGGCTTCTTACCCCACCCTACCCTAAATGGAACTAATACTGTTCCAAAATGTATTCAAATCATTTGGTACAAAGGCAACATACTCTGGTGGTACAAGTGGATCGTCTTCCAGAGGCGAGGATGTATGTGCCGATGATGATGATACTGAAGGCGGCGATTTGCTCGTGGCTGACGTCACGCCCGATGACGGTGACGGTCGGCGTTTTCGAGATTTCTACAATAAAATATGTTTTTACAATACGAGTTTATTGTCAAATAGTAATATATATATATATATATATATATACATATATATATGATAATTTCCTTTTGCTGAATTTAGAAAATGCTTTGTTAGGTTAGGTTAATTAAGTTAATAAAAATAAAACAAATACGAAAGTTAATGATATAACAAAGTATTCAAAGTATTCAACTAATTAAACACAAGTTAAAAAAAATACTGCAGTAAAGGTACATGTAACTAGATAGGAGAAAAGTTATCTTTTATGGTTCGGTAGTCAATCTGTTCAGTTTATATATGCACTAAATACACACGCGGTCCGCTATGATGCCTAACATCTTCAAAGATCACTCACCGTAGTGCCTTTGGTCACCGACGCAGGTGGCGTAGAGCTAGTGGGGACACCAGCAGCAGCGACGCGCTCTTTTTCTTGGCGCTGAAATAAAGAGAAGTTGACTTTTAATAACGGTAAGGAAACATAAAGATACGGAATTTGTAGCAGCACCTGAAATAAAGACAACTTGAGTTTTAATAATGGTATACAAAACATAAAGAGATCCATGTGATTTTTAGCAACGCCTGAATCATTTTAATGATATTATAAACTGAAACCATTATCTCTTGAATGTGAGCTTCCCGCTGTTTCTGCCTTTTCATTTTCTTCTGGCAGTAGCCCTTCTTGATGTGACGTTGCCAATTATGTTTTTTTAAGAAAGCGATGCCGCACTCGCAGCATGAAAAGTGCAAAAGCACTTCCTCATGCTTGGTTAAAGGTGGGGTAGACGGGGCCAGCGCTGTCGCGGTGGCTGTCGGGGCCGGCACTGTCCCGGTGGCTGTCAAGGCTGGCTGCCAAGGCTGGCTGCCTCTTAGAGGGCAAGGACCCGTTGATGAATTTCTACAAGAATAATTATATATTACAGACTCTATGGTAGGGAAATCCTGTGACCAAAAGTCATGTGATCAAATATACGGTGACCAGAAATCGCTAGGAAGACGTAATATATGGAGAGAATGTGTCGATAGGAATCGGATGGTTGCGGCTGTGTTCACAGGAATATGTGGGAGCCGCCATTTTGATGGATGTGCGTAAGGACCCGCTATTTTGGTGGAATTAAAAATACACGGAACGCCATTTTGACGGAAGTGTATAATGAGACGCCGTTCTGGTTGTAAGAAGGCAGGAGCTGCCATTTTAGGCGAATGTGTATAGTAACGCAATATACAGTTTAACTCATCACCAGCGCAGCCAGCCTCCTCCCTTGTCCTTTCTCGGCCCCACAAGAGCCGTGGGTCATGTGGCGATTGAAATTGTCCCGTCGCACAAACGGCACCTTACACTGCGGACATGTGAAGGACGCCCGCGATGGTGGTCGTCTCGCGGTGGTAGGGCCGCGTCACCGGCGGCAGCGCCGAGAGGTTGTGCCGGCGGAATTCGACGGGTGACTTTCTAAACGTATGAAGGATTGTTAATAATCGTCGTGTCTCCATCAGTGTCTTAATGCTAGATACTTAGACATATGAAAAATAGTGAAATGGAAATAATATTAATATTAATAAACACTTACCACATGGTACGGTGGAGGCGCCGTCGGTCGACCGGTAGGGGCTGCTGGTGCCGGTGACGTCGGTGGTGCTGGCGCCAGGGTTGGTATCATCGAGGCCGTCGCCAGTACAGGGGGGGGGGGGGGGGAGGGGCGACAGTATTGGGGATAGGGGTCAAAATCGCCTGTGATGGCCTGCAGCCCTCTGACTGCATCGGTGTAGGGCCAAGCTTGTCGGACGTTATCGTAAGCTATAATGACCACAAAAGCAGACGCAGGCCTTTTATAAAATTTCGACAGAACACAAAGGTCTCGTGGGCGTGCCGAAAGGTCACATGGGCGTGCTTAATAAGCACGGGCATCAGAGTTGAAACTACACGCGCGGACCGCAGATTAGACGTAGCCTGATGAAAAATCACATCAATGAGCATGCGCATGGACCTATTTAATTACATGATTGACTTATTTTTGTCGATCACCACATAAGAGACACGGATTTACGTCTTTCACACATTTTCTGTCAGAGGCGCTACTTGATCTAGTTATATAATTCATCACCTATTTGCCAAGTGCGCCAGCTTACCTTGACCTTGGTTTTGACATTGACCTAGATCTTGACCTTTCCTTTTTGACCTATTTATTTTTGTCGATCACCACATAAGAGACACAGATTTATGTCTTTCACACATTTTCTGTCAGAGGCGCTACTTGATCTAGTTATATAATCCATCACCTATTTGCCAAGGGCGCCAGCTGACCTTGACCTTGGTTTTGACATTGACCTAGATCTTGACCTTTCCTTTTTGACCTAAAAGTGACGTAATTTTCCTCTTCCTCTAATTATAATCATACATCCCATCGATTTCAACGCAACATACTACTAATGACCTTGTTGAAGACACATTATTCTAGTTGTAGGGACAGCGCCATTTTATAGAAAGAGTGTCGCTACGTCCGCATGATGCATGTATGTATGGCATTATAATGTTCATGCATATAAAACATAACTCAGCTTTTGAATCGAAAGGGATATCAGAAACCAATGAATGAGCCTGGGTATTCCTATATTTGTCTGAGCAAAACTAGGAACAAGATGCGTCATAAGACGTCACAGCTCGCGCTTATTGATCAAGCCTCTCGCCATTAGTAAGATGTCAGCTTCCAAGATATCGGACATTTTATTAGAATCTTCTACTTTGAGACCGTATTACGAGTTAACAACCGACGAGCGAAAATGTTGATTGTAGTTGCAGACGTATGATGGCCGAGAAGGGCCATCGCGTTTTTGTGTGGCAACCTGCAGCGCCATGGGGCGATGACGCGATGCGCGATGCGATGGGCGATGCGATGGGCGATGCGATGGGCGATGCGATGGACGATGCGCGATGCGATGGACGATACGCGATGCGATGCGCGATGCAATGGGCGATGCGATGCGCGATGCGATACGATGCGCGATGCGATGCGCAATGCGATGCGCGATACGATGGTATAAATTATAAAGATGCCGTAATGAGCATGCGTACGTCGAAAACGAGACTTAGGCAGCCATTTGTATTTTATTAAACGCATTCCTTTTTGTGTTCAGAGCATGCGATGATGGCTGATGATGCTGACTGTACGCATACGGTTACATATATATTTGGTTTGCGCACAGAATTTGTTGTGTTTGCTACTTCTAAATGTTGTGACGAAAGTCTGGGGCAAACATATTTCATAACATGACATATATGTACTTCTTCTACCGCTCAAATGCAGTTTTTAAATTGTTTTCGTCTGGATATCCTTGGTAGAAAATATAAAACTTATTTTGTATGCATGGGAAAAGACGACAACTTTTTTCAACTTTCGCTTATTGCAAATGCCGTTCGTTTGTGTCCAAGTTTATGTTTCAATTATTGTAAATAGCTACAATATTCGAAGTCGGTTTAACAAGAAGCACATCTGTGCCAGTGAATCAACTAAAAGGAAAGCTAAAGCCTAATCTATAGCTAGAGGCAGTTGCTAAACATGGATATGTATGTGGATGAATGTTTAAAGTCTACGGCGCAATAAACAAAAGTGATGCACGTGTTTTTTGTATTTTGTTGCCGTCGTCATGTCTGTCAAGGTTGATAATGACATGATGATGATGGTTTATTACAGAAACTATGACACAATACATTCGATATTTGATGCACATTTGATACATGCATTGTTATAGTTTCTATAATGAGAGTTTAAAGCCACGAGTGGCTGATGTTCCCTCTCCATGCATGTAATACATATGTAATTCCTTGGTGCATGTAAAATAATTTAATAAAAAGAAGAAGAAGAAACAGATTGTGCAATTGAAGAAAATAAATCAGCAACACAAGTTACAGCAATACGATTGTCATGCATACACGCATTAGAACGCAACAATGAATGTTAGTTATATAAGTCACTAACATTATTTACTCACAAAAATCTCTTGACATTTAGACGTTGCCAGTGCATATATACAATTCACTGTTGTTGTTTATAGTTCCATAGCTTAACACCTCGACGTCTAATGGTTTTATATAATACGTTGGTTTTAGAAATCGGTACAAGCAGTAGATCCACATGGCGTGTCCTATAATTATTGGTTAACGATTTGCGGTTAAATACAGGAACGACAATTGGTTTCTCATTCTACCATGAGCAACGACCAACATATTTTCTTTAGACGACCAATTTGTAATTAAACAGACTGAAACGATCACAAACAATTGCTAAGAAAGCTCATGTTAAATGTATGATTATTTAAAAAATATTGTAAAAATCGTATTGTCAACACGGATTTGAAATACCGCATGAAAATGTCTGTATTGTTATCTGTGTCATGTTTACGAGTTAAAGTTCACCACCTATGTCATGTATTGCGTTTCAGCAGTGACGCGTGGTGCAAGTCCCTGGAAGACTAGCTCAGTGATTACGCCGCTACAGCCTCAATCACGGGGTTTCCTGCACATCCTCTTCATGTGTCTGATGTCTTTCTTGTCGACTTCGACTTTGTAGTCTACAGTAGATATAGCGTTTTACACAAGCTAGTAAATTGTTATAACATACATTGTATAACAGTACAAATGTTTCAATCAAACTTAAGGAAGACAACAACTATATTATCAATACCAATGTTCGTGTTTAAAAACATTGCTTAAATCGATGCTGTTTGTAGTACAATAACCTTGTCTAAAACTAAACAGAGGTTGTTTGCAAACAAATTATTATAGTATCCTATGTTTAATAAGGTGAAGCTAATTTTCTACTTTACTGTTCATTTGTAAATATAATTTTCTCACCGTATACTAATTGTTCATAATGTACTCTCACTCCTATTTTGCATGTTTTAATGACATAGACTATATTAACTTTATTTTACATACTGTAATGATGTACATACATCGGTTTGCTTAATGGTAAGTAGTAAGAGAGACCATCTGGTTATCCATCCAGGGGGGTTTCGGAGTCATTTTTGGTTGATATTAGGGAGGTTTCGAAAGCCGCCCCCCTGAGCAAAGTGAGTAGTCACGTGACCGTGTGTAGGAGCGTGTGTAGCGCCCCCTGGCGGTTACATCAGAGGTGAAATAGTAGGTGACGCCTCCTAACGGGGAGTGGTGTTATTGTATGAATGTACGTGTATGGGAGGGAAGGTGAATGCGCGTGTATGAAAGAACTAACGAAACACAAGAGTATACGAGTGCACACGTGTTTTATTGATGAAAGATACAAGCGTATAATATGAAACCGTGTTTTATTAAACGAAGTACATCAAGACTTGTGGGTGAGTGAACACCGCGACAGAGGTCGTGAGCTTAGGGATCAATACGACCACGCCAGCGGCTCGCGGGATGATGATGATGGTATACGACTTACGGGTGAGTGAACACCGCGTCAGAGGCCGTGAGCTTACGGGTGTGTGACCACCGCGCCATAGGCTCGAATCGTTAATGACAATGATGATAACACCTGTTCGTTAATGAAACACGGTTATTGCAGTTGTTTAAGCCAATCGAATACACGGCAATCGTTTGCTACTAGATCAGTGCCGAAACCTTTTACGAAATCCTTCATGACAAATCCACGACATCGAAACATGAGATAAGCAACACAGTATTGTCCACAAACGTTAGACACGGGACTCTGTAGTCTCTTAGAATTATGAGTCCACGTTACACAATGTTTATTCAAGAAGCGACAAAACTCGACGTGCTGCGGCGGCAGACCGTACGAGCAGAAGTATTCGCCGCAACCGTCGGCGTCTACGTATATCGCTATCCAATGTTCACCGGGTTTACCCGAGTCGTGTGTGTTGCACACGAAGGCGACGGGGTAAGCGTCTATCCGGAGTTCGAGGAGTACGTCTTTGGGTACGATTCCACGCATGACGACACGGGCGTGCGTATCGCGGGTGAGTAGGCGGACGAGCTGTAGGGTTTCCATCAGTTGTCGTAGATGACGTTACGACTCCTGTCGATCTCCAGCACCTTCTCGAATTCGGCATAGGCGACGACGTTCACAGTGGTTGTCAGCGCGTCGTGGAAATGAATCTCGATGCGCACGTTGCCCTTATGTACCAGATGGAAGCAGCAGTCGTCGCACGCATCGGGGGTGAGGTCCACGGCGAAGAAGGTGTAGCCGTGTCGAAAGTCGTAACGAGTCAAGCCGTTGCCTTCGTCCTGCCACGCCTTACCCGTCGAGGTGAACAGGTTATGGTAGCACCTGGCAAAGAGATCGTTCTCGAAGTCGGGCTGGAAAGGTTTGGCGGGTATCTGTCGTCCGTCGATGTACACGGCGAGGAAGTTGATGTTGTTGTTTTTAGCGTGAAAGGGATTCCTGTCGTAGCGTCCGTTGTAGGCGTCGTTATCGATGCAGCACAGCACGAGACGTTTCGGAAGAACACCAAGAAAGAGGTTCTCGTGCGTGTGTGAGCGGGCACCTGTGGGAATGGAGTAGACCTTGCATTCGACGGGTCGCAGCGGATACTTGGCGGTGGCCTTTTCGAGGGCTTTGATGTGCGCCATCTGTACGCCTTGGTTTAGGGTGACTTTCCTGACGAACAGTGTAGCGTTGACGATCTGTATCTTGTAGCCGGGGTTAGCTCCGCCGGCTATGAGTGCGAACGCATCCTTACTGCGCACCACACGTATCTTGGCCTCGACACCGTTGATGAGGAGTTTATCCTGATGGGAGAGATCGAGGTGGAGACGTCCCGTCATGTCGACCACGCGACTCTGGGCGATCATGGCGCGTCTGGCGACGAACCCCGCGTTGGCTGTCGGATCGGCACCGTCAATGACGACGGCATCCATAAGATTAGCCGTGTCCTTGTACCACATCTGACTCGTCAGATACGTCTCCTTGGCATCGTTGCCGTAACTGAGCAGCGTCTCTATGTAGGCGCGGTACGGGTACGTGTTGGTCGAGGAAGTCACGAGCGTTCCGTTCAGGTAGAGGTCGACCTGACTGAACAGCGAATGAAGCCAGTTATTCACGGGTGCAACGGGATCGGCGGCGTCGAGATCGCTTCCGTCGGCACGCGTCACCTTCGCCTGAATGTGTAGCATCATGCTAGCGAGATCCTGGTAATCGTCTCCCGAACCAGCTACGACGAATTCGATCGGACCACCCGAGTCGAGTGAGGACATCGGTTGGTAGTGGACCGTGCGACTGTCGACGATGCTGGTCTGAGTCGGAGGCACGGTGAAGATATCGAGTTCGCTCTTGAGTCCCTCGCATGATAGTTTATGAACGAACGCCATCGTCGAATATATCCGGTTCACGACGTACCTTCGGTCTCTGCTGCTGCTTCCTTCGACGTCTCGCGGCTGTACTGACTCGTTTCGCAGCGGGTGTGCGTCTTATACGCTTATGCACACCGGGGGTCAAGAGGTCGCTTATCATTTCTCTACCTGCAGCGGTGGCGCGACGTTTGGCGGCCGTTCTGATGTTCTGTCCCGCCAGGACGTCGTCGGCTATACGTGCGCCGGTCGACAGAGCTCTCTTTCCCAACGCCACGGCGCCTCTCTTGACGAGTGGCATGACGCTACGCAGTAGACCTCCGAATAGACTTCCCAGTCCGTGTCCTCGTTGGTATCGGGCAACCGCGAAATAAGGAAGCGCGCCACCCGCTTGACGAGCGTAGTAATCGTTGTAATTCATCTCTCTCTCTATAACAGTGGCGTCCGTTGTCGTCGGAAATGAAGTGTCACTGTCACCTTGCCGACTTCGAATGGCACGCGTTGCCCCGTGTCGTCTCTTATATCTATCTCGATCGTACCAAACTCTTTGCAGAGCACGGGTACGTAGTGAGTCTTATCGAAGGTCTTCGATACGACGTCGCCATGACGACCGCTCACCGAAACGATGCGCAGCAGCGGTACGAGACTGTCACCGACAACTCGCGGTTCCACGACGTCCGTGTAGATGTAGAGCGATGCTCGTTCCATGGTGACCACGGTGTCGCCTTCCACGATACGTACCTTGTACTCGGGTACCGCGGGATCCTTTGGGAGAGACGCCAGCGTAGAGATACGAAAGCCGAGAAGGGTGGTCAGCATAGCGGCACGGAAGACGGTATTCGGTGCCATGTGCACCGTTACCTTACGCGTGATGATGCTGTAGCTCAGTTTCACCCGTCCCTCTCCCACCACGTGACGTAGAGCAGCGTTAATGGCGAGGATCAGTGACCACGGATCTTTATAGTGTCCGGTCCCGATTCGGATAATCTTCGTGTGCATGGGCCACGGGTTCCCCTCCTCCTTGTCTTTGTCTATCGGTAGCGTTACAGCGAACCCCGCGTCGTCGTCTACGACGTTGTACCAACTGTGCGGGTACTGTACCTCCACCAGTCCGCACTCCCATTGTCCCCGTAGTAGGATACGTTTCGGTAGCGTCGTGACGTAGTGGGTCAGCGTGTTGTCGGGGTGCGTGTCCATGGAAGCATTGCTGGGCAACGTGAGATAGAAATCACTCGTCGCCATGTTGTTTCAACGTCGGACTGGGTAGCAGGTAACCCAACGAACTACTCAACAGAGCCGTCCAAAGAGTCGGATTGACGTGGTGACCGAACGTCAGGTTGTAGATGCTGACCAAGATGACAGTGTACAAGACGACGACTTGACACAGAAAGACTATCTCCTCTATGGGACACGCGGTACCAAATATATGCCACGGAGTCCTCTCTTTCTTTATCGGTGGAGTGGCGTCGACGTCGTCTTCTTCTTCTTCTTCTTCTTCGTCGCTAACGGTAATCCGTGATGTCGTCTCGTCTGCCATGCGTGGACGACTGATATCGCGACGGGCGCGTGACTAGTCTTTATAAGCCGACGAGGGCCTTGGCATCGATCCAGCTGTTGAATTTCGAAGGGTATCCGAACCATTTCACCAACACCTCCCGTCGCCTGCCTACCTTGCGACGCTGTACTATCGATTCCACGCGGTACAGTTTATCAACCGGAACCGTCACCTTCTGCAACTCCGGCTCGTAGAAGGTACCGTCCAGTATCTCTCCGAGATCGTCCGCTAGACGATAGACGGGCGGATCGGACGGATGCACCTCGCGTATCGTGAATAGTTCCTCTGTCCAATTCACCGTGTAGCCTTTTTCGAATCGTCTCTTGATCTTGCTGCTACGCACGCGACCCCCCACGTGGTACTTGGGTACGCCCTTACCGTGATGACCACCGTACAGACGCTGCCACACCTCTTCCTGATTAGTCGCATCCACCTGCGACGGAGGCATCCCGATACTACGATGGGGCGTGTCGTTGTACGTGCGCACCAGATCCGGAAGGATATCGATGTATCGCCACGATGCTTTGTGTGTCAGGTATCGCCACAGCCGCGTCATTAGCGTGCGATTGAAGCGTTCCACGATGCTCGCCTTGATCTCCTCGTTAGAGGTGGAGAAGTGCTGGATGCCGTACCTGTCCAATACACCTCGAACGCTACGGTTATAGAATTCCAGACCTCTATCGGTCTGCAAAAACAACGGCTGTACGTCGGTGAAGAGTCCGTTCAGCGCCTTCGACACAGACGTCGCCGACTTGGTCTTCAGCGGAACGCATCGGGCGACTTTCGAGAAGACGTCGATCACCGTGAGCAGGAACGTCGTACCGTCGTTTTCTTTTTTCAGACTGGTCACGTCGACGAGATCGGCTTGCCACTGTTGATCCCGTCCTCCGACGACCGTGCGTCGTCGCTTGAAACGAACTCTGACCGGTTTGTGTAGAGTATAGGCGTTCTGTTCCGATAGCCATTGTTCGACCATCTTTCTCGGTACGCGTGGCACGTTGTATCGCAAAGACGCGATTCCTCCGTAACTTCCCACCTTGGCGGGATCGAAGTAGACGTCCTCCAGCTGTTTCCGTCGTCGCACCATGATCGTATGATATAATCGCCGATAATACCGCACACGATGGGAAGTCCGGCGTAAGCGACACCGGTATACAGACGACGTAGACTATCCTGTGAATCGCACATTATGTCAGCGAATCGAGACGATGCGCCTCTTTTATCTGAGATCCTCCCATCCCTTGCTAGTCGAGGCCGGTGGCGTAGGTAGAGTGGACGGACTCATTCGTCTCCGCGTGAGGGGTGTCCACTGCAGCGATCGACGCGCTCTACCGACCGACCGTGTGGCCGCTGCCGCTACGGCACTCCTCCTTTGTTCCCGTTGAATGGCCAGTCTCCTGACCTCGTTACCCACCAACTCCATGGGTAGGTTCATGGTGCCGAGTTGACGCGTAAACACCTGCCACCCCGTTGGACTGGCAACGGTCTTGCGTTGACGCAACAGATCGTTCACGAGGTCCAACACGTTACTGCCGGGTACCGCTACGCCTTTGTGCATGAGCTCTCCGCGTGCATTCCACACGACGTCTCGTTTCAGACGTTCCATCAGTAGTCTAGCTTTGGTCCGCAGTGCCTTGGGAACGCTGTCGACGACGTCCGCTTCCATACCTGTCGCCACCGCCGCTTCCATACCTGTCGCCCCCGCCTCTGGCGGGGTCGGGTCCGCCGCCGCCGCCCCCGCCGCCGCTGTGACCATCGTGTCCTTGTTGACCGTCATCACGCGCACTGGTTCGCGCACGCGTCGATTGGCCAACGCGTTGTGACGTTGCAACACTTGATTATACATGACGACCTTGTCACCGTCGGCGAGATCTTGTCTGTCGAGTATGACTTTCATCTCGTCGTCGAGCACCTGTACTTTACGTCCTAGGGTATCCGTCGGTGCAGGTGCGCGTAGACTATCCAACAGTCGTGGATCTACCAAAGCCATCTTCCGTGTGTGTTCCATCGTCGTCTACTTGAGTAGCACCTGTTTTAGCAAGGGTAGAAAGACCGCACCGGCCAAAGGTGCCAGCAGCGCCGACAGGAAACCACCGGTCTGTCCCCCGCCGCCCTGGTTGTTACCACGTAGCAAGATGCGACGTCTCCTCGCTGCCGGCACGTCTCTCTGTGCCAAAGCGCGCAGGTTTGTTTTGTACACACTCAGAGCGCGTCTCTGCGCGTCGGTCAAGGGCACGTTCTTCTTCAATATGTTGTAGGCACACTCGGCTAGTGCACACAACAGATCGGCGTCGGCGTTTCTGATGATGGCCCGTCTCAATTTCGTGCTCTTGTACCTGTTCAGCGTCTGTATGCAGAGGAGGTGTTTCTTCACGAGTTCGGACATGCTGTTGTCTTCACGATCATACTGCGACTGAAGGGACGAGACGTGCGCGCAGACGTCTTATACTTTGGGTTGGTACACGTACTGGACACCGTCGTCCGGAAGGACGCCCGTGCGCAGACGCATGTCGTCGGGCGTGCCCTGTTTCAGATCGACGAGGAGATAACCATACGGTGGCGTCGTGGCGTCTCGGAACGCTTCCTGTACATACTTCAGGCGTCCCGGATACATCTGTCGCGCCAAGTGACCGATCTGTGACGCGTCGCGAGGATTCTTGAAGACTACCATGTAGTGTGTATTCAGACTGATCGTGCGACTCTCCTTGTTCTTCGGAAACAGGTTCTGCACGAGATACAGTACGGACGTGTTCTGGTGATGACTCTTTTTCGTGAACAAGGTCGTGACCCGTTCGTCCGTTTCCGCCATCAGATCGTCGATGACCACGAGGTTACGCGTCGACGCATCGAACGCACCGCTCGGCAAGCCTTCCTCGAAGCGTACCAGGTCGTTGTCGACGTAGGCACTCTGCCATACACCGTAACACCACGTGATCTTCTCTGGAGGCGGATCGATAATCGTCGCGGCGTGACGTAGCAGACGCATCACGAACGTGCTCTTACCGCACCCCGTCGGACCCGCGACGATACAGGTGAAGGGGTGTTTCCATCGCGTGTCCATCTAGTAGTAGTCGCTGTTCGACACGTTGTCCGCTGTGCTGTTAGATACTACGACACCTCCGTCACACCAACGAAGGAAGGGATCGCGAAACAAGACGTACAGACCGAGTAGTCCCACTAGTACTACAGCTACGACCGTTCCCGTCCGTGACATGCTGCGCTATGACTATCGATTGCGTGGTATCTGACTAAATAGTGTTATTTTTTTCGTGTGTCTCCCACCTACTCACCGCGTGACAGCTAGAGGCGCCTATAACCCCAACTGACGTAGGGGCGCATTTCCTCATCGTGTCAGCAGTGGTTCGGTGTTACACGTCCACCGGACCCGTGGTGATTCCGTCCTCGTTGACCACGCGCTTGGCATAGAAGTAGGTCAACGCCGCGCGTTCCTGGGTGTACGTCAGCACGGACGAGTGATTGACCCGGAACCCACGGTTCACTCCGCTTCCACTACGACGACTGGTCAGCACGTCCAGGAACGCCTGCTTGTCGATGGCGTTGAGTCGTTTGTTCAGTCCTTTGGTGGTGTATTTATCGACCGTACCCGAACAATAGTAGGTCTTGCTGCACAGTCCCAGGAAACAGTCGCCGGACCATTCGACCTTGAAGAGTCCAGGTGTTCTCTTGTCGTATGCCTTGCGCGCCTTGCAACACGCCTCGGTGCCGTTCCACGGACGTCCGGCTAGTCGACAGCGTATGTAGTCGTTCCGATGATCGTCGCAACATTCGGACGGTAGCCATTCGGAGCGGTGACGATAGTAGTGGTCACGTAGTACCGGGGTCACGAGGTCGTCGACGGACTCTCCGGCCAGAGCCAAATAGGCGCTATCCGTATCGGTTTCACAGTACTCGAACAGCGGACGATCCACGTACCTGACCATAAAGTCGTAGTAGAACTCCAACATGCGCAGTTTGGCCCACTGCAACACGAAGAATCCCACGTGCGTAGGCAGAGCGTATTTGACGGTGCGCTTGTGCATTTCGATCTCGTACGCATCGGTGGCGACGACGTCGAGTTGACGGAAGCGACGATTGTTGATCGCAGACGATGCGCTCTTCTCCGTGCAGTAGGTGACTTCGCGGTGCTTATCGACGTTGGTGATAAATTTCCCATACGAAGAATTGCCCATAAGTTTGTTGGTATCCGCGATCATGGCCTTGTCGGGATGGGCGTCTCCTTCACGACGTGCAGTGGACACCGCCTCACCGAATCGTCGGAAGCAGGCGACCGGTGTGTACTCGATGACCTGGTAGACGTGCGTCACCTCGAGTCCGTGCGCGAGGTACCATCGCAAGAGAGGTGTGGCGAGCAAGATCTTATCACCACGATAACTCCCGACGAGCATGCGACGCGGTGTCGCCATGATGTCGTGTTCTTCGGCGTAGCGACGCATGAACGGTCCGAGGTCGTCGCGGGTCAGGTGAATGTTCTTGAAGATGGGCTGCATCTCGGCAAAGTGCGCGCGCAGGACCTCCGGTACACGTATGTCGCACTGAATCATACCGAACACGCTACCGTTGCGCACCCCTGTCAGGATCTGTTGTGTCGTCATTTTCCAGCGCACGTGTCGACGACGTTGTCGAACGTCCAGAAACTGTTTCACGCACGGATCGCGTCTCGCAACCTTCCACTCGCATTCCCACATCTCGACGACACTCACAAAGTGTCGAAGATAGGCCGTGTTCTTTTGCGTTTCGGCGAGCAGTTGCGTCATGGGTTTCCCGTTGACCTCGTTGACCTCACGAGCGGTACACGGACAACCGTGATAGTAGCACCCGTGAAATTGATAGGCCGTCTTCGTTTCGCTACACCAACCGTCCACCGATAGTTTACCGATGCGCTTCTCTCGACCGTTGGTCTGGTGTCGTATGGCGAGTCCCGTGCTTTCGGACTCCCACGTCAGCCATTCGGCAGCCATCTGACCTGTGGGCTGTGCCGCTTCGGGTCGGAACTCCTTCTCTTCCCGTCGTCGCGTGTACCATCCCGTTGGCATCTCTTGCGATATCGACCACAGATACAATGCATTCGCATCATAGCCGACGATGGACTGACACGTTCGAGCCGCATCACCGTAGTCGTTACGACGTATCTTCGTGACCCCCTTCTCGTGGTGTCTGGTGAAGATGAGTGACGGTCCTCCGACGATGTTCTCTCTGACGAGCTGGTGGGCGTCCTTGTTCGTCTCGTTGAAGAGCGTAAAGAACGTCCTCTTCGGTACGTAGGTGAACAGATAGGACAAGGTCAAACCAGGTATACTGATCCCTTGTTTGAAAATGTCGATACCGCGGTGTCGGTAGAAGTCGAACTGTTTGTCGATGGCTTCCAAGAACGGCACGACGTCCCTGTTGTTATACCAGACGAGAAAGTCTCGCAGAGTCTCCATGTCGTTGTCTCGCCACACCTTCCGACATCGCGTGTAGTCGTCGTCGGATATACCTTCGTTCTTCAGTCGACTGAAGAAGGCCTCTTTGGGAGGTAGAGCGGTATCGTCGAGTCTCTCCAAGCTGTCCATGTATTCGTACGGGAAGTGACCTTTCGTGACCTCGCAACCGTACGCTTTCAGGTACTTGTCGTACGAGAATCCAGGGGCGATATAATGAGTCATATCGAGGAATTTGAGGTCGTCCGTCGATAGACACATAAACGTGTTGCCGCGTTTGATCACGTGAAACGTCCCTGCATCCTTCCTCTCTTCTTCTTCTTCCTCCCCGTCCTCTGTTGGTGTCTTTTCGGACAGGAAGTAGGGTACCAGGAACTGTTTGACGACGTTCAGATCGTACCTGCTCGAGTTGAAGCCGATGACGGGCAACTGATGAAGCCAACCGTACAATTGACCCATGAGAGTTTTGTAGGGATTGGTCGGTTTTCGTCGTGACTCGTTGTCGTCTCCTTCTGCAGCGGATGCCTCCTGTTCGTCCCACGTCGTGATAGCCTCCCCGATTTCGAGTAGTGTACCCTCGTAACTGTCTACGATGGTGTCGTAGGCTGCCTCGCTCATCGTCTGAAGGATACCCATCATGTTGGCTACCAACTTGTTGCTGTCACCGTCCGTGATCAGACATTGTACCTGTTCGAATCCGGGTACGTTACTCGCCAGGGACACGCTCAACGGTACGCGACGAGCCACCCAGTGGACTTTGGCGCTGTCCGACGGAAGCTGTGACGTATCGAACCAGGACTCGAAGTCGAAGGTGGCGCGATACGGATAGTAGCGCAAACACTCGCTAACGTGAATGTTTTCGTCGTCCAAGCACTGGAAGACTGTTGGCGATGGATGATAGACACCACCGGGATAGATCTTTCGCATGCCTCCCGTACACCCGCGCTCGTGTCGTTCTAGTTTGTGGGCGTAGTGCCATAGGGAGTCGCCACACTTCCTACATCGATAAGAGTGACAGTACATGTTCACGTCTTGTATGTAGGAACAGTGTGTCTCGTGAAGATTGACGTACATCGTTTCGGGATAGTGACACAAGGACCGGCGTACGAGTTCGGCAGTCACCTTTCCGCCTTCTTCTTCCGATTCGATGAGTTTGTAGACGCACACGTTGGTCTCAAAGGTGGTCTCGACGCGATAGAGATCGTCCATTGTCACCCCGTCAAAGTCTTTCATTACCACCCCGTCAAAGTCTTTCATTGCCACTCCGTCACGGTTGTACTTCGCGTAGAGTAGCTTCACGGCGGGTTCCAGGTGGTATCGATCGCATCCACGATGCAGAGCCAGACACCGGAAGAGACACAGATTGTCGGTGTACTTCCTGTTGTGATCGTCTCTTTCCAATCCGATGACGGCTTTGTTTCGTTTGATGTAGCTCGGTAGTGTGATGTCCACACATCCTATCGGGTGATCTACGATGTGATTGACAAAGAAGGTGACATTCGTGACCACCTCGCACACCCATTGACTGTCCGGACGCTGATTTATGACCCACTGCAGCACGTCTGTTTCTCGGATACGTTCCAGAAACGCATCAAAGTCTGTAGTGTTTGTGATCAGACACGGTTCGTCGAGGTAACGGCCGCAGCAGTTACAAGACGAATGGAAATACCTGTACCTGTTCGTGGTCTTGTTCCTTAGAACAAAACCATAACTAAGATTAATCTTAAAGGCGTGCGTCTGTTCGCGGAACATGATCTTCAGTGACGGTTCTAGGGCGCTCGTGTCCAGTGTCGATACTCTGTAATTGTACCTGGATTGCACGGGTCCTCTAGCCACGTGAGTTCGGATGGTCATCCAGTGCTCTCGGATGACGTCTCGTAGTTCCCTCGATAGAGTATCGGCGAAGGGGAGTCGGGGCGGTGGTTGTATCGGATCGTCATCGTCGGCACTCACACGTGGTCGCTCTGCGCATCTCGCTCGTTTGCGTAGGGGTGGCTCGCTCGCTTCCGCACGTCGGTTGCATACCGTCTTGATATGAGACGGTATGCTTGATATGACGTAGCAGGTGGTCACGTCTCGTGAACTCACGTGCACATACGATCTTTGAATGAGATCTAGTCCGCTAGAGGGAGCAGCGCTGACCTGACAACACAATAACAACAACATTAGCAGGGTGTTTCCTCGTCCAACAGAGGTATACCGCGCACACGCAGGATGGCTTGCACACGTGTTATGATGTCACATGCCCGCTTCGGTGTGTCCACCATAAACCTGTAATGGTGTACTGCACATTTCACACTGTCTTGGATCAGATGGCTACGTACCAGGTAGATGACATTTGTCTCACTTTCGAAAGTGCGCCACAATTCGTTGCTCACGAACCGAACGACAGCATCGCGTGCTACCAGGGTCATCTCGGAGCGCCAGACCTCCCTTCCCGTCGTGTCGTCTTGTAGGTACCAGGGCTGTGGCGCCTTCGGTGATCCGTCTTCCGTCTCATCCGACACGGTTATACCACGACTACGGAGACTCGTTTTCACTCGTGACACGACATCACGTGCAAACCACGGTGCGTGCGATTCGCACACCAAATCGGATACTGCCATATCAAAAGCATGAAATATACGCGAACGATCTACTTTATACACGTCTTCGTGAACGTTCGCGTAGCGAAGGTACAGTCCTTCGGCTACCTGACGAATGCATGCAGTGGTTATAGTGGCTATAAATAACTCGTCATCTATCATGTACTCCGTTCGTTTCTGAATTGCATTCACTCTCTCTACTGCCTCCTGTAATTCACTAGGTCTCCGACTCTCGTCGTAGTCAGACCAATCACTATCAAAATCACCATCGTTAGCAACATCATCATTATCCTGATCACTAGACCATGTACATGACCCCACGTGAATGACACATGCCTCGTCATTGAACGACAGTCGACGTTTCACGCCACGCACGGGGGTTGACAGAACTGCCTCGGATGACCGAGGAGACGTCTACAACATACGGCAGAACATCATAGTATCAAATAGGTAGACAACCTCTAGGAACAGGGTCTCTCTCTCTCTCTCTATATTCCGTCTGGGGGCGTCACCTACTCTTTCGTTACTGTCAGGTGGCGCCTCTTACAGGAGTTAGGAACAGCCTCTCTCTATACTCCGTCAGACGGTGCCACCTAACAGTAAGTTACTGTCAGTTGGCGCCTCTTACGGGAGTTAGGAACAGAACCTCTCTATACTCCGTCAGAAGGCGTCACCTGAGTCGCTGTCAGTTGGCGGTTCTTACGAGTGGATTATTTCCAGTGCTATCACGGTATAATTTTGATACCCTGCCTTTCTTGTCTTTCTAATTGTCCCCCTAGCCTGTTTGCCACGTAGGACATTCAGTGATTGGTAGCGTTCGTCGCCGGATTTAAGCGACATATAGTCGCTTGCTGTCATTCCTCCAACGACCTCCTGTACTAGCTGGTCAAATCCTGTTGCCCACACTTCATTGCCCTTGTGATCAGCGAAAAGCAGGCCCGTAGCATACTTGTAAACGGCAGTTCCCTTCTGACGCCCGTGCACCGAACATATACTAACGTTATGGTGCCCTCCTTTCGTCGTTTCAAGAAGGACGTTCCGATTACATATTTTACATGCCGGGTAACATACGTATTCGGGGGACAGAGCACATGTTACTAGTGTCAGTGGACGAGTAAATGCGTACGTTCCGTCACTTACTTGTTCGAGTTCCGACAGGAGCATTTCCTCGTTGTTGGATGTCGCCATCTTGTCGTGTAGGTATCGGTGAAGAGCTTTGAACGGCAGCGAGACTGAGAGAGAGTGTTTGTCTTGTTGGATTTACCGTGGGTTTATATACAGTTCAATCCCTCCAGGGATCGAGCGCGTGACACCCCTAGATGATGGTATCGCGCCCCTGGCTGTTCACATCTTATCGTGCGCGTGACCTTATCTCTCACTCTCCCGTACTTTGTCACCGCGTGGCTGCCTGTCTGTTTTTAATGAGCGCCTTATGTAAGCCGTATAGAGCGCTGTCTAACGAAGTCTCTCACCTGCATAAGTATCACACCGAGTATATTCTCACCTGGTTTGTTACGGTTTGAGCTCTTACCCCAAAACCCCTCTGCACTGGGTACATTCTCAATAAGTCGTGCGTCACCTGTAGCCAACAAGCGTTGTCGTAGTTTAGAGGTACGAAACTTGACGGCTAGTATAGCGTGCATCACGCTCCGACGTTGTGACAGCCATGAAACGACTCGATCGGGTATCCAACGAATGGTTTTACTCCAGTATTTCGCCTGTATTCCAGTGCGCGCGGTCTGAATCTTTCTCGCTGTGTTCTCGTCGTGAAAATATCTAGCTTTTTTAAACTGATATGCTGCTTCTGTGCAAGTAAAGACTTCGCCCCATATATGTATCTCGCACGGATAGAAATTCGATAGGAAGTGACCAGCACCCCTGAATTGTATATCCAAGCTCTTGACCGCCATATGTTTCATCGCTGACCACTCACAGAGTTCTTTTCTTCCAACTGTATTGTTAGCGTTCTGATAAGGCGCATTGTCGTCTAATTGGCATCACGCGCTTATCACCAGCTGGTCCCTTCGTCATATGACTGGTATCGGTTTGTACTTTGCCACTTCGACATAACTGCGTTGTTAACCAGGCATCGTCCAGGTGACGTCCCTAGATGCATCCCTGGGTGCTTTTCATACCCCGGTATATTTCCACTCCACAGTGTGTCTCACAAGTTCTGCATACGCATGCTCTATCTATATATATACCGGTTCGTTTGTTACATTCTTCATCTCATTCACAATTGCTATGTCGTCGATACCCTGGACTCAACTCCGTGCTGAATGGCGTCTTCGCGATGATGGTCTCGAAGTTGTGTAAGTACTTTTATTATTATTATCATTATTATTATTATTATAAAGATATATATATATATATATATTCTTTGCTTTGTTTCATACTATACATATCATACATAATCACAGTGTTCTTCACATAAACTACCTGTGACGTCTCACCTCTATTATATTATGCTCTTACGTTCGTTATATGTCACTCACGGTTGTCTATGTTTACGTTCGTTATGTATCACGGTTATCTTATTACCTTTCAGGTCTCCCGATGACACCGATGACACCTGGAGTAGTGATGACTCCGATATTGATGATGATTACACGTGAGTGTTCAACGATTATTTTACTATTTTCTTCAATGTTTGTCGTTTCGACTAGCTACGCGGTGTTTGGTTACCGATTGCGTCAGGAGACGTCTCCATTACGTATTGTATCATAGTCCGTTGATCTAGCTTGCCCTTTTATCGTGTGTCGGTTCCCTACGCGGTGTCTGGTTACATCGCTGCCTTATTCCACTCGCTTGATCATTTTCAACTTTTTCATATATGTTTCAGAGAAGATATTTTCAAAGTTTTCATATATTTAACGTCTCGTTCATACGCTTTGAGAGTTTTAATGTATGTTCCAGAGACGAAGAGCTCCGTGAATACCACAGTTATGCATTCTGCAACGTCATGACGGAGCTGCTCCAGACACGGGGACTTTATGATCCCCCCAATGCTTGGTTTGACCCCGACCCTGTTGCCCCTGACGACACGGGGGACATGGAAAATTGGTGTGAGGAGTCATACGATAGTGATGACGGCTTTGTAGATTTCATAGTTCGTTGACATCAATAAACCATTCAACTTTCAAACTGTGGTGTTTGTTGGTTATTATATTATTATATTATATTATATATATATATATATATATATATATATATATATATATATATATATTCTCTCTTTCATACACACATACATACATACAAGCATACCTATACACATTTTAAAGTTTCATATATATATATATATTATAACGTTTTCTCTTTGTTCTTTCGTTATTACATCATTCCGTTTACTTCTTTATTTCTCATTATACACCTTTCATCACCTTTTAAAACTTTTCTCTTTGATCTTTCGTTATGACTCTTTGATCTTTCGTTTCTTTCATTACCTTTCCTCTTTGAACTTTTGTTATTACAATTCCCTCTTCAGTCTCTCATATATACACAATAACCCTTCCATGGCTACTCATTCCACCGCCAGGAGGCGCTACACACGCTCCTACACACGGTCACGTGACTACGCACTTTGCTCAGGGGGGCGGCTTTCGAAACCTCCCTAATATCAACCAAAAATGACTCCGAAACCCCCCTGGATGGATAACCAGGTGGTCTCTCTTACTACTATGGTACTGTTGTGACTCAGAAAAAGGTTCCTATCACTTCGCTAGGGATCTTTGGGATGAATACAATTATTAAATATGTACGTCAAATATGCACGGTAAACTTAAAATGCCTTATACGTATGTGTGCAAATTGTATAGCATTAATGTACATTAATTTAAATGCTACGTTACCATAAATCTCTGGCAAGAAATACAGCAGGTCTGGTTTTCCTCGGATGACCGTATCGCGTGCGTCTTACGCTCGTTCGTTTTTGATAAGTGCCAACTATACTCTGTGTTAATGATTTCTCATAAAACGTGCGGTGCAAACAAATTTAACGAATATGCACAAAGAAGCACGGTGTTTCGTTGATTGAAATTATTCCTTGAGACTCGTAGTATTTCATCGTTCAGTTTTCTAAGAAAGATACTTCTGATATACATCATGTTTTCACTGTAATTGTAATTTCACTGTAATTGTTGTATGTATATATATATATATATATATATATATATATATAATTGACGTGTGATATAATGTGTTTACGAAAGCAAAACGTGTGATGCTAATTACTATTACCATGCATACCGCCGATACCGTACATACTTATGTGATATCGTAATTTCTCCGTATTTGCAATGAATAAATAATGTAAACCAATGCTCATTCAATATTTTTATTGTTGAGATGTATACTCTTGGTTTCTATGTGAACTTCCATAGACAACAACATGTTTTGCGACATATCATCAAGGTGGTCCCATCTGAACGATTGTTCTCCAAAAACGCATTCGCCTTTCCTCGTCCCATTCTCAAACACCTTAACAGCTATGTTACACGGATGTAACACAACTGAATTTTGTTAGACTAGAGAGCAATGTCGTTTTCTATATGATTCAGCACAAACGGGTATATCAAAATTGTAATCTACACCTGGAAGTGCCGATGCACTAAAGTGGGGGTTAAGTAGCACTTTCGGTTAATTGTATCTCTTGTCTGGCAAGTGGATTACACGATGTGTCAAAGTCGGTGCGTCTGTGGAGACGATAATCCCTGGGTCAGGAGTTATAATTAGAACAGCACCATCTCCCAAAATTGCAGCAGTGGACTAGAATGATGATACTTATTTACATCGTCTGGTCGTAATTGCGCCTGTGGTTAATTGTGTCTTTGATATGAATAGTCGACACAATTGTTTCTGAACAAGCATAAGCATGAGTCAATAAGATGGGCAGGACTTGTAGAGAAAATGGGAGAAGAACGGATGGCAAAGAGAGCAGAGGCACAGAGACTGGAAGGAAAAGGAGGCGAAGAAGAACTAGACTGCGATGGGAAGACTATGGAAAAAGAGATTTTGAAGGATTGGGAGAAAGGTGGAAAACTAGAGCGAACGATCTGGTGGAGAGAGCTGTGCAGGACCAGCGAGAGAAATTTAAAAAAATCAGACAGCGAGCATCGGAATCGAGGCCAGTTTCACCCCTGACAGACAGGGATATATGAGGAGTTCAAATTCATGTTTGTGGAGAGCCTCAATGTAGATATTTGGGGGGTGTAAATCGAGGTTTTTGAAGAGCCTGAAGATGGAGTTATTTTGGCGAGCCTCAATAGGTGTGCAAATTGTGATGTTGGAAAGCCTTAATGTGGCTGTTTTGGCGAGCCTCAAGGGGGGGGGGTGCAAATCGAGGTTTTGGAGAGCCTCAACCCACCAAATATCCACCATGTTCCGACGCCAGTGTTTTGGGTTTGGCTTTGTTGTCTGGGCTTGAACAAATTCGTGACCATAGGCAACACTGGATGCCTTTTATGTTCAACGCATGTGTCCATGGTTGATGACTTTGAGTGTGCGTATACGGTTACACTTCTCTAGTTATTGTGCACAAAAGATTATGTGATTGTACTTCTAAATATTATGATAGAAGCCTAATGCGATTGAGTTTAGACTAAGATAAATGGGGGCATGCGGCAATCACTTTATAGAATGTAATCTAGGTTCTCGCACCAAAACCGGAGACCAAAAATGAATTACTTCATAGTATGAGGTGTGTACCTTTTCTACCACTCCCCATTTAATTTTTGGTTTCATCTGAATATCCTTGATCGAAAATATAAACGATAATTTATGTACCTCCATACATGAAAAACGGGGATGTTGATGGCATTTTTCAGTTGAACATTAACCGTAGGTTTTGAAGTATACATTTCTTTAATATTTATTCATTAATGACATGATACATTTTCATAGGTGTACATATCATGCTCATTATGCCTTACATAAATAAAACAATATATATATAAATAACTATAATCAGTTAGACCCTACTAAACTTTAGTGTCTTTAGTTTATAATAAAATATCTAAATCGTAAACTAAAATAGTATTGTCTCTAATTATTTTACAAAACCTACATATAAAATGCACAAACGAGGTAGCGAATCGTTGTTCCTAGAGTGTAGTTTCATTTTTGCTAAGGGATCATCTCGGAACGTCGATGTCCGATATCAAGCGAAATTAGTTTTGTTTGGGGGACGGGGGTCTGAGGCAGTTTCATCTGGCGTCGGACATCGACTCTTAATTATACTGGTGTCATCATATTAATGTTTAAAAAATTCGTCTGAGGTGGGTGGGGGGGGGGGGCTGAGGCAAGATGAAAGTAATTTCGTCTGATATCGGACATCAACGTTCTGAGATGACCCCTAAGTGAATCGAATTGTAGACGCACCGCGCGCACCGTGCACCTCCTAGTAGACCTACTAACTTAAAGGAAAACAAAAGGCAACGTTTTACCTTACCTTAGGACTGTTCTGATCGCAGGATCCTCTCGGTTCCTCAATGATCAGATCTTCTTCTTCGGGGTCTAGTATTAAGAGTTTGTGTTTTCCGGTTCCAGTGTTTAATGTTAGTGGGGCTTCATAGTCGTATAATATCTCCTGGGTTGACCAGAATTTATCAAGGCGGTTTTTAAATGAATTTATTGATTTTGCTTGTATTACTGAATCAGGTAAACTGTTCCATGGTTCAACCACTCTAAGCGGGAATGCATTTTTTCTTATGTTTAGTTTTGCTCTTTGGTTGAACAGTTTAAGGGAGTGTCCTCTGTTACTGGATCGTGATGCCACATCCTCCCACTTAGGAAGGTTTGGTGCAGATTTGTTGTCGTGCATTATTTTATACACTTCAATCATGTCTCCTCTTAACCTACGATATGTTAATGTGGGTAACTTAAGTAAGTTTAGTCTTTCAGTATATGATAAGTCCCTCATACCAGGTAGTTCTTTTGTGGCTCTTCTCTGGACATTTTCTATGGCTATTTTATGTTTCGTCTTAAATGGATACCATATTGCTATTGCATAATCTAGGTGGGATCTAACCATAGTCTTGTATAGTGGCAAGAAAGTGTATGTATCTAAGAATTGAAAAGTTCTTCTGATTACTTTTGTCATTCTGGTTGCTTTATTAACCACTTGGTTGATGTGATCATCAAAAGAAAGTTTTGAGTCAATAATTACTCCTAAATCTTTTTGTTTGTCTGTGGTGACAAGAGCATGTTTGACATTATTTGTTGCCATAAAATATTTACTTTCACCAATATTATTTTTCCCAATTTCCATGTGTACACATTTATCAGGATGGAATTTTAACAACCACTTGTCGCTCCATTGTTCTAGTATGCTTAAATCATGTTGAAGTACATCCTGATCATCTATATGTGTTATTGTTCTAAATATCTTTATGTCATCAGCAAATAGAAATGTATTTGAATTTGTTAGATCTGGGAGGTCATTAACATATAGAACAAAAAGTAGGGGTCCTAGAACGGAACCCTGGGGTATCCCTGATATTACCTCTTTCCAGCTAGACTCATCTCCATTTACTGAAACTTTTTGTTTTCTATCTGTGATGAATGATTCTATCCAGTTAATCAGTTCTTCTGAAATGTTGAAGCTTTTTAATTTGCTAATTAATCTTTTGTGTGGCACGGTGTCAAAGGCTTTTTTGAAATCCATATATATAACATCAGTATGGTTGCCCTTGTCCATTTCTTTAGTCCAGTCATCTATTATTTTGATTAGTTGTAGAACTGTTGATCGGCCAGATATAAATCCATATTGTTTTTGACTAAATAGATTATTTACTTTCATGTAGTTTGTAATGTGATTTCTAATAATTTTTTCCATACATTTACATACTATGCTTGTTAAATTTATTGGGCGGTAGTTACTAGCTAGTTTCTTGTTTCCATTTTTATAAATTGCTGATATTTGAGCCTGTTTCCAGTCATTGGGAATGCAGGAAGTTTTAATCGACGTTTCAAAAATTTGTTTTAAGGGTTGACAAATACTTGCTGACAACTCATTTAGTAGCCTGGCGCCTAGTCCATCTGGGCCAGGCGATTTGCTTATATTAAGTTGTTTTAACGTCAGTAGTATTATATTTTCAGTTAGTTTTAATTTGTCCATCGCATGTTTATTGTTTACTTTAGGTATGGTTGGTATAGGCCCTGACTGTTCTTTTGTGAATACACTGGAGAAATAGTCAGCAAGTATATTTGCTTTTTCTTCATCTTCATTTGTTGTTTGAGATTTTAGGTTGGTGGGGTCTATGTTCAGTTCCCCAATTCCTTGTTTGATTGTAGTTTTTGATTTATAATATTTCCAAAAGACTTTGGGGTTTTTCTTGGTCTGGGATGCTAGATTTCGTTCAAATTCCTTTCGGAGCTTTCTGGTTAGAGCTCGGATTTTATTTCTGCTTTTACAATACTCTAGATATTTTGTTCCATCCCTTGTTTCCATGTATCTTGTCCATAATCTGTTTTTACGTCTAATTAGTTTCCTTGTATTAGCATCCAGGGGGAAGTTCCCCTTTCTATTATTTGGAACTATTTTTTGAGGTACATACTTATCTTCTAATGAGTTTAGTACTGTTTTGAAGATTTCCCATTGACCGTTAACATTATCCTTACAGTCTTTAAATTTGTCTTCCCAGTTAATATTTGAACATTCTATTCTCATTGCATCATAGTTTGCGACATTATACAGCTTCCTTTTTTTAGTGTAATTACTTGTTATAAAGTTGCACACTATACTGAATTTGAGTACACAATGGTCACTTTTGCCCAGAGGGCTAAGGTACTCTAATTCTCCTACATTATCTTCGTCATTAGATAGAATCAGATCTAACAGGTTTGTGTTAGTTGTGCCTCGTCCTCTGGTGGGGTTTGACACGTGTTGAACCATGTAGGTGTCTCTAAGGCATTCCACAAATTTGAAATTTAAATTGTTGGGGTTATTTGATTTGGTCGTCCAATGATTCCAATTTATTTCAGGGAGGTTGAAATCTCCAGTAATTACGATGTGAGAGTATTGTTGTTGTGATATTGATCTGATCATATTTAGAAGTTCTACATTATTTTCTTCAGATCCCCCATCGCTTCTGTATATGCATCCAAAAAGAAGTTTATTTTTATTCTTTAATTTGATTTCTATAAATAAGCATTCTTTGAAAGTTGTGGCTAGGTTTATGTACTCTGCATGCAGGGAATTTAGCACATATATTATAATACCTCTTCCTTCGGTATTTTCTATATTTTTTGAGAATAACATGTAACCTTCTAAGGAAAATTCTGGTGTTGTTACAGAACATTTGGGGTTTTTGGGTTTTACTTCATTAATTGCTATTATGTGGGGTTTTAGTTCTTTGATTCTTTGTTCAAATTCATTTTGTTTGTTTCTTAATTGGTCAGCATTGGTGTAAAAACACTGAATGCTGCCTATCTCATTAAGATTATGTTTGTTTACGTTCGTTTTCCCATCTGTTGTTCTAGGTGGATATGTACTTTTTATTGGCTTTTCCTTATCTTTTTTATTCTTCTTTCCCATGGTGGACCCCTCACTCTGTACAGGTATTCCCCCGACTCATCTGCTGCTTCCTGTCTCTTTGCTTCTTCATAGAGCTTTTTAGATTCTTCCCTTTCTTGTTTGGTTTTGTCGTGGTAAATTTTTATATTTTTGAACTTATCATTTTCCTTGATGTGATGGAACTTTCGAAGAAGGGTGCGTTTTTTGTCAATGTGCGTTACTGTAATCAGTACTGGTCTGGGGCTGTTTGCATTTTCTTTGGCTTCCCCGAGCCGTCGGATTTCTGTGACGTCAGTGTCTGTAAAGTTATTGTCTATTTCTGTGCAGATTTCTAGGATTTGTTCTTTGTCATGTTGTTGTCTTGTGGTTTTTAGTTGTGATGTTGTTTCTGGCAGGTTGAAAATTATTACATTGTTTAATCTTCCTTCTTTCTTTTGTTTCAATGTTTTGCTCCTTTACTTGTAGTTGTACTACTTTTTTCACTTCATTTGGGTTAATGGTTGGCTTTGTTTGGGCTTGTGTTGGGGTGTTTTCTTCTACCTTGGATTCTGAGATAATTTCTCTCACTCTTTTCTCGTCGACTTTGGATCCAAGTTCTTTTTCTATTTCGTTTATTCTGTTTTCCACTTTCTTTAGGAATTGCTCGCACCTCTCCTCACAGCTCTTTTCATTTTTGAGATTTTTCATTACTTTTGAGTCACAGGGTGGACAAAACCAATGTATTTGCTGTTTGTCTGTCATTAGTTTATATTCTTTATCGTTTATGTCCACACATTCCATACAAAAATGTTTCTCGCAGAATTCGCACTCTAGCAGTTTATGGTTTGGTCCTTTGAAGTTTTGTTTACACCCTGTGCATGTCCAAACTTCATCATCAACAGTTTTCCACTGAAAATCAGTTTTACTTTTTGTCCTTGGTTTTTTTTTGCAGGTTGCCATGACCTACTTTAGTTTTATATCCCTTATTATAATATTTATTTAGTATTTTAGAGTTGTGCAAGGGATCAAGGCAGTGCTGGGAGAAGATGTTGAGTTGTTATAGAATGATGCCCAGGGCGACTCTGGGTTTAATGAGTTGCCTTGATGAACAAGCCAGATTAGTATAAAGTGAAGATTTGTGCAGGATGGTTGAAGAAATGTGTTTATGTCTAACTAATTAATAATGATTATGCATACATAATTTATAATGTTTGTCTACATAATTGTAGTGGCTTTAACAAAGATTGTATGTTAAGCGTTGCTTAGGGTGCTTTCTTATGTTTACTTTTAGTTGTGGCGGGAAAATTTTGAATATGAGTTGCGTTATATTTACGATCCTAAGGGTAGAAGTTTTCTATTTCTGTTATTAATAACAGTATGGGGTTTGAATTGTGCTGTGGGTTTAAGTATTTACTGAAAGAGCTTTGAATTTGTTCGTTTATGATGAGATTTAGTGCCACTGGTGTTGCTACGTACGCGCCTTGTAGTTGTACCGGTTTTGGTGTTAAGCATCTAAAAGAGTTAACACAAACTAACAATTTCCAACTACAATCAAATGTTTAACGTCAGCGGTTTACCAGGAAAACATTTTTGAACACGCAACTACCGAATTTCTATGGACTACGCCATTGTTAGAAGACAGTGACGTCACACTGTCGTAACTTTTCTGCGTACTATTTGTTCCCAACTCCGTTAGGTGGCGCTATGGTAAGTTTACCAATTAAACTATGTGCGCATGCGCTGTGACTGTGTAAATAAGATGGCTTTCCAATTCTTCGGAAGACAACGAAAACCAAATCGATTTCAAAGCAGCTGGTTACCGGTTTGAACCACAAAAACAATGGAAGATACGACAGAGGTGGGTGCCGGTGGGCACGAACAGGAAGGCCCACGCCACGGGCAGTCGAAATGTCGAGGCGCATACCATGCCGAGATGAAATTGACTGGTGTCAGTGTGGAAAATGCCGCAGCGATCTCCTTGTTCAGGAACAAGAACTGAATATGTCTGCTGCCAGGAGGCGGTTGCTACTCGACAGTTGGTGGAGGTAATTATTAATCTGTTTAGTTTATTGTTTAAATAACCGATGAGCCTAAGTTCCGGGCTGCGTATGAACAGCGAGAGATGATCGCTCGGGCCGGGACACGTCACTTGTCTTACATTTGGGATTGGTTGACGTTTAACGTTAGATCTCAGACTCAGTGCCACTGCACAGTGTTTGAACTTTGACATGTCCATTTTCTAATACCACCCATGGCTGTACCTTCACTTTTTAAAAGAAATGTAGTTGAATGGTTCCATGATTCATGTGAACCAAAATTGTTCAGGTGTGAGCTATGATAGAGTATGAACAATATGTGGCAGTACTACTTTTTAAACACATGGCAGGTAGATAGATTATTTTTAACTTTATGCATACTGCAATTTTTCTGCCAAAAGTTTACATTGGCTCTTATGAATAAAATGTACCTTGAAAATTTTTCAGCCAGAGCCACCATTTGTTTTGGTGACAAAGAAAATGACCACCGTTTTGTGCAAATATTGACACATTTCAAAACGGCCTTCCTTAATCTGCATGATATTTCTATGGACCCAGGTATAATACTGGGATGAATGCATTCTTTGTGAAATTTGTTCAGAATAATAATCCATGTTTGCTTAACATTCGTGTAAAACTATTATTTAAAAGCTTAATTCTTTGTTACAGGTGGATTGCTGTGCATTACAAAGAGCAGGGGATTTAGAATTCTTTGTTTGGAGCAGGTGATGCTGCAGAATGGGAATTACGCCGTCCAACAAACAAGTACGTATATATGTGCATGCATTGTTACAAGACCAGTGAAATGTGTTGTTAAATATTTATTGAAATGTATTAATAATGAACACAATACAACATCATAGTAGCACTAGCAATACAAATATATATAGATAATGTTATCAGCAATCTCATGCCTGATGCCAAAATTATTAACAATCTTCCAGGGAAATTACTTAGTGGACTTACCATACGTCATCTACCATCCACATGCTAAGCAAATTCACATCATTGAACTGACTACCATTTGAACCTAACATCAAGAAAGATCATGTATTCAAAACTAACAAGTATGTCGCACTAATCCATAATGTAAACAATAACGGAATAAAATCAGAATTAACATGCATTGAAATAGGTTGCAGAGGCTATGTATCTGAACCCAACAAATCTAAGACCGACAACCTCCTTAAAATCTCTTGGAATAAAACCACCAACAAAACAACTACCGGGGTAATTCAATCGTATGCTTGTTTAAACTAGCCAGGCTAACATCATTCACCCTTTCTAAATGTAAAGACGAAGCACACTGGTTTGACCCAAGACTAATTTTAATATGATGACCATCACCCTAATATGACAATAATTGCAAAATAAAATTGCCCTCAACAGCAAGCAATCCTACATAAATGTGTTCATTTTCAATATGACGCACCTTAACCATTGGTCATTATTTACCTAAGCCTGCTACAATATACTACTATACATAGTTATTTACTATGTATGTACTTGGGTTATCGTTTCACACTTTATTGTATTCTACTGTAAGAATAAAGTGATACTCTCTCAATACAGAACAAATTATAATGGTTCCACTTAAGTTATCATAACGTATAGATACAATGTTTGTTGCACCGTCATAATTTGTTCTGTAGTGCAAAATTATCAATATTTGCATTATTCCAGAAGAACACATGTTTAATGGTAAACAATTTATATAAAGGAATGGTGTCGTTATAGAACCGATTTTTATGTCATCTATTTACAATGTCAGATGTTTATTTGAGCCTATTTTATTTCAGGTCTCTCAGGTGGGCTGCATACATACAGTTTACCTGGTGGATCCATGGCAAGCTGGGACGGAGGGTACAGAGAGTTCTACCAGCATGCGCCAGCCATGGAATAAGATCAAGGTTCCCTGCCCCCGATGGGGGACAACATGAGGGATACCACGCTGGACTTGAAAACTAAACTAGACAATGTACATGTGACCTATGAAGGTGTAGGTTGGTGGTGGCAGTATTTACTGTTTCTTTACAAATTGACTGACTCTTGCTGCTAGCAGATCCTCCTTCTCTGGTTTTGGGACATCTGCCCCAGTGACTGTGATCGCATGTAGTGTGATATATCTTTATAAACACATCTGTCACTCGATCCGTGAGCATTTGTAGGTGGGTACGTGGGTTCACCTGCTGTGGTCTGTTATGCAGCACCCATTGCTTGTGTCTTTTGGACCACATGACACCAGTCTCAACAGGTTTGTCTGGGCTGGGACGTGGTCGGTAGTTCCACGCCAGAGCAGACATCATCAATCTAGCTTTCATTCCTACAGTGAATAATAGTGCATGCAGTATTCTAATAAAATGTCTGCAAACAACTGATGTACACACCAGTCTATATGTTGTTAGTAAGCAGCTGTTATTTACCTTATGACTGTAGCATTCAGTGAACTTTAAAGTGCTTTTCCTGTGTAAAGTGTTGGTTGTTTTTAGTAATCATACTGGTACATTAGTAAACCGATACTGATCCTTACAAATAAGGCATTCCATCATCACATTCCTTCACATAATTTATTATAACTTGTTTTTTCTTCTTAATTTCTGTATCTACTGTATATACAGTCACTGTATTTTGATATCATGTTTTGATTTTATATTTCTTTAATAAAATTGGTGATAATGACACAAGTGCTCTTATTTATTTCATTACAGACAATTGCATTCTGGAATGTAATTATTACACGGCGATGTAATTTATTACACTCAAGTAACTGTACTCATAAATGTACACAGCAACTGATTAAAAGGAATAGGTAGAGTGATACAGAATGGACACTATCCATCTGTGGATTATTCGCCCCCTCACATCTGCGTAACTAAACTACTGAAAAGTTGGTCATCAGGAACTTTGACTATGTAACATTTTTGGTCCCATTCATAAGTCGGTGGTCCACATATTAACATATAGGGCGATAGTGTAGTGGTTAGCATATCCGCCTGACATGCCGGCGGCCCGAGTTCAATACCCGGACCGGGCAGGTATGGTATATTTGGTGTAAAAACCTGGCTCTCAACATTGGGGACTGTGTATCCCTCGTGACTCGGAGATCACATTAATGTCGGTCCCGTCTCAATTTGGGACGTAAAAGAACCACTGAGGACGACAAGCACCCTGGCAGTGACCACCCTCAGTGCCAGCATAGAAAGGTCGGCTTGGCGATAATGTTCTGAAAAGGCTGACTAGTTGAATGAGACCTCATAAGACCATAACATTGTAACCACAAAAATATACAGACTAGTCAGTTAATAGAACGTTGCCGAGTGCTGGAAACAACTAGAACTAGAAATATAACATGTAAACAGCATTTACAGTATCACTTTTTTTTAAAGTCTGAATAAACACATTTACTGATAAGGTAGTAGTCATGCTGGATGGTACTTTTGAGTAGCCATCCTGAAAAAAACGAGTTGGATGCCTATGAAATGCAGTAATTTTGAAAACTTATTATAATGTTAGTTACGCATAGGAACTAATTTAGTGTATTTGGGATTCAAGTCGGTGACTGGAATTCACCTTACACTACTTGGGTCGTGGTCCCTACTCACCATCTACTCATTGCAAATCTAAAGGTTACTTGTTGCTTTGGACATGCCTCAGGTATAAAATGAATACATATCAAGTTTGGTACTTACTCCAGAAACTGTGCGTCATCGTTGCATGTTGCACAACACCACCACAGATGGTTTGATACATTCTGTATCCAATGAAGGAGGTCCTCGCATCCCTTGCCTTGGACCTTCACAGTAAACTTGCGGTTGATGCCTTTCCCCATGTCCCACATCATGTTGGTGATCGAGCTGAAATGCAAATTACAATAATTTAAATTTAATTACCTGTTTTTGCTGTTAGTGTGCAAAAAAAACCAAGTTAGTGAAGATGTGTGCACATGGTATATTATTAAAGATATTTCAACAATATATGATTATTGAGTGATGCCAGTATTTTTATAATACAAACATGGTGTATCTGGTGAGCTCATTGATAACTATATTTGGATCACATAATTACTCCCAGAGATATCCTTCCAAATGCAGAATTTAAATGTTTTTTTTAATAGATAATGGCCATAAAATGTGGCATAATGGATACAAATTACTTGATATTGGCACACTTATTCCATGGATAAGAGTGGTTTAAAGGTATGTAATTGTTATAAAATTATATATATTCACAGTAAACATAATCATAATCTGGCATAAGACAAACAATTTTGTATTTATTATAAAAAAAAACACTTTCACCTGGGTTGTATCCCCTTAACTAAAATTGAGTAACATTATGGAATTTTACTAAATACAAATGAAGCCATTTTAAACGTTTTACAATAGAGTATATGGTGGTATTCTTCGTCACATAAACAGTAGTCGCACATAAGAAGTCCAATTATATAACATCATGACATAAATAATAGGCCAAACATTTCGATATATGACAATGTCTAAAGCAATATTATTGAATGCAGAACGTATTTTTGTTCATTTAACACAAAATACAGTAAGTTTTGCAATGTTATTATAAACGACAATCATTCCAGCCCATGTTAATCCGTTACTGTAATATCGCTCACGCGACTTGATTGCCGTTAACTTTTGCTATTCGCGTAATTCGGCCATCTTCTAAAGACTAAAGTCTAAACTCTTTGTGGTGCAATATAGTACATTCTGGTACTGTTCTGGCTTGGCTCCAGCATATCTTGCATCTCAACAGATTTTAATTGGATACCAAGTAACTCGGTACTAACCTTCTTGCGATCAATTTCGCAGCGGCGGCGCGTTTGACCGAAAATATGCGTCGCTTCGACGGCCGAAGTCCGTGACTACATATCGTAGGCACTGCCGGTATGACTAAAAGGCGCTCGACCACGCACGACCAAAATGTATGTAGTGTTGGTAACCAAGCGGTCTATTCGTGGCACGTAGAAGATATGTGTCTGCAGCTCGCCAAATTTCAGTTATGTACTTCACATTGGAGTAACAAAATTCGCAACTTTTATCATCACTTGTGGTAACCCTCCGGTTCCATTCGAATTTGGCCTAGTGGCGCTACCTGACGGGTAACACTAAACTAAAATATTCATGTTACTAGATCCATCTACTGACTTATTTATAACTGGATAGCGAGTATTAGCGACCTAGCCTGTTTTATTGTAATATTGAGACAGCCAAGCCCAAGCTGCAAATCTGGATTAGGCCCACTCATTAGCCTAGGCAATAAGGTTTATACTTGGGTACAGGTCAAAACGGCGACAGATCCAAAACGGCGACAACCAAAACGGCGACACATTGAAACGGCGACACACTAAAACGGCGACAATATGTTTAATAATAACGGTTTATTACAGAAACTGTGATACATTCCAATCAATTACATAGATAGATTGCCATGGTTTCTGTAATGAGGGTATAAAGCCACGAGTGGCTGATTAGCCCTCACAATACATGTGATACATAGGTAAATTCCATCGTACAAGATAACAATTTGTGTGATTGAAGAAAGAAGAAAAAAACAGAAACATGAATCACAACAGTACTTTTTTCATGAATATTTCATGTAAAATAGCAACGAAGAATGCTATTTATATATGTCATTAATATTATTTACTAGCAAACAATTCTTAAGTTGACGTTTAAACGTGCATAATTACAATTACAATCCACTGTTGTCGCCATATAGTTCCATAAGTTGACACCTCGGTATCTAATGGTTTTATATAATACATTACTTTTTGAGATCGGCACATGTAGTAATTCTGCGTTGCGTGTCCTATGTTCGTGTAGTTCGTTATTTCTAATGAACATCCTTGTCATAACTGACGGAAACATATTCTTAACGATTTTGTACATAAACAGCACAACCGTGTATTCGTAGATTTTTCTTATTGGTAAAATAGACAGCTTCTGGAAGAGTTGGTCTGTGTGCGCTCTGTATGAAGCTGACATAATTAACCGAATTGCATACTTTTGTAATTTGAATAAAGAACTAAGATGTGTATTATATGCTCCTCCCCACACTTCGACACAATACGTTAGATATGGATATAAAAATGTATAGTATAATGTTACAAGGGAAAATACACTTGAAAATATGTGTTAAAGGATGGTGCAGCATATTAATTAAATCCTCTGTCTTCTTTAATGCGTGGTTGAATGTGACATCCTCATCAGCGCTTGTGATGCCACTCGGCCCAAATATTGAGGTGATGATAGATGAATGGTCTTTATGGTACACACCAATCTTGTCTTTTAGGTAGGCGTCTACATTCTGTTTTAGGTGCCAGTTGCAATTGAGTAGGTTAGAATCTGGAAAAGCTGCTTGCATGGCTTGCTTCATTGCCTTCTCATCATCTGTGCCAAAGATGGAGTGTGATGGTGTCCCTCGTAGCTTACCAGCAAGGTGGCTGAAGAAGCTGTTATAACTTAAAAAGTCACTACTGCTGAACACTGTTTCCAAAATACACAAATGGTAACACGGAAGTCGCCTAAATTAAATCTTGTCAACGCCAAGAACAGTAGAGTGGGCGAGTGGAGCAGAACAAAAAACTGATTCTCTTTTAGACCTACTGACTTGCATTCATGACCCACTATGCCATCTAAACAAAGAATATATAGGTCTTTTTTCAAGTAACTTGCCTTTTTCAGGAAGGTCATCACCTCCAGATGCTATAATATGTTCATCTGTATCAATGGTTATCTCTAGTGGGAGTGGTGGTGATGTTGAGTCACACTGTGACTGTTCGTTGACCGGCAATGATGGAGAAGGTAATGGTGTGCACACCTGTGAATTTTGGAATTCATCCTCACTTCTGGCTGGTGAAATAGTTAGTGGCGAGATATCTGGAGTAAGGTCAGACGGAACAGTTGTCTCAGGGGTTGAGTGGTGATCCTCATTTCTAAGTGGTGGTGGGTACCATGGTGAGGCATCTGGTGTGAGGTCAGGTAAAACTAATGCACACACAAATAATAACTTTTTGTGGCTTCAAATCTAACTTTCAAATGTTTGATTATTTTTGTAATGTGTTCTACCAACTAGTTGTTTGGAAAAGAATAACCTGACTTTTTTATGATAACAATACTTTTCAATCTAGTCTCTATTCAGTTACAGGTGTACATAGGTAGTTAGGACAAAGCAGCAGCCTGAAGCCAGTCTGTATTTCAGAAGGCTTTATTATACCCCCTGGGAATCATGGTCTGCAATTAGTTGCACCCTAGAGCCAAACTGACCAAACAATTACCCTGCCTTCTGGATAAGGATGGACAGGCTTAATCTGTTTCAGACATCTGGTAAGGAATTGTAGACTTTCAACTGTATACTAAATAGTGTAGTGTTATTATCAGGCATGTGGCTTTAGACTGACCAGGAATGGATGTTGTTTGCAATATATCATATAGATATTGCAATATATCATATATATACATAAATAATATTCCTCATATTACCATTATAATAAATCATAATTGATGTACTTTTTAATTACACAGAATAAATTACAATTACCAATGAAACACCCTGACAGGGAAGATGAGTCTTACACACCTGTAGAGTTTGTTAGAATGTGTTACAAAACTGGCAAGATGTTCATCCAACTTCCGAACCGTTTCCTAATATGTGTGGGCATTTGGATGTTATTTGAACAGTTTTAGGGCATACGTTTAAAAGTAATCTGTTATCCTAACCTCTGTAAATGTTACAATGGATTACTGGACACAAAGGTACAAAAATCGACATGGATTCCCACTAACCATACTAGGTACGGATATCAGATGGATCTCCAGGATTAGAAGGCGATGGGTTAAGCCCCTGTATGTACACAACGACCTTCTGTAGGAGCAGTGCCAGTGGTACTGTGTAGATGTTTTCATATTTTTTGTCTTGTATATGTTTACCTTATGTATTATATAATGTGCTTCTACTATCACTTTAACAGTGGTAGAGGTATATGGACCGATATATGTATCACTATATGTATTTGTGTCTGATATAAAGCATTGAATTTAATTGAAAAAATATATGTGCTCGTTTTACCCACCAACAACATTTCTGTAATGTCCCCCCTCCAGAAATTGATCCACTTGACTGTCAGAACTGGAACACATGCCGATTCATGGGTAGTCAGCGATACAATATTGCTTTGTTTCACACAAAAACAATTTTCAGGAATGCCAAACTATCGTTTAGGTATTTGTTTCTGTAATTATACAATCTGTATATATATATATTAGGGTTTATAACTTGAAAAGTGCATTTAGACAACTAAACTAAAAGGTTATTTATAAAATTATATAAGATATATATACTGCAGTATTGCAATTTTATAAGTAGTGTAACATGTATATTTATGTTGTATAATTTTGATTACATGTCAAACAAACATATACTGCACACATGAATCAACCTCCATTCATTGTGGATGCTTCCCAGTGAAGTCGAGATGGTGTTCAATTGAACAGGTCTGCCAGGGAGTAAAGTGTAAAGCGCCTTGATCAGACCTGAGGACTGGACACTGTGATACATAAGAACTTGCCTTCTGTAACATCGTATTTTTACTAATAAATTGTATGTGAAAGTGTAGATATTTCAATGATGGTGGACTGGCATCCTCTTAGTTAGTTGACAATTAAAGGAAATGACTAACATGTTGATAAGTGTGCTCTGGCAGTATCAGCTACATGCTTGGCTGCACAAGGTTGGATAAGCAGATATCTAAGTACATGTAGTTGTGAACTAGAGGGGGTACCCTAATGACAGTATGTATACTGGTATGACAGAATGCCAATCTGTAGAAATGCTACTTATATCATTGTTAATTGTGTCAAGATACTTGCTCACCTTGATAGGAGTGATGCCCCTAAATATAATATATATACAGCTGTATATTATATATATTATGTATGTATATATATATATATATATCATAGTTAGTCACATAAATGTCACAGAAAAAAGACAAAGGAAATGGAGTCACAAGAAATAAAGTTACAACTAAAATTTAGTAATAACTGAAAATCTGACTATACAAATTACCAGACATGTGTTAAGACTTAAGATCCATTTTGTTATAACGACCCATTTTTGTCTCCAAAATTATGTTCAGTGTATATTGAAATTCATTATTCATATATATATATATATATGAGTGTGTATGTATGCATAAAACAGCTATTCTCAATTAAGTTCTTCATTCATGGGGTTCTGTGGTGCCATTTCAGTTAATTGTGCCTACAAGCTGGGCACTTCTGGAATACTGGGTCCTGAAGTTTCTGGTAACATCCATGCATTAAAGGGTCACCGTCAGGAATACATAAATCCCAAGTTAAATCAATCAACTAATTACCTGAAACTGTCACAAGCTACAATAATGAATGGGGGCAATCAGGGACTGGATAAAGTCACAACATTGGAAGGTTATAAAATCACACCTGTTGAGTTTGGTGCATTGACTGGCCCACTGACTCAAACAGTTGTAAAAATGTCAGTACTTTCCACTCCTCCAACACTGTGAAATGCTTTAGATGAACATGCTGTGCAGAAACAGTTGTCATTTAATCAGATTATTTGATGGTTTAATCATAACAACTGTGTTGTGAGTTTTCTTAGCGGGTCATTAACTGCTTGCAAATATAATTTCTTAGTCACAGTATTTAGCAGTACCCCCCTATAATATAAGCATCCTAAAATATCCAGTCTGATCACTTGTATCTGTATGAATAAAACATTTGAAAAGACATTATTTTGCTGCATGTTTATTATAAATGGCATGTATGTTAATTCAGGCCCAAGTGTCAACAGGTTTTGCACTGTATATTATTCGTTAGCAACAAACTGATAAATGTTGATACATTTGGCTCAGTTATGTAAATTGTTACACACCATGTTTTATAATGTTATCTATCATAATTTTTTTTTCTAAAATGTAATTTCATGTAGGTTTTGGTCAAAACCCTATATCGAAATATATTGAATATTAGCCTTGGTTCATGAGAATGTGTATCAAATCAAACGTAATGAAAGGTATATAATTTGTTACATCACAGTATGCGTTTTTACAATAAAGGGTGGAAACTGAGACATGCAAGAAATTGCACATAATCGGGACTAACAAATAATTAGCCAATATATGTATGGTGCAAGTGTGGGATTGCTGTCCATCAACTTGACAAACTGGGCATATGTTAGATAATTTCTCAAGGTTGGCATATTTGCAATGTACTCAGTGTCTCTCCCCCAGAATTATAAAATCAAAGAGAGTCAGCACACATTGAGCCAAGCAATCAAGATTATCTTAACTACACTGCTGCTCCCACCCCTGGGTGTCCCCCCATGGTATGCATGCAGACCAACAAGTGTCTGGAGCTGTTCAGAGTGGCACATCAGATTGTCCAGTACTACTGAACAGTGAGGCAGGAGGGTCTAATGACAGTTCACAGGAATAGCCTAGACCCATATATCAAATTACCATTTGGGTCATTAACTGTAATTGTTGAAATGCATAGCCCCTAATATGTTTTAATTTAACTAAACTTTTAATTTAATAAATTCATATTTTATGAAGGTAAATATTGTACATAGTTTGTAACAAAAATATAACTTGCACTATAAAGGAATGTTGTATATATAAGTATAAAAACAGTTGTTGAATAGAACAGTAATGATATGTACCAATATATATTGTATCATTACTGTTGTATTCAACAACTTATGTATGCTAGATATCATAAACAGATTGCAGAAACCTTTTTGTATGTGACAAATAAATTACAACAGTTCAACAAGATGTCTCAAATTACAGTACCACATACATTTTTACCAGATCCCAATACTTGTTATGGTGATCTGGTGATACTACTAAAATTAAGAACATGGCACAGAGGAACATTGATGTTTGTCAAAAAATGTTTTAATAATTGAGTCATTCTACAGTACTGGGTATTGGTCAATGTTTGGTTGACAAACTGCATTATTTTTATCTTTATTTTGATTTTGAATGCAATTTTACGTATGCTGTAAAGAGAAATGTCTGTAGATTCTAAAACAGTTTGTATAAAAGTTCTTGAGCAAAGAGATTTAAAAAAAAAATGGTTTCAAGCTGATAATACTGGAGTTGTTGCGTGCATAGCAGCATGACACCAAAACATGTGCTGCTGTCACATAGGAGAAAGAATTTTACTTTTTAGTGTTAAAAATGAATTACTTAATTAAGTTACAGAAACTATCTGATGCCGTTACAATAGTTGTCACTGTGATGTTAGTGATACAGTTATGCGGACATCTGGTGTGACACCGTTATGCACGCAACCCCTTGAACTGAAACATTTCCTACAAACACGTTTTTGTGAGTATTTAATAAAAGCAATAACAGTAATATAAAACACGGTGAATTCATTTGAATTGAGTTCAGTATTACGTAAACAAAGCAAACAAAAACACAAAATTCATGATAATGAGCGAGGCGTTGCAGCATAACATGTGACACAAAAAAGTTGTTGTTTATATAAGGCAATAAAAACAACAGAAAGGCTGTTTTTCTTGTTCTAATATTCTTGTTTATTCAATTCTAATTTAAGATTTACAGTTGTAACAGTTAGAAATATGACATGATTCATAATTCTTGATAAAGTAATTTTTGTATAAGTGGAAAAACCATATAAGCTACATGTAGAAATTCTATCAAGGATGATATTTGGAGTATTGTTAACAGTTTGAATAATGGTGTGTCTGATGTACTTTTTTGCATATTGATGATTAACTCTGGGAATAAATAAGTCGTGTGTTATATTGGTGAATTGCAAAGTCGTATGTGTATGGAATACGACTGAAGTATTCTGGCATAAGCTTGTTCTAATTCTAATTATTTACGTCGTAAGGAGCCACTGTTGGCTATGGTTTACGACGGGGTGAGTGCGTATGGTGTTATTGAGTGTTTGAGCCGCAGGATAGGCGACTGAAATCGTTTATAGTCTCAGCCTGGACCTACGACTCGTTTAGTTTATTCCAGTCTACTATTGTCTTTACAAAGTATGAGTTTTTGAATTGGTCGGTGTGGGATGCAGGTACTATATAGCACCTGGTGTTATTGGTTGTTAGGTGTTTTACAAAGTTTGAGGATACGTGATCTGGAAAATGTTTGTGTTGGATGCGTCTTTTATTTATTTTTTGGGGCCGAAAGTATGTTTCTGCGGGGATGGCTGGGATAGATCCCTCAGCTATTTTGTACGTGTATTTGAGTCGTAGATCCCGACGTCTGCTTTGTAGGGTATTGAGTTTTAGGTCTATTAATATGTTTGTCATTGATCCTTCCTGTCTGGAGTGGTAGTCGCCGGTAATGAAGCGAGCAGCACGGTGTTGTATACGTTAATTGTTGATCAATTTGTAATAAAATTTGAGCTGTTGCAGTCTTTAGATGTCATTCAACTTAAGAAATTTATATTCTTTGAAGATAGGATCTGTGTGAGAATTGTATTATTATATTACTTGAACTTGAAGTAACTATTCGCACTGCTTTCTTTTGAAGTTTAAAAATGCGATGGGCTTGATGATCCTACATCAATATGCCATAATTCATCTTTTGAAGTTAGTTACATAGAAGCAATTAAGCTGAATATCTTGCAAAATCGTAACGGATTATGTGGAAACGGTTGTCTGTTGACATTGATACTGTCAGATCAGTGACAGTGGTGGACGTCGTACGATAGTTGATACGTATCCTCAATCAAAAGACAAAGCCTCAATGCAGAAATACCTTCTCGCGAAAAGTGTACAGTAATGGTAAAGTAACATGCCAAAAATAATCTTTAATCTATGGTTTACTGGTATTGTTAAATTAACAGAACATTTATTTTTTGTAAGTTACTACCGTTACTTAGCACTTTTGAGATGTTCTTATTATCCTTATAGTTATAATTCCATTCGCCAGGTGGCGCTGCGGTGCCAAGACTAGATGTTCGTCCGGAAGATCGGATAAAATGCCTAAATTGTGTAACTCCTGGCCCTGGGTGAAATACAGACTCAAAATGTTTAATAATGCACACACAAACCCTATATATTCCATCAACGGTCAAACTATCTACCAACACATTATATTACATGGTCGTTCGTGGTCGTGCGTGGTCATTCGTGGTCGTGCGCCTTTTAGTCAAACCCGGTGTCACGGGCCCCGATTCACCCGTGCCAGGATTCACCGCCTACTTTCGGCCCGCGACGGTAGCGGGCCCAGAGTAGGTGCGTGCCAGGATTCCGTGTTGTTACTAAGGTGGTTTGGGTTAGTAATACGAAATGTTTTCTAGTATAATTGTTAGTATACATATTAAAAATAAAATGGAATAACTTGCATGATTATTTTCACGCACACAAACAAGTTGTGTGATTTAGAGCGCTCTTTTTGTTGTTCATGATCTATAATCGAGGCTATAACTAGTACCGAGGCTATCGTGATATGTGGCGCACGGCACTGTCTATATGCACAGCCGCGGTGTCGTGCTATTTTTTTGCGCATACGAAATACTTTCTTCTTGAAATGGTGGTAAATTAATCAACATAATTAACTGTTTGCTTTAATAAATAAAAAATATAGTAGGCCTACTTATTTCGATTGCCTTCTTATGTAAAAATTTTATGTTTATTTATCCTTTATTTGATGGATAACTATTTGCACACATTAGGGCACAGCACATTGTGTGATAAAAATGACTTTAATTTATATATATATATATGGTTCACATACAAATTAATTACAATATGTAGTGACCGGTTTCCTCTAGGTAAATTCCTAAACATGTTATTGAAGTAACTTGAATTATACTAATTACATTTATTTTAATTATATCATGATCATCGTCTTATTTTCAGGAGTAAATATAATAAATTAGGTTTTTTTCTGTTTAGTGATATTTTGTTACAATGAATCCATGCTGATATCCTATTGTGTTCCGAATTTACTTCTTCAATAAGCCTAGTAACATTTGTGTGTAAGTGAAACCTAGTTGTGCCATCTGTAAATAACATATTTATTGTTTTAACAATGTTGTTTTAATATAACATGAACAGAACTGGACCTAGCATAGATCCTTGTGGAATAACACATGTGGCTGTCCTTACTTCCGAATCTGATTGATTATATAAAATAAACTGTTTTCTACTTAATTCTAAACTAACAACTGAGTTTATTATGTACAATATCATGTTATGTGGTGTACAATTTAACAAATCCAATCCACAAATCATCTAGGCTAAACAACCAGCCAACCAATATTTGGTGTTATTAGCAACACATTCAACTGACTGGATTGAACTATTGCCAGTGTATTAATACACCATACATTGACAACTTCATAAAAGAAACATTTAAGCACCTTAGCCAAACCTGTTGGCTATTAGCAAAACTAACCTATGCGCACACTCAACGCATTCATAGCCAAACTTGTTGGCTACTAGCAAACTAACCTATGTGCACACTCAACACCTTCATAGCCAAACTTGCTGGCTACCAACAAATTAACCTATGCACACACTCAACATCTCATTTTCTTACTTCAGAGACCAATTATACCAACCAATGGCACCTATCAAATATGCATTCCCTCTGTGGGTTGGCTGAATTCATATATGTGACCCATCATTCGAATTTTTTTTACTGATAGTCATTACGAGTTATGAGACACTGTCACAATTTGTTATTGAGTATCCATTGTGAAACATTCCTGAATAGACAAATCTGTCAAGTGTTAGTTGTGATGTGGAAATTGTAAAAAATTTACCAACATGTGTTTCGTACTGAGTTTTGTGACAACTGTCAATTTTTTTATTGCTGACAATGTTCTAAACTATGGCCAACAGTGTGAAACCACAAAGTGAAAAATCACAGCCGACAGAATTAAAACCACAGTCAAGAAAGTAAAAACCATAGCCAGCTGAGAGAAAACTTTGAAACTGTTTTTCTTGAAACCATACTTTTTGTATTTCTAACATTAAAATAGCTTTATCTCTGGAAGTAATGAGAATATAGTTATTATTGAGGTGTGAATTTCTCAAGTTGCGTCTCATTTTGGCATGGTGGGTCACAAATGTTGTGCATTAAACTGTCAACACTGTTTCTCAAAACATGAATTCTTTCACTAATCAATTCAGCACTGAATAACTTTGCCAACAATTTATTTACAAATTTTCCATTGGTGCCATTGCACAGATCTTTGAGGAACACTATCCTCCTGTCAGTAATTGCATTGGCCAAGGTTGCACACATTACACAGTCTTAGTTCACTAGCTGACATTGCACAATCTCAATTCACTGTATAGTATAACCACCTTAAAGAGAAAAAGACGAGCGGTTGCTTTACGAAAGTGAAGTTTTGAAGTTCTACTATACTCTCTTAGTACAATTCTACTGTACTCTCTTAGTACAGTTCTACTGTACTCTCTTAATGCAGACAAAACAACCCAAGTTAACAGTAATACTGACAGCAATTCAATTATTAATTCTGCACTAGCTTAAACCCATGCATGGCGCAACAAACCAAGGCTTACACCCATGCATGGTGCAACAAACCAAGGCTTACACCCATGCATGGTGCAACAAACCAAGGCTTACACCCATGCATGGTGCAACAAACCAAGGCATACACCCATGCATGGTGCAACAAACCAAGGCTTACACCCATGCAATGTGCAACAAACCGCGGCCAGCAGTTAGCACCATTGCAGTACTTTGATTTTAAATTCATTCACAGTGGCACAATCTGGAGAACTGCTAAGGTTCCCTGTACAGTTTCCATGTTTCTCTGATGAGTGGAACAGCAAATTTATAATTAAATAACTCCCTCTGTTATCCCATCCCAACCATATGCATTGGTTCAACAATCTTTATTGGTGTTAGCTTTGGAGCCACAGTCTTGAACTTCTCATACCGTTGACATGCATCGCATCTGGCAATCTGAAACATTACAAATAACAAAGTAAATGCAACATGCATATGTGAGAATAAATAATTTTTTGGTAACAAAACTATAACAATTCAAATTCATTACAATGATTTTTTTATATAAATTTCTGACAAATATAGTGTATCTAAATGTTTGATTGTTAATTTATGGCTTGAGTGCTGAAATTCAATGCAAAACACATAATAGGTAACACCGATGTTTATGATTATATATAAACAATATCAGACATCTAGTTTGTTAAACATGCAACATTAAAAAACAGTTTGCTTCATAAATCGATTACAGTGTATGAAGTAGTATTGTCAATGTGAAGGCCACTTACGCATGTCTTGACATCATCTTTCAAACCCTTCCAGTAGAAGGACTGGGTGATCTTATTTACAGTGGCATCAATGCCACTGTGGCCAGCATGCAGTGCCGAGTGCATCTGCCACAGGATTCTTCTCCTTTCATCCACATCAATGGTGATGCACTGACGTATGTTCGTGTGGGGTGGCTTGTACACCAGTGCTCCAGTATCTAGAAATATTTATTAAGTCACATCAGCATTATTTGTAAATGTTGGTACTTATAGCAAGAGTACTATTATTTTATAGTTGTAACGTTATTTAAGAAAGTAAATTAATTAGACCATTGTTTACCTCTCATTTGAAGCATCATCCAATTCAGCGCTCAAGATACTTTTTCTAGCGTAACAATTTAGGAGGGTTGGCATGTTTTTGTCCTCATAGTAGAAAACATGCGAACATTCTTCAAAACAAAATTTTCCATTGACCACGAGATGACCAGGTGATAGATAATTATAATTACCAGCCGACGTCTAGGCTGGTAATAGAACTAGGGTGCACATGGACTGAGAGAGCGGAGATAGGAGAAAGAGTGAACAATAAAGGAATGCTGCCGTCCATGTGTGGTCAGGTGACAAGTCCTGTATACATGAGCACACAAAAATTCACACATGAATGCAAGTAGTTGGACAAAAGCCCCCCGGGCAAATGTTACCCTAGACAAAAAACCTTTCTACCCTATTTCAGCCATGAGCACGGCAGGAATACCTTTCTGCTCGGCAGAAAACCAACCGTGCAATTTAGTTATATGATTTTGAAACTTAGATTTATTTACTTAAATTCCAGAACAGCTCTTGACATAACAAATTATACACTTTAAATTAACACTTGTAGACATTTCCTAGTTTATCTAAGTTTTGGTGAATTGAAGATCATTTTATAATCTAAGTCAATGGATATGTATACACTGTACATTCATTTTAGGGAAAGTGCCTTTGCAGGACCTTGCCCAATGCCTTTATTTTAAAATTTTGCCCAGCATAAGTTCATTCAAATACCCTAAAAGTAAGCCATTATTTTAAAATAAGGGATTTGACTCATTATGTTATGTCATTGCCAGGGCAAATTTTTATTAATGTAATCAATTATCCTGCATAATTTCCACAGCACCAGAAATAATTAGTCAAAGTCAATTAAATGTTGAAAATAATAACTATTTGGTGAGCATTTCCAATTCAACATCAATATAATTACAAGAGGAGATGCAATGTTTCGGTCAATAAGTCCATGCCAGAGGTAATTTTGCACAAAGTGCAATACCAGTTGGGATCGAACCAACAACTAAAAAACCGAGACATTAGCATCTACCATTAATTACAAACAAAATTTTGTTTTATAAAGTTAATCAGTTACTCAAAAAGGCAAGCTGATTGTCTTTGAAAGACTTTATGGTAACATTTCTCTTGGCCTAGGCATTGCACGGTGTGGTCAAACAGCTTTAGCGAATAATGTCAGAAATAATGTGGAAACAAATTAACAAGTGTTCTGAGCACTAATTCCAACTGACAGTGAAATATCAGTTAGTAAAACCCAAACATTCTGAGTGAGAGAAATGTCAAGTGAAAGAGTAACTAAATCCTTACAAAAATCACTTTATCAATACGATAATAGCGTTTTATATTCATATCTGCAGACAGAATTTAAATGTTTAATAGTAAAGATTTAAGAAATTCGAGTTAACCAAATGAAAAAAATATGACCAGGCAGGGAAATCGCGTCGACTTAACTGAAACTTGGATTTTAGAGAAGCAGACTTATGCAAATTATTTTAAACCATCTAAGATACAAAGACAGCCAGGGTCGAGGAAAAAGGGTTGACTTAAATTAAAATCGACTTAACTGAGTTCAAGTTATGTGGCGTGCACTGTACTTCATTTCCTTTATTAAAAAATCATCAGCACATTTATTTTTCACAATTCTCAATAACCGAGTTCTTTTATTTAGCAGATGTAGCATGTGTCCAGAAAGTGACGATCAAACAATATGTCTTTGTGGAGTCTGTTTTTGCTGAATGCTGTCAACATTGGAGGAGTCGGTTGTTTTTCTTGTTCAGACATCATACAACAGTGTTTCAACTTAATGTACTGATCATAGAACACAAAATAAGTATAATAAACAAACACTACATAAAATAATACATTCCATACATAGTATCTGCCACCTTTATCATATCTCCAGGTGCTATACAAGCCTTTAGAAGGGCGCGAAGAACCAGTAGACAGTAGAGTGGTGGTTAATAATTATGCCATAAATCAATACTTTTGTAGTAGAAGAGACAATTTAGGTTTACTGCTAAATTGGGTATATCAATTGTTATTATTTAATTATCAAATGGGTAAACCGTCATTTGGGATATAGTTTGCCACTTTCTTGATGCTCTAACATTGTTCTGTTCGAATTAAACATAACACTGAAAATTATATAGGAAAAACAGTTAGCCATTTCAGACATTGGGTTATTGAGTCAATTAATGGAAGCTAAACTTCATCATATACTGTTGTTATCAACCTTATTTTAAATTAGACCCACGTATGTGCTTACTGTGGGATATTCCTCTGTACAGAGGTCACCACACAAATGTTAAGAAGATAATATATGAGCATTAAATTACCTTACACAGAGGTCACCACTCTATTGTGAAGAATAAGAAGTAACAAAACAGTTGTTTCATAGCAATGAACATAGCAGACCTTTCTCGGGAACAAAATACATTTCATAGAGTTTGCAGCAAAGGAGTTGGCCTGGACTTCCGAGTCAATGTTTCGTCGACTTCGTGTACCACATTTCTCAGCTCAACAGGGGATAAAACAAATCAAATAATTTAACAAAACATTTACTAATACAGTGTCTGATCTTGTATAACAACCATGTGACACACAGATAGGATGCACGAGTTTGGGCAGTAGGCGTCTCTTGAGATTTTCTTTTTTGATTTATTTGGTTTAAGTAGGCCTACTTCACTCAAAACAACTTTTCTAAGAGTTTGTTTGCATGACGTTCAAATAATTTGAGAATACCGGGCTGAATATAGATATATTGTGAAAGTATGTTGTGCTTTTGTTGACACGATAAAATCACTAAGTAGTACGAATGTTATTCTCACCAGCATAATCATTCGCGAAGCAGCTGTGCGAATAGCGTCGTCCTTTCGGGAAATGTTTTGTTGTATTTAATGAGAAACAAATTAAGACATAAGTTTACTTGTACTGTGTTAGTTTATTACTAGTTAGGACTATGGATCGGTAACATTTTACCCACCGTCTATTTCGTATTTATTGACCGCTTTGTGTATCGCATTCCTGATGCGTTGACGGCGACACTTGTCGGCTCCTGCCAGGACTGGGCGATGTGTGCCCTGCACCAACTAATGCTTAAAGCATGCCATATACATAATGTATTTGTTGTCTCTGCCCCCCCCCCCCCTAGTCACCATACCTCCTTAAAAACACGTAGAACTAAATGAATCGACGTACAACTACTAATTCACATAAACTATACGACCGCGGATACTTCTGGCACGGCTATGAAAAATGTGACGTCACATCTCATCAAAGTGCCTACTGCGCCTTCGCGCGCATGCGCAGTATGCGTTTTGAGGAATCCTGGCACGGCTGAATCGGGGCCCGGGACACCGGCACTGCACCTGGCTTCAAACGTCATCGACGTTTTGTCGGGTCTTGTGTCATTAACTGACGATATAGATTTCCTTCGAAGCACGTTTCTTCAAAATGATCTGAACATAGTGCGTTGTATTTCGAAGGCTTCCAACTAGCCCGTCCAAAGTTGTGAATCCTCTATTTCACTTCTGCCTCGTTTCAAAGGGAAACAAAAAAGACAGCTCCTTATCCTTCGCTGTACTATTGTTACAACCGTATGTAGAGCAGTGTGGCATATTGCAAGTCACGTTTTCACTGTAAGCTCAACTTATACTAATGTAACGAACCGCATCCCATGAACATAAACCAACTACGCGAACAACACAAGACTGTGTCATACACAGCAAAACTAATGCTGCTCGTTTATTGGTTGCTGTCGGCCAAATGAACGCGTCATCAGTAAGCAGTCTACATGTTATCGCAGATTTCGTTAGAATCTTCCACCTTAAGACTACATTCCGAGTAAACCACTGAACTGAACATTTTGATTGTAGATGCAAATGGTTAGTTTGTGCTAAATCTTTTAGGTGCTAAACACCACAGCGTTCCCTTTTGTTTTCCTTTAACTTCCTGTCAATTTCGGCTGTTTATTACGTGGTCCAATAGAGCTGGTAGCCTAATTTGAGCGGGGCTATTTATTGACACCGCGTTATTCGTACTTGTATTTCGGTGCAACGCTGCTTTTATGTGCTACTACGGAACCCAGATTAAGTCATTAAACATCACTGCATTTGTATTGAAGAACGTCTCACGGAATATGTGTCAGTTTTTTCCAGACATGGAAGTATTGGGGACCGAGGAGTAAATCAAGAAGCATAAATTATGAAAAGTTTATATTTTAATTTATATAAGGCATAAATAACATGTTTGCATTCTAAACAGATATTATGTCATTAATTAATAAATATAAACAAACAGGCTTCAAAACTGTTGGTTAAACTAAATTAATGTTAAACTGAGAAATACCTTAGGCTTAAGTTAACCATCCCTGGTTCATCGTGTCTGCAGGCACACAAAATAGTGTTTATATTTGCGATCAGGGATATCCAGATGGAAACAATAATTATTTAACAAATAAAATATTGAATAGGTACATATTTAATGTTATAAAGTAATCTATTTCAGTCCCTACTACCCTAGTCTAGTTTTTACGAAGAGGCTGCCTGCCTGGCACCCGTTTTTGTTTCGCTAAATTCAATCTCAGTAAATGTCCGAGACAATATTTAGAAGTACAATCACACAATCTTTTGTGCACAATAACTATATGTGTAACCGTATACGTACAGTCAGCGTCATCAGCCATCATCACATGCTCTGAACACAAAGAAATGTGTTTAATACAAATAAATAAAAATGGCTGCCTAAGTCTCGTTTTCGGCGTACGCATGCTCATTGCGGCACTTTTATAATGTATACCATCGCATCGCGCATCGTCCATCGCATCGCGTCATCGCCCCATGGCGCTGCAGGTTGCCACACAAAAACGCGATGGCCCTTCTCGGCCATCATACAGATGGTTAGTATGTATAGCTGTGTAGCGTTTGCGGCGAGCGGTCGGCAGGGAAGCGTACGAGCACACGTTCACTCACTCAGTCGTACTAATGATAAGTCAGGTTTATTATATGCGGAAAACCCTACCAATACAAGATCTAATACACAGTATACGGCTATGTCTGCTAAATACTACCCAGTTATAAAGGTCAGAACAATAGGTTCAGACGGCGGCGGCCTATATACAGCAACCGAATTCTAGGTGTCAGAACGATAAGTCAGACGGCGGCGGCTTCTATACAGCAACCAAATTATAACGGAGATATTCTAAATGTCCGAACAATAAGTCAGACGGCGGCGGCCTATATACAGCAACCGAATTCTAGGTGTCAGAACGATAAGTCAGACAGCGGCGGCTTCTATACAGCAACCGAATTATAACCGAGATATTCTAAATGTCCGAACAATAAGTCAGACGGCGGCGGCCTATATACAGCAACCGAATTCTAGGTGTCAGAACGATAAACAGACGGCGGCGGCTTATATACAGCAACCGAGTTACTCACCGAGTCTGCGAATAACTGATTGTACTGCGAGAGTCTGAGTACTTCTCGCAGGGCGCTCGGTGACAGTGCTTCACGAGAAACGTTCCTCCGGCAGTGTGCCCCAGTAGTCGCCCCGATTATCCACAAATCCCCCTTACTTATACTGCTAAAACCATAGCCTTGGGTGAGACGCTGACCCTTTAGTTATGTCATTCCCAAAGTCTACGGGTCTCTAGAAATCTTGTCAGGGTGCCAGTGAACTTATAGTAACCTTCTGAACAAAGGCCCTCTGTATAGGGCTCTTGCCTCCCCAAAACCAGATGGCCTCAAATGTAAACAAATCCCCCACCCCAGCTATAGTCATTTGCATATAAATTGGCTTTTCGGAGCCTGTACAACATTCAGCAATTAAGAAGATTGATACTATGTGCGTTATCATTCTAAATTCTCTACAGCTGTATTAATTCTTTTAAATGCAAAACATAAAAACATACCTTTTTGATTTCCTTTAACCGTCTATCTTCGTGGTACCACGAATCTTCTTCAGTGTTATAATTAAATTAAATTCGGTTGTTGCTATTTCCACATCATATATTGTGACCTGTCGTTACTCGTTATACATAGCATCTTCGTATGGCACATAAGGCTCGCACAAGATCTCGCCAGAACCCTCTGCATTGGGCTCCCTTTGCTGCTGTGCCCCAGGTCATTACTGCTGTCTTCAGTTCTTCTTTGATGGTTCGTCGCCAATTTGTTTTTGTTTCTGCCACTTTTTCTAGTTCCTTCTGGCGTCCAGTTCGGTGCTATTTTGTTGGTATGTCGTTGGTCATCCTGCAGACATGGCCAAGCCATGTCCACCTCCTCTTTTTCTCTGTGAGGCAAGTAGTTAGTAGGTCCATCTCGATACGCAAATCAGTCAGCATGAAATCAGGGAATATAAATGCTGACTCAGTTCCGGTTAGTGAGCGCCCACTATCCGCTGTTGACATAGTTCAGGTGACGTCACATCCATGAATTATCGCCTCCTAGCGAGTGGTGGTGGACCTTCTCTTAGTGCTTGTGTTCATGCGTGCGTGTAAGAGAGGACGGAGGAGTGACGGACTGTTGATGATTGCCTCTTATCGGGCATAACATCATTTGTGCATGCATGTGTGTATATGAAAAAGGAACAAAACTGGACCTCCAGTTAGTGGGTGTGTGCGTGTGCGTGTGCGTGTACGAAAGGATGGAGGAGTGGTAGACGGCTAATAACCACCTCTTATCGGGTATATCATACAAAATACCATATTTTAAGGTTTTCCACGTTTTAATCTTCTTTACTTTCGTACCCTTCGTCCTCCTCATCAATCAAAACCCACAATTGCACCGGTGCTACCCATGGTGGTGGTCCGTGGTAGTAATCCAACAATTCGTGCATTACTAAACACCAATTATATTCATTGTGTTCACGCCAATCATCTGATACTAAAACAGATAATTAAAATACAATTTTAATGAGCGTGTCCTATTACATTTTGAACATCAAAGCATTTTGGTTCAGACAAAGACATAAAACACTTGCACTCAACATCTTTTTATCATGAGAGTTGCTTGGACACAGACATTACAGAAACGGTTGGTAATAACAAATTACATCTGTTTAATCTTATTAATAAATACACACTTTTAAAATAAAGTTTATAAAATATTTGCGTAACAATACGGAGTAGGAAGGAGGAATGCACTCAATATTTGTTTGCGATTATGACAGTTGTTTTGACAACAATGACATTAATACATATTAATTGATTGATTGATTGGTTGATTGATTGATTACAGAAATGGTTGGTAATGACAGATGACATTTGTTTTTAACACACACGCACACGCTTTTGGGTGAGTCGTGTCATCCAGCCACCGTGCTACTATACACACATATCTAACTCGAATCAATGAATATTGGACAAAGAGATTACAGAAACGGTTGGTAAAACAAATCATTACTCGCTGGGTCATTTTCCACATTTGGTTTTCATAATCGACAGTATGCGAGCGCACACGTTTTCTTAATGAGTCCTTCCCCTATACAGACTTTGAAAACGCACAGCCAGCCAGTCTGCTATGCCTAATACACATTTGGAAGAATATGGGTTTTAGTCATCATTATCAATTTGAATCAATGATTAGGTTAATTATACTATTAATAAATTATTGGACTTTAACAAAACCAACTTTTCATGGTGCTCCTCCTCCTGCTCGTCTTCCTCCTCGCAAAAACAACTTATGTCCTCCTCTTCTTCAATTCTGAACAAGTTGTAGTACCAAATTAAATAAATTATCAATAAGCAGCAAGACTGTAAAACACACACACACACACACACACACACACACACACACACACACACACACACGCACGCACGCACGCACACACCACACACACACATATATACATATATATATATGTGTGTGTGTGTGGTGTGTATATATATATACATCTTGAAACAAGTAAGTGTAGACATTCCTATACGATAGAGAAAACGGTAAGAGTTTTTTGAATTGATCATCGGCCGTTCTTCGAGAAATGAATACAACTGCATCAGTCACAGGTCAAACCCCCGAACCCAGTCCAATCGAATTCCCACGAAGTAGGTCAATTGAACTTCCGTGAAACACTCGAAGCTAACTTGGCCCTGTTACACCGTCAACAACGTCACATGGACGTCGATCGTATTTTAATATCGGACGATGATGATGATGATGGTGATGACAACAGGACATATGTTAGGAGACAACTGACCTTTGTACCCTCAACTGTCTGTGACGAAGGCCACGCAACGGTTGACCTAACGCAATGTACCTGGTCATCGACTGATGAAGATGAATATGATGATGATCTGAGAAAGACCGTGGCTAAGATGGGCACATTCTTCGCTTACAACACCACCACCACAACCACCACAACCACCACAACCACGCATCGGAAACATATCCGTATCATGTGACGTCGTCTTCGGCATTCATATGGAAGCACCATCGCTCGAACTCGTTTCTTGTGGCCACCTAGTGTGGCGGTCATTTCTCCCGATGCCGTCCTGCATGACAGAACCATCACCTATATCCCCTCTGGATTGTATCATCGTGGTTGAAGATGCGACGGCGAAACTGTCCACATTGATCCACCGATGTATACCGATGACAAAATTAGAGGCCGTGTGCTTCGCGTGTCACGAAGTCATCAGAAACTTTAGCCGTTAAGAATTCAACAACATGTGCATGTCACCCGACGGATCGTCATAATGGATCATGGATGCGCGATGCATCCTCACGCCCCATGGATCGCTGCTGCTGATTACGTCAGTGCCAGCCAGCAGTACCTCCTGGCTGATCGCTTTGCGAAACTATGAATTTTAGGCTCACCCTATGAAATCGCTCACTAGATCAGTGGATGTCGGCAGGTCAGGTGGTCATAATAAAACTAATTTCAACCAACCGTGGCTCGTGTTACATGCAATGTTTAGGGATTAGAAGCAATTATTCGAATACACAATACCTCTCAGCTGCTCGTGCTAAAGGGCGAACGGGTCATTATATATTGGGATTCGCAGAAGTCCTTTATCCGTCTTCAAATTGGAGCGGGTATTTGCGCTGTTCTCACGGGTGATGTAGTCGCGACTGGCGAAGTCAGTTACTAGTTTAAGTCAGCTAACTCCCGCACTTCGCGTAGGGGATCAGCCAGGGCTAGTTTTGCACGAGAAACTGCCCTGGCTTTCACGTGGATCGTCGCGATGCGGTAAAAGTATTTTTGTGACGCGCATGCTACGTCACGCCGCCACGATGATCGATCCGCCTCCCGAGAAGATAACGTGGTGTTACGGAGAATAGCAAAGCGCTTAAGCGTGTGTGCGTGCATGCATGTGTGTGCGTATGTGTGTGCGTGTTGTGCGTGTTGTGCGTGTCGTGCGTGTCGTGCGTGTTGTGCGTGTTGTGTTTGGTGTGTGTACGTGTTCGTGTGTTTGCCTGTGTGTGTGTGTGCGCGTGTGTGCGCGTGCGTGCATATGTATGAGTGTGTTATGTGTGTATGTGGTATGCGTGTGTGCGTGCGTGTACGTGTGCGTGCATGCATATGTGTGTGCGTATGTGCGTGGTGTGCGTGGTGTGTTTGGTGTGTGTGCGTGTGTGTGTTTGCATGTGTCTGTATGTGTGTTTGCGTGTGTGTGCGTGCGTGCATATGTGTGAGTGTGTTGTGTGTGTCTGTGGTGTGCGTGTGTGCGTGTGTGTAGTGATGTGATTGTGTCTTATTATGAGTAGTTCCATGTTAATACAAATATTAATAACTACCAAGAACAATGTCATCATTATGTATATTGCACCATATAACCATATACAGTGTCTAAACACCAGACCAAAAGTGTACCAGCACAAATCCCACCCGGAATAAACACACGTACGTGGCCTAATTAACGTTGGCCCAATGTTGTCCAAACGTCAGTGTATTATAACCCCACGTTCAAAATGACGTTGGCCCAACATGGGTTCCCAACGTCAACGTGGGTTTGCTGTGTGGATAATCTCCGTTAACCGACCCCCCCCCCCCCCCCCAGTCTGCATGACACCGCTGAGACAACGGTGGCGCCTCACTCCGGAGTGTGGGTAATCGAGGCCATCTTTAAAGGCTAGGGGAAAGCCGAAGGTCAAGGTCGCCGGAGTCGCGAGTCGGATAAACAGTCGAACGGTAAGACGTGAGTTTTCTTGCCAGGAAAGAACTATTTTAATATTTGACATCATTATGCAAATGTTTTTATCAGTATGCCTTTCAATGTAAAAGTTACTTACTGTTCGTAAAATGTAGTGCAAACTGAATGACGATGCCGTGATGTATCGGAACGGTTTGAATTTCTTTGCATTTTCTGCATAATAACTTAAATAACGGGTTACGGGGGCGGTGCCAATTTTCCTAGTTTCCAGTCCGCTATGTCAATGATCGTCAGTTTGGTAATCACTCTGTAGAGACATATTTTTGTCGTTTTCACGTAGTTGAAATATGTAACGTTCGAGTTGTGTGGATAAGAAACTTCAATGCCATGGTCATGCATGCATTGCTGTTGATTGCAGAGTACATTCACATTGCTATTGGTGTCTGAGACAGTGAGTGAGTGAGTGAGTCTGTGAATCTCAGACTCAGATCTTTTGGTCTTGAACTTGGGAGACGCTGACATCTGAATACTTAATACTATGGCAGATATGCGTTTTTTTTTACAAATATCTGAATACTGGTGGTTGAGCAGTTAGAGTGCTGGACCGACAGTCAAAGGAACCAGGGTTTGAATCCTGGTACTGACAGCCATGTTGAAATTTAGGCAAGTTTGTTTACCTCACGTTGCCTGTGTCTTTCGGAAGCCAGTGGTCTCTTCTATCTGGTGTCATCAGGGAAATAAAAGATCCAACACAGAGAAATGGAGAAAAAACCTGTCAGTGAGCAGTGGTCTCATTCTAAAAAAACTACGACAGAATCATCAACAAATTGATGTTGGTCGTATAATGGAAGAAGATTACCTTTATTGTGGGTGTGGTTATTGAGAGAATGGAGGTTCAAGTCCACCTACCGACTGTCTTTTTAAAACAAAATATCACAAGCAGGTGGTGGAATGTGTAATAGTGCAGTTGACTCACTAATTCTAGAGAAGGAAATGTGAAAATAAACCATGCAATTCTGTGTTAAAACTAGCCCTACATGGGCTAACAATTGGTGTTATACCGTAATGATCGTAAGTATTGGGACACCCTAAAAATCTTGAAAAGTAATTTTTTTCTGTACCACATGTTTTGGGACACATTAATAGTATAATTATTTTTTGTTTCTATATATTCAGACAAACATGAGAAAGGGCCATTAGACACTCCAAAATAATCAGTAGCAGGGTAAGAGACGAGGACGACATGACGTCAGGACACGTTCATGCCCCTAAGTGTTGGGAAAGTCATAAGTTAAAGACATCCATATTCTAAATGTCTTAGTATGTAGATTCTTACAGGACTTCATTGGTTGTGTGCAAAGAAGTGCTTATTTGATAACTGTACATAACATACATACTAGAAACCTGAATAAATTGACACAAATGCTTTGATTGTATAAACAATTGACCAGTTGTTCAAGAAAACATAGTTTCGTCAATATATTCAGAGACAATTTATGAAATGTCAATCAGTCAAAATGTCATGGTCGTGATTTTTGACATAGAAAAATGCAATACATTTTCTGATAACAACAGACTAATCCATACATTTTAACTTTTTAGTCCTTTGGGTCGAAGGTCCAAGGGACTATTGCCACCACTGTGCGTCCGCCGTTAGCTGCCGTATCTCAGAAACTGTTCAGTAACTTTTTCTCTAATTTTGCATAGACATCTTAGGGTACTGCCACTATGCACGAGAAATCTGTATTTGATTAAATCATTCTAAAGGGCCCAAAAATGGTAATTTGTTACATTTTGCCTATTTTTAGTCCTTTGGGCCAAAAGTCCAACAGACTATTGTCATCACTCTGCATCCTCCGTCCGCCGTTAGCTGCTGTGTCTCAGAAACCGTTCAGCAACTTTTTCTTTAATTTTGCACAGACATATCTTAGGGCACTGCCACTATGCACGAGAAATCTGTATTTGATTGAATTGTTCTAAGGGGTTCCTAGGGCCTCAAAGGGCCCCAAAAACTGGTAAATTTTTACATTTTGGCTATTTTTTCAAAAACTGTTCAGTAACCTTTTCTCTAATTTTGCATATACATTTCATGTGGTAGTGTCACTACACAATAAATATGTATTTGATTGAATCATTCTAAGGGCATCAAAGGTCCCCTAAAATGAAAAATTTGCTAACTAAATTATCCTCTACAGCAGCAGCTCTATTTATAACTTGATGGCAAACCATTTTCCAACAACATCTGTCACATGCTGAGTCTGTGTCTTGCATGGATCAGAGGTTGTCTTTTCTGTTATTTCAAAAACTGTTTGGTAAGTTTTTCTCTAATTTTGGATAGGCGTCTCTTAGGATAGTGTCACTGTACACAATAAATTTGTATTTGATTGAATCATTCTAAGGGCATCTCAGGGCCTCCCAAAAAGCTAAACCCTTTTCTGACAACATCCCACCCCACTGCAGCTAAGATTCTCTGGTTTCGAAAACTCTTCTGTAACTTTTTCTCAAATTTTGCATAGACATTTCATGTGGTAGTGCCACTATACACAAGAAATCTGTATTTGATTGAATCATTCTAAGGGCACCAAAGGTCCCATAAAATGCAAAATTTGATAACTAAATTGTCTACTGCAGGAGCAGCTCTATATGGCTAATCCTTTTTCCTACAACATCTGTCACACCTCACTGTGGAGGGCCGGTCTGCCTGGTGGAAACTAACTAATCTGTAATTGGTCACTGGCAGAGGCTTCCAGGTTACTTTTCTAGCACAAAACACAAAATCTACTGCTAGGGGATAGCCTCAAAGGCCCCCCTTCTCAAAACCACATCACTAGATAGTGTACAAATTTTGCATTTGGGGGGGCTGTGTCAGCCTTCTTCTCATGTGATGTAGAGTTACCACAAGGAGAAAACTTGTCTCCTTTGTTATATGCTATTTACCTGAATGATTTTGAAAACTCTGTTAGTCATAATTATAAGGGACTTGACATGGCAGCTGGTGAAATTTACAACAACCTTAGTGATGATGATGTAGACATTTTCTTGCAAATGTATGTTCTACTATATGCTGATGATACTAGAATAATTCATTCAAATACAGATGTCTTGTGTATAGCGGAACTATGTCAACTCTTCTAATGGTTGACACAACAAAAAGGCATGTGGTATTGATAATGTTATAAATGAATACTTAAAAACAGCGCCACAGAACTAATTACAATCATGATTACTTTAAAGAATATGCAAATCCTGTTTCTACCATGTATGTGACCTTCTTTGAATTCAGAACTGATTATTGCTAATCAGGTTTTGTTATTATTTATTGACATTATAAAAATTGTTGGAATTTAAATGAGCTGCACTTCTTAGGTCTGAAGCATTTATAGTAAAACATCAATTTGCCCTGTTGAACTGCTGGTTTAGTGGTCCTAGCTCTAGTCTCAGGTACTGTGCATACAATGACTGAGCCATTGGTGAAACAGTGTGAAAAGAAGATCAGTGGGATCATAAGATTATAAATTCATGGCTTCAGATGAAACTGCTCATAAAAAGAATGTCCCAATAGCAAGCCAATTACTTCACTGTGTTGTGTTGGGGTTGGCAGGCCAGCTATGGCTTCCACACACATACACACACAAACACACACACACATACACACACACACATACATACACACAAGCAAAGGGGTCAATTACAGGTTACCCAGTTACAGATCTCAGCAAGCAAGCCAATTACAATTGTGTGCTTAGAGAAGCAGGGTTGGGGACAAATACGGTTTCATAATCAAATACAAATATCTTGCATTTTAGAATTTCAAATATCCTCTTTTTAAATTTTCAAATACACATGATCAAATACGTTACACTAATACAATTTCAAATATGCTATATATCAGATAAGTCAAACACAGAATACAATAGTAAACTTAGACAGGGGAGAGAAGGTATTAGCTAGTGAAATCTAACTGAATTTTTATGCAACTGAAATGCTCTATTGTAATAGAAAATGAATAGCCCAATTACTATCACATTTATTAGAATACTTCTGGTATAGCCGTTTCTATCTGTCTAATCTATCTGCTTGAATTGTAAGTATAAAAAAAATTGTAATCATGATAAGTAATCATGATTATGATTACTTTGGCAATGTAATCGAGTACGACTACGATTACTTGGCTTTTTTATCAATGTAATCGAGTATGATTACTCAAAAAGTTGCCCATGATTACAATGAGTACGATTACAGAGTACGATTACTCCATCTCTGCTGTCTACGTATGATAACCATTTGTCCGCCCTGCTCACAACAAACATCACATGAATGATAAAAAGAAGATCACTGCCACTTAAGGTAGTAGGATTGCCTATGACATGCTTGTTTTGATTTAAATCAAATTAATAAATGTTTTGAAGATAAAGTAAAAGTTTTTTCTCAGACAATGCCTAACACATTAAACAATACTTCATACTAAAAATAATTGATTTTTTTACATTGATTAGTGATATTTAAATGTGTTTATAGACAATTAAAAAATATGTCAAAAATCACCCTAAAATGGCATTTTATTTCATTTTGAGAACAATTATGCTTGTAAGTACAAATATGTTATTGGTTTTCGTACAGGTTTTTTGGGTAAACAAATGCATATTAAGTTTGATACAGCTTCATAAACATTTTGTTACAATGTTGAAAGACAGCAAAAATCCGTACTGCATTTTTGGCACGACCCCTTCACCAAACATAAAACCATCCCGTGCAATTTTGTCAAGTTATGGCTTTGTAAGTATTGTAGTTTTTATAAAAAAAGTTACATTAAGTTGGTTGTTGCTGATAACACAAGTGTCACCAGATGCTTGTTTTTTGCTTAGAAATGTGACTTTTTCACTGGCATGTGGTTTATTTCAACACAATTTGACAGATACTTCTATTACAGGCCTGTACTGAGATTTCCCCCCAAGGTTTTCCCACCAAGTTGTCTAATGATATTGTGTTACGAAGGGCCATGTGTTGAACTTGTTGTGGTAGACAAGATTGATTGACACCTGCTGGGGTCAGTCACACGTCATTGCAACTGGCGGCTGAGGTATGGCATTATCGGAGAATAAACCGAACTAACGCCAGTATTTGGTGGTTTGACAGTGTGATGCATTTAGGTAATTATAATACAACAGCATAGTGGCATGAGAATAACCAGACTATAATATGGTCTGCATTCATGGTGAACGAATTTATGTTTGAACTGGGCTGACGCACACGTGATCGTCACTATGGAAACATCGTCAGTTTCCAAGAATCTGAAAAGGGACTTTCCACAGACACAGTAAAAATACTAGTTTTTAAAGGACGGATTGGTGACATATGGCGCTAGTGCCTTGGTTTTTTTAATAGTACACATGTTTATACTGACATCTATTATTGTTCTATGAAGAAAAAAATTAAGAAATCAACTGACATGATACCCATCCCAGCTACCTTAACTTGTGGATTATTATTATTATTATAAAACTGCTCTGCTACTGCTTGGTGGACAGTTAATTAGTGGCTCAAGTTCAAATACACCAGGACGTTTTTCACACCTGCATGGTAGTTTAGGTTCAGTAGTGTGCTGGCAGCCATTAAACCTATACGCTTGTGTGAAAAGGATAGTTGGCAGAAGAACTAACTTCAAAGCACCATTGCATCCATTTAGCCACGCAGCAGTCACACTTTCCCAGTGTCTGATGCTACCTTTTGCTCTCAAATAATCTGTTCTCTTAGTTTTAGACATAATGACATAATTTGGCATAACTTGATAAGTTTTTGTAACAGCACATTTGTACTTCTAGTTTATAAGTGCAACATAACATACATACTGTGTGCCACATTTAAATGTCATGCATGTAATATTTCCACGCAATCCATTTGCATATATAATGTAAAACTTCAACAGCCGTTTTCTTCATTTTCACTTTTTTAACCCTACCATGTTCAATGCTCCATAACTTTGCAAATTTTTGTAGCAGTCATAATTTTTTAAACCGTGTAATGCACTCTACCCAACCTTTACAAGGATGAAAGAAAACAATGTTAACATTTTTCCGACTTATCACTCATTTGGTCAGCCGGGGTCACATATAGACGTATTAGTCCAAAGGACTTCAGGGTCTCTTGGCCCATTTTTTTTAAACAAAATAACTCCATAACAAATTGATTTAATATACATGTAAGCAATATTTAAGGGATTTGACTGAATTTGCAGAACATCTTAATAATAAATAAATAAGAAACTGTCATTTTTCATATCCAATGAGTGGCAATGACGACATCGTACACGTGAGGCAGTTCGTAATTGCCCTCGTCTCTGTTGATGGGTGTTCTGGTTTTCCTGATCCAGATTGCGTCCTTGATATGCCAGATTTTTCTGTTGGGTTCCTTGTCTACAATTTACACTTCCTCCCAGTCTGTGATGTGGTCTTCAGTTGTCGCATGGTCTGTAAGGGCGGATTTAGTGATGTTAGACATCAAGTTCACTATCTGGGCACCATCATCAGTCTCCAAGGAGGTGCAGAAGAAGATTTCAAAACACGATTGGGAAAAGCTAGGTCTGCCTCACCCAAGTCATTTCCTTGGCCACACCCGATACAAGTCACTCCCTAAACTGACTCGAAGATTGTCTTCAAGATGTTTTCTTATGGATGACTGACAGCAAATGAAAGTTAAATGCAGACAAAACTGAATTTCTCATCATTGGTACTCCAATGCAGCGAGGTAAACTTAATTACTTTTTTCCAACATGCATCCTGAGTCAAAATATCACACCAGCAGCATCAGTATGGAATCTAGGAGTGACCCTTGATTGCGACATCAATTTCAGACAACACATATCCCAAACGTGCCGTTGCTGTTTTTATCATATCCATGTTCTTTGCCGCATTCGCCGACACATGTCGCTTTCTGTCGCTAAGACTATCGCAACATCTCTTGTTAGCAGCAAATTAGATTATTGCAATTCCCTCCTTCATAATATTGCTATCAAGGATATTACAAAACTACAATGTATCCAAATTTTTTTAGCATGGGTAGTCACACAGTCTCCTCAATTCTCCCGCTCAGTGCCACTTGTAAAATCACTGCATCGGCTCCCCGTGCAATATCGCATTATGTTTAAGATCTGCACAATCACCTACCAAGCCCTTTCATCCAAACAATCTAGTTTTTTACACTCAATGCTCACACCAGCTAGACAAGCCAGACAACTTCGGTCGTTTAGTTCGAAGTTGCTATCTGTTCCTAGAGTTAAGACAAAGGCTCGAACTTGAGCTTTTTCAGTTGCCTTGCCAACTATATGGAATTTGCTTCCCGTTAATGTTAAATCGGCAGAAAATATTGTTACATTTCGTCGTCACCTCAAAACTTATCTTTTCAATATCGCCTATCCTCCCTACCTTCCTAGCACATCCTTTTTGTTGACGACTTTCACCTAGCACACGAGTACGAGAATGCTTAATCCTTTGGTTTTGGTGCGCCACTGAGCTTGGACTGTCTGAGGATACTGGCGCGTTAGAAGTGAAGTGACTGCAGCCCTGTATGGGAGCGTTCAGCCCATGCGAAGAAATTGAACCCGACACTGAATGACACTTGCCAACTGATCACGGGTTGCCTGAAATGAACAAACACCAACAGCCTGCACATACTTGCTGGAATTGCCCCCCCCCCCCCCCCGAGACATCAGGAGAGAAATCTTGGAGGAGCTTCATAGCAGTGACGGTGCCTCAACACCTCTGCTCCAGTAACTCGTGGGGATGTGGCAAGAACGACTCGACTCTCTGGACGCCAGCATGCAAATGAACATCCATGCCAAGGAATACCTCCCTGCTGGTGCGGACAACGACTGGATTACCTGAAAAGCACTAAACCGACTACGCATACAAAACCAATATGATCAAATGGGGCTACTCCAACGACCACGAGAACTGTGACTGTGGCACTAGGCAGACCATGCAACACCTGGCAAAACGATGGACTGCCCAAGACCTGACGATGGTCAATAACATTGCCATTAAATGTGCTAAACATTAGAAGCACATTGTGTGATAGTGGATGGAAACAAATGATGATGATGACTATTACATTGTGTTTTTATTCAATCTATTATTGTTACTTCAATATTTGTAATCATTACTACTACATATTACTATTACCCCAGGCCTGATCTCAGCTGTGATGGGTCATTGTGTCATTACATGACAGTCATCTCAGCTGTGATGGGTCATTGTGTCACCATAAAGATTTTCCTACAACACAATGGTACACAATATCATCTATACACTGACGACACTCAACTGTACATCAACTTTCCACCAACCGATCACGCAGAAGCACTCTCGCGTATGGAGGCCTGTCTTCGAGATGTCAACTCTGGATCTGCGACAACGGGCTAATGCTCAACCGACCTAAAACGCAGGCCATTGTCATCAAATCCTCCACCCTCTGTGTGCCAATAACACTAACTCGTCGATGTCTGCGGTCAACTTGTGCCAACATCTGCTGTCATTAAAGATCTCGGTTTTACTACTGATGCCAACCTCTCGATGGCGGCACAAGTAGCAGAGCATCACGGCGGCACTGAATAGCCTGCACTGGCTGCCGTTGAAGTGGCTCATCCTGTATAAGTTAGTCGTGCTTGTATTCACCGCCTTTCACAACAAGACGCCCATTACAAGACGCCTATCTCGTGTCATTGATTACACCATACGTGCCGCGCTGCGCACTTCGGTCAACTGACCGTGGACTATTGACTGTACCGCGACATAACCTTGAACGGTACGGCCGTTGCTCATCTGGAATGCGTTTCCGGAAGATCTACGACTGATCCAGTGCATGGACACATTTAAAGCTCGTCTTAAAACACACTACTTTAAACTTGCTTTTAATGTGTAGTCATCATAATTTAATACTTTAGTCATCATACCCCATATTATTTTATTATTTGAAATTTTAATTGAAACTAATAATGTATTATTTTAGGTATTTATTATTTATTAATTAACTAATATACAATGTATACTTATAATACATTTATCTTGCAATTTACTATATAGTTGTTATATATATATGTATACTTATTTTTACTACTGATGATACATAATATCATTTACATCAATGTCATCTTTGATTTAGTTTCTCTAGTTCAGTTTTGTTTAACAAAGCCTTAGCTATACGTATTTATATGTTTTACTTGTATTATTATTATATTTATTTCTTATAATTTCTAACGACTATTGCCAACACTACTGAACAGAGTTCTGCTTTGGATTTTAGTGTCTAAATAAAGTTATTATTATGTGATAGTCATCTCCGCTGTAATGGGCGGGATATGTCGTATGGCAAATGTCTGTGACTATATTAAATGTATTACATTACAAGATAGGCTTTATATTTGACAGTGTGTTGTAAACCTGTAGCCCGCCCACAGATGAAACTACCCAAATGTCAAAATTCAAACACCTCATGATCAAATATTACCAATCTGAATTTTTTGCCATTTTTATGTGTGCATGTTTCTATATATATATATATATAATAGTGTGACAATTTATGTGTATGGACGTACCCATGCATCCTTGCATGCTTGTGTATAAATCAATGCATACATGTAACATGTTTGAGTTTGTGTGTATGTGACTGTGTGCCTAGACACATATGGGGTCAAATAAGGTTTATTGTAGTCAAGTAGGTTTGTTATCAAATAACCTTTCTGTGTGGACAAATTATTTGGTGGATTAATAACACATTTGGGCAATATATTTATGATCATTAGAATGTATGGACTATGGAGTGACAGCCAAGTGACTAGCAGTACTGCCGGTACTACTCCAGTGGCAAGGTGCAGTATATATTGTACAGACAAACATGGTCAACTCTGTCTCATAGTTCTAAGTAACTTGATCCCGGAGTGGGTAAATGCCTAGTTGAGAACCTTATGACAAACACAGATTGTGACAGACAAGGGTTATAGGACTACTGACATCATACTGGAGGCACAGTGGCAAGTTTTCGCAGGAAGCTGGTATAAATGTTGCTTGAGACTCTGGTCAGTACTGGTAAGTGATAACTTGTCACTGCAATGTCAGTGCAGTAAGTTAAACTTTATCCTAGTTTATGGTTGTAATCTAAAGAAAATTTGATTTAACTTATTCCTCTAACTTGATAAGCATTTTCACAGATACAACATGGTAAATCAGTACAAGGATTGGTAAAACTAGAAACAAACATTTTTATAAATATCTTTTTATGTAATATCTCATTACCTCACAAGAAACTTTTTTCTCTTGAATATTTTGACTGCATTTTGCAGTCTTCATCAGCAGAATGACGTTACATGTGACACACCCGTAACATCATTCTACCAATGAAAACCAAGATGCAGTTGAAATATTCAAAAGAGAATAAAGATTCTAGTGAGGTAATTATGTCATATTATAACAACCAAGAAACTGATCTTCAATCCATTGAAGGACCTTTTTACTTGTAATTTTCTCCCTCTCTCCCCCTCCCCCTGCCCCTCCCCCCTCCCCCTCCCCCTGATGTAGTGCTGCGTGTGCTGTCAGTGAAGTGATGTAGTGCTGCGTGTGCTGTCAGTGAAGTGATGTAGTGCTGCGTGTGTTGTCAGTGAAGTGATGTAGTGCTGCGTGTGCTGTCAGTGAAGTGATGTAGTGCTGCGTGTGCTGTCGGTGAAGTGATGTAGTGCTGCGTGTGCTGTCAAAGTGATGTAGTGCTGCATGTGTTGTCAATGAAATGATGTAGTGCTGCGTGTGTTGTAGATCAAAGACTGTTTCAGTGATGTCTCGCCCACAGCAGCTGCGACTCCTGCGACTAAACCAAGGCGAGGACCGCAGCTCCACGCTCTACCGGCTCGAAAAGGGTGCGTGAAACTGCTAGCAGTCTCTCGTGTTTGTTTTTTATTAGAAGATATAAAACAATACATTGTATTGCACATCAGGACACTTCTATTGAAACATTTCTTATTTGCATAATTTCAATAATCACTTATTATGTTAAAATATGTGATCATCATTGTTGTAAGAACTCATTGGAATTGTTACGTGAAATGTACCCTGATTGCAGAAGTATTTGCAACTAACTTTCACCCATTCACAGTGCTACAGACCACAGACAGCAGTTATCACTGTTATATACTTTTGATCTTGAACTTGTTTCAGCTGACACCAGTTGCGACAGGCTAAACCGATATTTTCCAGTAAAACTAATGTACAGTGTACTCTGGAGAATGCCTCATCACTCGGTTGAACCACTGTTTTCATCTTACTCTGATTGATAAAAACAAATTGGCTTCCATGTAAAGTTACACAGCAAAGTCCATTTTATAATAAAAATGTGCATTAAAAATCATAAATTTCTGAAAAGAGGATATATGGATGTTATAAATCAAAAATTTCATGAAGATTGGCCCACTTAATAACCATGCACAGTTCTTTGAAGATTAATGAAACCATTAGCACCAAATCTGTTAAAAATGTGTGCAACATACAATTCAGTTTTCCATGGACTGTTACATCAGCCACTGCTCAACCAGCAGCCATTGATGGGCAATACCTTAAGAGTGCTTTGTATGCTAGCGTGTTTTTCCAAGTATTTAATTTTTAGTCCTTTGGCCGAAGATCCAAGGGACTATTGCCATCACTCTGCGTCCGCCGTCCTCTGTCCGCTGTACGCCGTTAGCTGCCGTATCTCAGAAACCGTTCAGCAACTTTTTCTCTAATTTTGTATAGACATATCTTAGGGCACTGCCACTATGCACGAGAAATCTGTATTTGATTGAATCATTTTAAGGGCTCTCTAGGGCCTCCAAGGACCTCAAAACTGATAAAAATGTAACATTTGGCCTATTTTTTTAAAAAACTATTCAGCAACTTTTTTTCTAATTTTGCATAGATGTATGCTGCCACTATATACAAGAAATCTGTATTTGATTGAATCATTCTAAGGGGCCCCCAAAGTGCAAAAGTTTTACTTTATCTAGTGATGTGGTTTTGAGAAGGGCCCTTGAGACCACCCCCAACAGTAGATTTTGTTTAATGTGCCACAAAGTCAACACTGTGACTAAATTCTGCAGCCTAGTACTACTGTTCCATTGAGACCTTGTTTTAATTTCAAATTTATAAAACTCTAAAAAGAGCGTAACATGGGTCACAAAAATGGATATATTATTAAGAAAACTACTAATAGCTGGAACTATTCCTTGATAATTGTTTACGTTCTAATGATGTAAAATGAGATTACCACAGAATAATTTATCTAAGTTTTTAATCTTGGTAAAAAACTTGTGTATATATATATATATATATATATCATGACATCATATCACATGAGTCATGTTTTACGAGAAGATACCCCATGTGAATACATATTTTGTTTAATGTGTACATAATGGATCCAGCTGAGTAAAAATATATTGAACTTTTTTTGCCACCGCCACCATTTTCATGGTAACGAACAAATTGGCCGACATTTTATAAAATTAATGGTAAATTTAAAATCAGTGCCATTGTTTATTAAACCAAAATATCGTCACAATTCTTGCAAAACCATGTTCACTATTCATTCTCTTACATAACTGGTAAAAACATTAACTAAAAAGTTGTTTTGTTTCGTTTTTAAATATTTTTAAAACTTTTTTTGCTTCAAATACTTCTTTAACTTTCAAAAATTTTGATCATTTTGGTAATGTTTTCTTCCAGTTATTTAGAGAAAAATAACCTGACTATGGCAGTATAAATATTATTTAATTAGCATAATTTCTTCCACAGATATTCGTCTGTGCATTTTCAAGAAAACAGCCATTACAGATTGAATAAAAGGATTTAATACTTGATATAATCTATTTTTCATGAATAAAGGTGATTTAGAGGTTGATAATTGTTATAAAAAGGAAACTATTGTTTATACCTGTCATTAATTAGATATTATAATTGAAAGTTTTTTCACAGTGTCACGTGAGTCACATTGTTCATCATGCGAGTCACGTTCATTAAGACCTACATGTGCTAACGAGGATGTGACCAATTATTTGAGAGAAAAAACTTAATTATGAATGGATCAGGTTCTTATTTTAAGAGAAACTACTCTTGTAAATACAAGTTTCTTGCAAAATTACAGGAATATGACCTATAATAATAATAATATTTATTTTATAAAGCGCAATTTCCAATAAAATACTCAAAACACTGTACAAGAATCTAACAGCATAAAACGTTAAATTTAGCAAAGGTATGAGCACAATAGATATAAAATACAAATTGGATATAATAATTACCTGACATCGAAAACCCGTTTCATGGCCTGTCACATGAATCACTCGAGTCAACTTACAATATTTCATTAATGAGTAATCCGCCAACAGTTATTTTTCACCAAACCATATTCAGCTGATGGCTTTAAAAATATGTATATAAAACAAGTTATCTACAGGCATTATGGAATTGCTGGAACATTTAAACTGATATTTTTGTGAAAATGTCACGCAATTCACCATGGAATGGCTGTGTAAGTCAATAACTCTAAATAACCACTTTTGTATTTGTTGAAATGCATTGCAGATCAGAGGCCAGTGTTGAAATGAAGTGAATGAACATAGAAAGAGGTGCCTAGGAGATGATACTACCAGATCAGAGACCAATGTTGAAATGAAGTGAATGAACATAGAAAGAGGTGCCTAGGAGATAATTCTACCAGATCAGAGACCAATGTTGAAATGGAGTGGATGAACATAGAAAGAGGTGCCTATGAGATGATACTGCCAGATCAGAGACCAATGTTGAAATGGAGTGGATGATCATAGAAAGAGGTGCCTAGGAGATGATACTACCAGATCAGAGACCAATGTTGAAATGGAGTGGATGAACATTGAAAGAGGTGCCTATGAGATGATACTGCCAGATCAGAGACCAATGTTGAAATGGAGTGGATGAATATAGAAAGAGGTGCCTAGGAGATGATACTGCCAGATCAGAGACCAATGTTGAAATGGAGTGGATGAACATAGAAAGAGGTGCCTACGAGATGATACTGCCAGACTGCCCTTATAGCTAGAATAGTAATATGTATATAGATGTATAAATGTTGAAATGTTAATGTGTGTGAGTTGATGATGACTGTGTGTCTCAGGCTGGGTGCTGCACTTCGTGCTTGGTCCGTCGCTGGCTGGGCTCAATGTGCGGCTCTTCATTAATCACCCATTCGACCCTAAACAAGGACCCAATCGCCACATCTACCATGAACTACAATGGCAGAACTACAGTGGATCAAAGGTGGACGTCTACGACAACTATGCAGAGGTGCACATTTGTCTTGCTGGCTCCTTCAACTACTACTTCACACTGGATGGCAGGTATACTGCTCGTTGTTCTATCTCAGAGACATTCATCTATCTCATGTCCAGACATCCCCATCCTGTGTGTACAGTGCAAGACAGATGACACACGTACACTCAACACTACATATCTTTTTCGTCCTTCCATCACACAGGCACCAGGTAGAAGTGACCTATGGCTTTTAGTGTCTCATCCAAAACATCAAAAGATATAATCAAATTGTTTCCTTTTATTCCAGGTACTATGTAAGGCAATAAGTTTACTAACTTGTTATGAAATGACTGGTTAGGCCACAGTTTTGGGCTTCAACACAGCACTTTCTGGTCTCGTGATCAAGTTGTAAATCTTAATAGTGTATGTTTCACACACAACTGAGAAATAGTATTTTAAATTATGGTTTTGTTTGTTATGAATAATATACATGATCTAGTCAACATGCTTTATGATGAAATATTTCTAACCAAAGTTCTTACACATGCAAAGCTGGTCAAGGAATTTCAATTTGGAAGGAGCGTTTCCAGAAATAGAACAACGAAATTAAAGTACTGTGTACACTGGTTGGCACTCAAGTACTGATGAAAGTCTGAGGAAGCATGACTCAGACTTAGTATTTGTATTCAATAACAGCTACATGAGCTGGATTTCACAAGCACACCCTCATTGTATATCATGCAACTCGTTACCTTTAAGTACATTTTTATAGAGATTTGTTTCTGGAAATGGTTATGAGGAAACAATAGTCACAAGTTTCTTGGCAACTTTTCAGGCTGCAGTGCAAGTTGATTTATTTAGTATTTGTAAATACAAAAGCCAGAAATGTTTTTATATTAAATGAATGTCATATTTTTTTAATTTCATGATGTGTTTGTGCATGAGTTCATGAATGTATGTAGATGCAAGTGTGTGATATATTTCATCAGCGCATGAACTGTTTGGTTGCAGTGATGTCATGGAGACAGCCAATGGCCGGGGCTACTTCCTAGTTGACCCTGTCCTTCGAATGGGTCACTATGACACAAAGTTGCCACTGGACTCAATTGCATGCCAGACAGTGCTAACGAAGCTGCTGGGTCCGTTCCCGCAGTGGGAGGAAAGACTGAGGGTGTCGAAGGAGTCGGGCTACAACATGATTCACTTCACCCCCCTGCAGGAGCTGGGGGCATCCAACTCGAGCTACTGTCTCAAGGACCAGCTTAACCTCAACCCTGACTTCAGCACAATGCTGCGCCGCTACACCTTCTCTGATGTGGGCGAGCTTGTGAATAAGATGCGAGATGAGTGGGAGGTGTTGTCTCTTACCGACCTCGTCCTCAACCACACGGCCAACGAGAGCGAGTGGATCCACCAACACCCAGAGTGTGCCTACAATGTTTTCAACACGCCACACCTCAAGCCCACCTACCTACTTGACCGCATCTTCTGGCACTTTACTCTGGACATCGCTGCCGGCCGCTATGAGGACTTAGGCCTCTCCGCAAACATCACCTCTGAGTCTCAACTCATGGTCAGTACTCACAAGGTCAACTCATGGTAATTTCTCACATGGTCAACTCATGGTCAGTTCTCACACAGTCAACTCATGGTTAGTTCTCACATGGTCAACACTTAAAGTCAGTTCTCACAAGGTCAACTCTCACTGCTCCAGGTGTTATCACCGGACAGCAGCCATGATACAATTATAGCTATTTAAAACTAAATAAACTATTTAAAATGTACTGTGATCTTCAAGTAACTTAGTAATATACTCTGACATATGCATAATATAATACTCCTATGGTGTTATACTGACTTGACTGGCTGGTAGTATTATGGTTGAAGAATGTATGTAATTTGTTTCCAGGGTGTAAGAGAATTGTTGACAACAAACATAATTCCTTCCTACAAAATACACGAGTTCTACCAAGTTGACATAGACGCTACTGTACACCAGTATAGTGTACTCCTCAATGGTAAGTATACTCAGGCAGGGGTGATATAGTCTACAGAACAGTGGACGCAATGGTAAGTGTTCTCAGGCAGGGGTAACAGACTTACAGTACAGTGTTCTTCTCAATGGTAAGTGTACTCAGGCAGGGGTGATATAGTCTACAGAACAGTGGACGCAATGTTAGTGTTTTCAGGCAGGGGTGATGTAAACCACAGTATAGTGTACTTCTCAATGGTAATTATACTCAGGCAGGGGTGATATAGTCTACAGAACAGTGGACGCAATGGTAAGTGTTCTCAGGCAGGGGTGATATAGTCTACAGAACAGTGGACGCAATGGTAAGTGTTCTCAGGCAGGGGTAACAGACTTACAGTACAGTGTTCTTCTCAATGGTAAGTGTACTCAGGCAGGGGTGATATAGTCTACAGAACAGTGGACTCAATGGTAAGTGTTCTCAGGCAGGGGTAACAGACTTACAGTACAGTGTTCTTCTCAATGGTAAGTGTACTCAGGCAGGGGTGATATAGTCTACAGAACAGTGGACTCAATGGTAAGTGTACTCAGGCAGGGGTGATATAGTCTACAGAACAGTGGACGCAATGGTAAGTGTTCTCAGGCAGGGGTGACAGACTTACAGTACAGTGTTCTTCTCAATGGTAAGTGTACTCAGGCAGGGGTGATATAGTCTACAGAACAGTGGACGCAATGTTAGTGTTTTCAGGCAGGGGTGATGTAAACCACAGTATAGTGTACTTCTCAATGGTAATTATACTCGGGAAGAGGTGATATAGTCTACAGAACAGTGGACTCAATGGTAAGTGTACTCAGGCAGGGGTGATATAGTCTACAGAACAGTGGACTCAATGGTAAGTGTACTCAGGCAGGGGTGATATGTGACGAGTCCTGACGAAATGAGTCGGATGTACAGATTTGTCGAACGTCAGGAAATGCCAAAATGTGTTGCAACCGCAACATTTACGATTGTGCGTTTTTTCAATAAACTTGGTCCTTAATATGTCTGTTATCGACTGACGTCGCTATTTTTGTTAAACGTGCGTTCATTTGCTGTTTATAGAGTAGTTTTGTGATACCTGTGTAAAATGTCATGCATGAATTCGCTAAAACAAAGCCGAAAACGCAACATTTGTAACGCAGTTTTTCGCGGAAATTGTGGGCTGTCCCTCAACATTTTGATACCGCCAGAGAGCGCTGGATGTCATCTTTCTAAATATAGTGAGGCCGCCGTGACCTGGTTTGAATTTAGCCAATAGGAGGGCTTGACGTGCGAGCTATAATGTAAACATTCGAAGCCTTGTTGCTAGCCGCGTGACTAATGCTACTGCTGTCATTGGCTGCGCAGCTGCGGCGCATGCGCATTGCGGCTTTCTTTGCCAGTCCCTTTAAAAATGGCACTCGAGTTAGCGAGGTTGATTAATTGCAATGTGGCGGATTCCGATAGAGAAAAGATCGATAGTTTGTTGGAGGAGTACAGTGTGGCAAAGGTGACGAACCAGACTCAGATTCAGAAGTTTGTAATAGCAGGTCATCCGACGAGGATGACCATTTTGATGACCGAAGGAATGATTTCAACGATGCCATGGAAGTGGCTGCCGAGTCTGAAGACATAGTTTTTGACTCGGTGGACGAAGAACTGGCCAAAGTTTCAGGTATGCATGCTATCGAAGTGTATATTATATACACTATGAAATTATTATTTGAATACCATCTCACTGTCTGTGGTTCGTTATATTTATATGAACTGTGGCTCAGGCCATTGTCAAGATTGTATCTGGGTAAATGCATGTGCACGTTATCAGGCCATCAGGGTGAGATCATGACAGATTACTAATTAATTAGATCGTTACTATAACCAAGCCTAATAGACTATGCTAATATGAGTTTCATTAAACTGGTGTTAGTCAGAGCTTGACATAAAGAGTAAATTAAAGTTGTGACTTTCTGTGATATGGAGGAATGATGTCAGACATACTGATACACCACTGCACTGATAGTAGGATAGGTTTATTAATTCCTTATTATTATTATTAATGTAGCCTAAATTTCCATTTGTGTCTACAATAATGTTTTTGGCATAACTCTTAACAAAACAGATACTTTACGCATTTCAAAGGGACATAAAATGATATTGCATGTCATGGCAATGTTTTTTTAATGTGCATCATAACAAGGCACTGGACTATTATGATTGGCCTTTTTATAAATGCATATGAAATTATATTTGCCGTTTGTGGACGTGCCTACCATAACTGGTCGCATTTTACAGGAACACCTGCGAGTTGTTGACATGGCCAGGACATTCTACAACGGGATGGTGACAGCTGCCAAGCAGACCTGCAGCGAGATGAAACTGGTGGAGTTCAGCAGGAGTGCTCCCTGCAGCCGGCAGATCTCGATGCACTACAGTTTCGACTTTGCGCAGCAAGTTCACCTGCCGAGTGACCCTCTCCAGCCAGGCCCCATGTACTTCCTGGTTCCTAGAAAGTGTGGCATATTTGGGGTCTGCTGGGAGGGGCTCCCGAAACAGGTGAACTTCCTGATTGATGAGGCCCATCTCATTTCGAAGGGGTCGAACGCTGTTGTGTCCTACATACACTACTTTTTTGAGTGTTTTTGGACTGGGTGAGACCACTGCCGACCTTCACTGTACAAAACAAGAACTGTTTTGTCCTGTGGTATTGTGCATGGAGGGTCGCCATTGGTCTCCACCAGCCCATCACACTCAACTTTCTAGTTGTGGTACACACAAAGTTTGCCCCTTACGCTTGCTTTGGGCTTCTCAAGCGGGCATTCAAACGCCACGCAATATCGTCGCTGACTGAGCTCGAGTCTGTGGTGAATGGGAGCGCCTGTCTGAATTCCACCCAGTTGGTTGGCAAAAAAGACGGCACATCCCTCGTCCCTGTGGCATACTGGCAAGCACACCTCCATCCCCACTTCAAGGCACTGCTAGGCATCAAGAAGTACTTTCACTTCAGGTACATTCAATGCTATCTATTTATCCCAGTAGTATCCACAATATCGTTTAATAACATAAAATTAAAGGAAATAAATGCTATGAATGCTAAATAAGGCTTTATATAAAGGGTTATCGTCATAGGTGAGTTGGTGTGTTCATAAAAAATGTTTGTTTATCGTTACTTTATTTACACGATTACAATAATTGTGTTACTTGACCCTTATAATGTATGCATGGCTGATACATTGATATTTTGCATCCATCTGTTTTGTGTTTGTCTAATATAAAACCAAGGAAAACATATTTGCCTGTTATGACAACACTCGCAGGTGTTCCTGTGAAATGCAACCATTATGCCTGTATGCAGTGAAAGATGATAAACAATTATTTAAACTGTGTTAAACACTGTTCACAGGTTTGATGCAGCCAGCCCAGGCATGGTCTTTGTAAAGACAACATGCGGCAGCCCCGAAGAGCGCTTCGAGTTCCTGGTTTGCAGTGATGCCTTGCTGCCTTCTGCACCACCAGTCGCCATCAGGCCACCCGGCCTCAGTCACGACCGCCAACACTACCTCCTCACAAACATTCGTCCATTTGTGAAGGACCTGTATAAGGACGTGCTGTGTCCAAGCCCCTCTGAGAGGGAGGATGCCCCCATGGCGGGGCCCTCCACAGCTCCCGATGCTGTCGCATCCACACCACGCCTAGGTCGCCGTCCTCGCCAGCCTTCGCCATCGCCTTCTCCGACCGAGGCATCTGAGAACTCGTGGTAGTGCTCGCAGGGGACGTGGTAGTCCTGGCAGGGGATATGGCAATGTTGGCAGGGGTCGTGGTGGTGCCAGTGTGAGAAAATGAGAATAAACTCACTGACTGGTTTTGTGAGTCATATAAACTTGCAGCAGTTTTCTTTTGCAATTTTATTTTGTTTTTGTTTGTAGCAATGAGCTTCACTTATTAGAACAATGTCAGTTTATAAATAAATGCATTTACCCGACAAACCAGACTGTTTTTGTGTGTGCTGTAAAATTCCTAAAAAACATACCATTCCACTAGTATACATAGAAAAGTCTTGCTCATAACTTTTTTAATATCCCATACATTTTGTTCATATTTTCAGATACTTAACAGGATATCACTATCTAAGATGGTGCAGAATTTCAAAGAAATCCGTTAAGGGTAACTAAGGTACTTTTCAGTAAACGTACCAAAACTTCAAACGGCTTTTTCTCAGTTTGAACATTTCTACCCCATATGTGTTCATTGTGACATAACTTCAGCTAGGATTACGCTACGCCCACAATATATGTACCATGTTAAAGCTGATTATATGCTCTTTCCAACGGTATATATAACTCAATATTTTTAAATTTGTACATGTGACTCATTTCGTTAGGACTCGACACATATAGTCTACAGAACAGTGGACTCAATGGTAAGTGTACTCAGGCAGGGGTGATATAGTCTACAGAACAGTGGACTCAATGGTAAGTGTACTCAGGCAGGGGTGATATAGTCTACAGAACAGTGGACTCATTGGTAGGTGTTCTCAGGATGGGGTGATATAGACTGCAGTACAGTGTTCTTCTCAATGGTAATGAGGAGGCGAGCACTGTTACCCGCTACGCGGCGCCACTACCGTACCGGCACTATCCTCAACCGGTTAAATTAAATTTAGGCAGTCAGGTAGCTGTGTTTGAATAAAGATACTTATAACCATATGTTTGACCTTTATGTTCGGTTTTATGCAGTTTTAGAAACTATGCATGCTCGATGATTGCCCAACATGAAGCAGACAAAAATGATGCGTGAACCCAAGATTGTTTCAACTTCATTCAAGGGTGAAGTTAGGATTTTGTACGTTTTTGCCAGGCCAATTACACGTTCAACATGCACACGTTTGCATGCTATTTTCCTGTCATTGATGATTGCTTTTGTTGAGAGCTGATTTTTTTTCCTGAGAAATGTTGGTATGTTTACTTGGACGTTGAATGGGGCAAAAATGTCCTGCACATTGAACCCTTTGTCGGACATGATAGAGTCACCGGGATCGCATTTCTGTGGCAAGTCTCCTCGCTCCACAAGAATGCGATCACTGGCAGACCCTCCATATGCAGGTGTGATGTAAGAGGTCAGTCCTCCTGGTGTGATGCCTATTAGTGCTTTTAGTGTATTGCTGTTTTTATAACTGGAGTATGTCACTTGCTGTGCAGTGGGTTTTCCTGGCTTTTTTATGGGAACTTCTACACCATCAACAATTACTTGGGTGCTTGCATACAGGTGCTTGAAGTCACTTGGCATGTATGCATTTACCAGTTCTTTAGTTGGCCAAATGTCTAGTTCCTTCCAGGAACAAAACATAAAGTTGATCCAGGTGACAAAAATGTTTCCAATGGTAAATTCTGAAACACTGAACCAGAATGCAAGTTCTTCGTTTGGTGTGTGGAGGTGCAGCTTGATCAGTGTTAGAAGTAGCTGGTTCTCAACTGATATCTTCTGTGGCGTTCTCCAACGGTACTCCAGGTAATGAGCTGCCAGACCAAGGCTCTGGAGTACATACTGGAAATGACGGTAGTCATCCAGACCAGTATAATACTGGAGCATCTTCGGATTGCTCATCAGTTCCTCGATGGACAGCTTGGAGAAGTGCGGTGTCTGACTCGCTTCATCCACTGGCACAGAACAGGGTGTGGCAGCTTCCTCGCCGACAGTGATGGGGTTGTCGTCAATCACTATCTCCTACACATCCAGATTGGGATCGAATGTTGGTTCTTCTACAGACTTGCGAAGTTTTGCTCGTGCTGTCCGTTTCTTCGCACAGTCGGATGGCTCTTGTACCCATTGAAATACTGATGGCACAGCATTTTTCTGGAATGTGCGACGTGTGCGTGGGGTGCCTGAAAGCAGACCCCATGCTTTTGTATCAGATGAGAAAAACCCGTCCACTCTCTCTCCCCCCTCTCTTTCTTTCTCGCTCTCTCTCTCTATATATATAGATAATTATATATATATATATATACATAACTTAGAAGATATCCATCCATCTAGTCAGTTTTCCAAGAATAAATCTACACAATTAATCATAACCGATTCTTCAACTTCAGGGACTATCCCTGCCCATCAGTATCATCAATGACTATCTACCACTGGCACTGCCACTGGCATTGCTGTTGTATTGATAATAAACAATATCCATATATTAGACATTGTCATCATTATTTATATTCAAATAATAGCGTTACGTCTGTGTAGTATTATTTCAATAGGGTACATATAGGCCAGGACTGATTATATCTTACACTAATTTTACTAAGAAACTATTGTAATAAATCATTGAAAAATGGGTAACGTCATGACTTACCAAGCCCAGGCCAAGAGAGAGTGGTGCTTGGACTTGCTACATATTATAAATTTATTGTAAGTTGTCATTATAAATAACATTACTAGTATAATTATTTGATTCTGGACATACAATAAAATAAATAATTACCGTGTAATGTCTCGTTGTCTTGTATGTAATTGCTTGGTGAAAAGTGACTATAGCATACGACCATGTATGGCTTTGGAGTCCAGCGCGATCCCTTCTTGTCAGCAGCACGTCGAATCGCATGCACCCACTTATTCCTATGTCTATATAATAATTGGCAAAAACCATACGGTCATTACGCCAATATAGGGGACGGGGGGCATATGGCATAGCACTACAGGGAATTTTTTGAGTCGTCTGCCCAGCCTAGATTTAAAAGTATCCACCGTGGCTGCAGACACAACTGTTTCGGTTAGTCCGTTCCAGTTCCTTACTGTTCTATTAAAAAAGCTGTTAGCATAAACCTGAGTCCTTGCCGGCACCTGAATAAATCGTTCACTGTGGCCACGAGTGTTGTTGATTGAGTGAACGAGGTGGCTCGGCAAAGGAAGGGCTATTTCTCCATGTACAGATTTATAGAACATTGCTAGGTGGCTGACCTCTCTGCGGCGCTCTAGGGACTCCCACTTGAGTGTTTTCATCATTAATGTTACGCTGCTTTCCCGACTGTTGTTACCCATTACAAATCTCGCTGCTCGTCGCTGTATTTTCTCAAGTTCGTTAATATTTTTTTTGGTGTATGGATCCCAAGCAGCGCTCGCGTATTCGAGATTAGGGCGGACTAGTGCAAAGTAAGCCGATTGTTTAGTTTTCTCTGAGCATTTACACAGATTTCTCTTGATAAAACCTAATATACGGTTAGATTTGGCAGATAGGTGGGATATGTGAGTGTTCCATCTGAGGTCATCAGAGAACTCCACACCTAGGTACGGGTGATGGTGTACAATTCCCAGGCTGTCTCCATTGATGGTATACTGAGATCGGTGGATAGTTCTCTTCTTGGTGATATGCATAACTGAGCATTTATTGATATTAAAATGCATCTGCCAGGTTGCAGACCAGTCCACCAGCCTATGCAGGTCGGACTGGAGGGCTTCTACATCATTACTGTCATTGATACACCTGTATAGAATACAATCGTCGGCAAAAAGCCGGATATTAGAGGTGATCCCCTCTCCTATAGCTCTATGTCAGCTGGGAACTGATGGCCTCCCCGATGAGAACACTCGGGTACCGCACACCTTGTAGGCATTGTAAATTATATCCTATTCATGTGCGACGATGCGAATAATTGTCCGAACTTGCCATGCCTCGTTTTCACGTGAGATGGTAGTGCCGGTACGGTAGTGTCGCTCCCTGGTGACAAATGTGGCTGCACGCTGGCTCATTGGGCAGGGGTGATATAGTCTACAGAACTGTGGACGCAATGGTAAGTGTTTTCAGGCAGGGGTGATATAGTCTACAGAACAGTGGATTCAATGGTAAGTGTACTCAGGCAGGGGTGATGGAGACTACAGTATAGTATACTTCTCAATGGTAAGTGTACTCGGGCAAGGTTGATATACTCTACAAAACAGTGGACTCGATGGTAGGTGTTCTCAGGTACGGGTGACATAGACTACAGTACAGTGAACTCGGTGGTAAGTGTTCTCATATCATCTTTAATTTCTTGGGCCTAGAATGACACCAGGTGTGTGTAGTCATACCATTTTCCCAAGGGTTAAGTGTGTGGTGACACTAAATGTGTAGTCTCGCATCTCCCCATGGTTCTGGCAGGTAATGGTCTTTGGTGGTGTAGCATCTTACACGTTTTATTTCTCAGCACGTGTTATTTCTTTATTAACATCAATTTCAAGTAGATGTTAGTTGCATCAACACAGTAGCTTAGTAAATGTAAGTTCTTATATAGCACAATATCCAGTCCTCAAGACTGCTCAAAGCGCTTTACACTTTACTCCCTGGCAGACCTGTTCAATCGAACACCATCTCTACTTCTCTGGGAAACATTCAGCTAATTAATGCGTGAAGACTATTCATACACAAATATCCACCATTGTCTATAGCCAGGTACTCATTCATACAGCTGAGTGAACTTGCCCAAGGTTCGACACTGCTGCACAGGATTCCAACCCACGTTCTCTCAGTCGAGAGTCCAAAGCTCTTACCTCTGTGCTTCTGCGCTCAACTTAGCAGCTCGTTTCACATTCCAGACCTGCCAAATTAACCTCACTTTAGAATGATGATCTAGCATGGAACAATATTAGTTTAAATTTCAAGTGTTGAGATATCAAAACACTGATCATTATCCACGGCTATGTTTGGTGTTGTGTTTGATTACCAGCAGGAGAGGAGTCGACTCACACCGTTGAGGTCCATCACCTGGAGGTGATCCAAGATCCTCAGTACCGCAGACTCAAGAGCACCATTGACTTCCATGTTGCACTCAAGCTCTACCGCAAAGACGGGTCTGTATGGGTGGCTGCTGGGTAGGCATATGTGTGCATGCTTGCCTGCATATGTGTCAGTTTCAGGCTTGGGTAGTAGTAATATGTTTCGTTTAGTCATCTTAATTTCGCTCAGGGCTGGTTAGGATTTACCTCTTGAAATTAACTCCATTGGACAATGTGAATGACATCACTTGTCAGTTGTCCAATCACGGAATATTCCCTTGGGATCTCCAATGGTGACACCTTGTGGAGTTTCGACATATTAGAAATCTAGACATTCATGTAACATGGCGCCCAAACGGTAACTGCTTTTTGGTTTATGACGGTGGTGGGAGTAAAAACCATGCTGGCTGATGGCACTATGTCACTAGTCGGCACTGTGTTGAATCCGGACCATTTTGAAGCCGAAATAGAAAACGTGCATCCTATTCACTAGTCGGCACATGTATCGAATCCAGACCCTTTTGAAGCCCAAATAGTGGCCCGGTTTGCACTAGTCTACGCCGCTGCGGCCGTGTGTTACCGCACAGCGCATGTAACATGAGAGATATACCAGTGTATGTTGATACAAACCGGGACGCTAATTACACCTCAAATGGCAATATTCTTAAAGGGGTAAAGGTGCCTAGGATAATGAAGAATGATGCAACTATCTCACCGAGGTATAAAAGTTAAGGAAAGCTCAAGTTATAACGGCGAAATCTACGTGGATCCGGATTCGAAACAAGTGCCCACAAGTTTATTCAGCTAATGTTCTATGCCGTTTTTTTGCAAAATAAGGAATGTAATTTGTAAGATATCTTTGTGCTAAATATGTACTACATATTCCGACTAAGTTGTGCAGACAAACTTTTGGGAAAGTTGATTTGAGTGAAGTACTTACAAATATAAATCAGAAGTTCACATCTCATAAAAGACGCATATTGCCCAAAACCATGTATACTAATGGGTTATCAGTAACTTGGGCTACACAATGATATGTTTGCACAGAAATTGGATATACTAAACAACTTATACTGTTTTAAAAAAAAGACACAATTTGAGTGGAAACCACACCGCAACACGATGAAACAATCATGATTACTGCTTTTATAAGTAGTGTCTTCTTGTTTTACATCTTCCCCTCTACATGCAAGAGTAAAGATTAAAACATACCTCAGAATGCACCATTTTAGGCTAGTTTAAAACAATCTATGGGGAGCATTCTCCCGGACCCCCCAGCAACGCTTTGCGGCGGCGCTCATAAAACCCACCTCTACTAGTTTGCCCATCATTTTAAGCAGGGAAACACTGTAATAGTAATATCACAATTAATAATATATTGAGTAATAGTAATATATGGAACATAATTCGACACGTAATAAGAAGCAGTGTAAAAGTGATGGACCTATTAGTTTTCTGTTACAGATCAGTTGAACTTTTCAACCACATAAAGAGTGGATTTCATTAGCAGATGTAAATATCAACCTCAAGCCAGATGGTGTATTTTTGTGTAGCTATGCTTCACATAAGCCAGCATCACATGTAGACATGAGCAGAGTCTACAAGTTTAAGTATTTGTCCTACTGGCTTCTCTTACATTAGCTCCAACAACCTATAGACAGTGAAGCCTGCTTTAAAGGAAATAAAAACAAGACATTAGCTAAAATCCCTTTTCCACGTGTACACAAAGTTTAACATTGTATGTAACATTTGAGAACATTAAAAAATACCAAAAAAGACATTTGTAGCATAAATTTGATTTTAAACCTGTCTGTGTATCGATTCCTGTGGCTAAAAAAAATTTCAGGAGCTAGGTGATCACGTGGTATCGTGACGTCACATATGACCCACACTAGCATCAGGCCGACCCTTTCCATGCACTCAGAGCACGTTTACAAGGATAGCTTTTGGTTCGAAACAAGCGTCAGGATGAGTTATTGTGCAATATTCCGATGTAATACAACCACTGGTCATCATAGAGGAACAGGCAGTTATCTTACGGTTCCACATGAATCCAATTTTATTCAAAACGATGAATGCGAATGGGCCTACAAGTCGACTAGTTTTCACCAGAATATCGATATATGAAGGAGTTGTGTACAATTTATCATAACAACTTAAATCAGTCGGTGAGTTTCCATTGGTCCCACTAGCTCAGTTGGTAAACGCGTTGGTTTCTTGTTGTTTATTTTACAATCAGGCGACGCCGGTTCAATCCTGACACCCAACCATTGATTTTCTTTACACTTTTTTTGTTTATGTTTTCACGAAATAATATAAACAAAATCATTTTGTATACTATAATACACTGTAAATATTTGTTTATTTTTGTAGTAATTATTCGCCACAAAAATGAAAAGATGGTAATTATATATAACAATGTTTCTAAATTTTATTTATCCAAACAAATGTAATGGATATATAATTTATTAATTGTATATATATATTGTACGGTAATATATTGTAATTGTATATGTGAAAACAAATTGTGATCTGTCTGGATAAATAAACCCAGTCAACTTGTAGGCCCATTCACCAAAAATATGCATATTCCAAAATGTCTGGCTGCACAGCATAAAATGTGGAATTTCTAATTCATTGAATTTTTTTGACTTGGTGGACATGAGAATAGATAGCAGGATGTAATATAATATGAATTCAAGCAATAGGTGTTGTTATTCCCTTTAAGTTTACCTAGCAAGAGACACTGGGATATTGTGATGGCTAAAGAAATCCAATTGTCCTTTGAAGCTAGTTCCCCCAGCCAAATAACTATCACAAAAACATGGGCAAAAGAAACATTACTTAAACAAGAGTGTAAACTTAGATCTACATTCCTCTACATGCTGTGGTTTAATGTGTGTTTGTTTCTTGTTTAGGGAAAACTTTACTAATCTGACAAGGAACTTGAAGGATATGAACCAGCAGCAGAAAGAGATGGTGAACCACCATCTTTCAGTCGCAGCAGATAATATGATTGCCAATATTCGCTGGAGATTCATAGATCCAAAGGGTTCACGCATTGGAACAGTCTCCAAGACTAGTCCTTTGATGTGGAAGTGAGTTACCCAGTGATGAGTGCTGTCTCACTCCAAGATGTTGTGTTGAGTTTACGTTTAGTGTGAGTTACCCAGTGATGAATGTTGTTTCTCCTAGACGTTGTGTTGAGTGTTAGTGTGAGCAGCATCATGTTGCTGCGAGTGACCTGTGATCTTCACGCTGGGTGTTGGGCAGTTTCTTTAAGTGTCACTGGGCCGTGGACACTTTACGATGAAATGCCATGCAGCTGATCTTGCCAAACAAATTTTTGCAATGTTGACTGACATAGGCTGGAAGCAGCATCCTTGTTGAAAGTTGTTCAGTTGCATTAAATCTTACACTTACAAAGGAATGATTATGGTTACTGTTATTATATTATAACACTTAAACACACAGTATTATAATAACTGTGAAAATCAACTAGTCATAACCAAAAACCCAAATGGTGTATGTTTTTAATTTATCAGATGACATTCTGATAAATGTCTGCCTGTGGCCTACTGTTGCAGTCATGTCTACCTGTGGTTTACCGTTGCAGTCATGTCTACCTGTGGCCTACTGTTGCAGCTACTGCAGTCATGTCTACCTGTGACCTACTGTTGCAGTCATGTCTACCTGTGGCCTACTGTTGCAGTCATGTCTACCCATGGCTATTATAGCAGTCATGTCAAAGAGAGAGCTGCCCGTCAGCGAACTCGGGTTTAGCCCAGAAAAGATCGTTAGCAAGTTAGTTAGTACTATGACAATGTGTGCGTGCGTGAGTGCATGTGATTTTTGCTATTGGAAATGTTAAGATGTTCTATTTAATATTGTTAAAAATATACCATGTGTTGTCTACAATTAAAAATATCTCTGAGGAGTCTCCGACACCCCCCACCCCGCCCCCCGATTAGATGAGACAGCCCTCTCGGACTGCAGTCATGTCTACCAGTGGCTTACTATTGCAGTCATGTATACCTGTGGCCTACTTTTGCAGTCATGTCTACCTATGGCCTACTGTTGCAGTCATGTCTACCTGTGGCCTACTTTTGCAGTCATGTCTACCTGTGGCCTACTGTTGTAGTCATGTCTACCTGTGGCCTACTGTTGCAGCTATTGTAGTCATGTGTACCTTAGGTCTACTGTTGAAGCTACTGCAATCATGTCTACCTGTGGCCTACTGTTCCAGCTACTGTAGTCATGTGTTCCTGTGGCCTACTGTTCCAGCTACTGCAGTCATGTGTACCTGTGGCCTACTTTTGCAGTCATGTCTACCTGTGGCCTACTGTTGCAGTCATGTCTACCTGTGGCCTACTTTTGCAGTCATGTCTACCTGTGGCCTACTGTTGTAGTCATGTCTACCTGTGGCCTACTGTTCCAGCTACTGTAGTCATGTGTTCCTGTAGCCTACTGTTCCAGCTACTGCAGTCATGTCTACCTGTGGCCTACTGTTGCAGCTACTTCGTGCTGCCCCAGGAGGGTCTGACGGTGAAAGAGGAGGAGGAACGCATGATGACAGAGTCGGTTGGACAGTTCTGCATGGCTCACAATGGCTGGGTCATGAATGCTGACCCCATGAAGAACTTTGCTGAGCCTGGTCAGTGCTTTCTGTACAAAGACTAGGCCATGTAATGTTGATCTTGTAGTGCTATGATCCATCTAGACAGAGACAGTTGTTTTCATTCCTCCAACTTGTGGTATGATATACTGAATGAATGATACCACACACGTAATGATGCCACAACAGATGGCGATAGAGGTCTAACTTGTGCTCCTAAACAGAGACATGTATTAATTGTACCAGCAGTAAATCAATCAATAGTACATTTCTAACAACAAACATAACAAAATCAGTGTCTCCAAAAAGTAATTCATTAATGTTGCAGATTTCATGTTATGAAATGCCTTTGAGATCTGATTGTTTTTGCTGTGTGTTGCCACTACTAGGTTCCGATGTTTATCTGAGGCGGGAGTTGATCCCGTGGGGAGACAGTGTGAAGCTCAAGTTTGGTAAGAGTCCAGAAGATAACCCGTTCCTATGGGAAAAAATGAGGAAGTACGCAATCGAAACAGCCACCATCTTCCACGGTGTGCGCCTGGACAACTGTCATAGCACGCCCATCCATGTTGCTGAGGTACTGTCATAACACACCCATCCATGTTGCTGAGGTACTGTCATAGCACACCCATCCATGTTGCTGAGATACTGTCATAGCACACCCATCCATTTTGCTGAGGTACTGTCATAGCGCACCCATCCATGTTGCTGAGGTACTGTCATAGCGCACCATCCATGTTGCTGAGGTACTGTCATAGTGCACCATCCATGTTGCAGAGGTACTGTCATAGCGCACCCATCCATGTTGCAGAGGTACTGTCATAGTGCACCATCCATGTTGCTGAGGTGTGTTATGGCATGCTCACCCATGTTGATGAGGTACTATCATAGCGCATTCATCCATGTTGCTGAGGTTCAGTCATAGCATGCCCATCCATGTTGCAGAGGTACTGTCATAGCACACCCATTCATGTTGCTGAGGTACGGTCATAGCATGCCCATCAATGTTGCTGAGGTACTGTCATAGAATGCCAGTCTATGTTGCTGAGGTACTGTCACAGCACACCCATCCATGTTGCTGAGGTTCTGTCATAGCATGCCCATCCATGTTGCTGACATACTGTCATGGCACGCCCATCCAGGTTGCTGAGGTACTGTCATAGCATGCCCATCCATGTTGCTGAGGTACTGTCATAGCATGCCCATCCATGTTGTTGAAGTGTGTTATAGCACGCTCATCCATGTTGATGAGGTACTATCATAGCGCATCCGTCCATGTTGCTGAGGTACAGTCATAGCACGCCCATCCATGTTGCTGAGGTACTGTCATAGTACAGCCATCTGTGTTGCTGAGGTACTGCCATAGCATACCCATCCATGTTGCTGAAGTACTGTCATAGCACGCCCATCCATGTTACTGAGGTACTGTCATAGCACACCCATCCATGTTGCTGAGGCACTGACAATGTGCTGTATCATAGTCACCCTGATGACAAGTGATAGTACTTGATATGTTGATAGTTGTTGTGTTTCATACGTTGGCTAGTGGTTTTGTTATACGTAATAATAATAAATGTTTATTTCAGACATAAAATACATGTAAAAATGTATGTTGGCTAGTAATTATGTTGGATGTGTTAGAGGTTATGATAACGTGTTACCTAATGACAACATTACACTTTAGTATGTAACAGTAAATACAAATGCAGTAGTTTTCTTGCCATCTCATGACTATTTGCTGATTATGTAACATGTGCTGACTATGAGCCAGTAGGAAGTGTGTTATGTGAGCCAGTAATAAGTGTGTTTTGTGAGCCAGTAGTACATGTGTAGTGTGAGCCAGTAGTGTGTTATGTGAGCCAGTAGTAAGTATGTTGTGTGAGCCAGTATTAAGTGTGTTGTGTGAGCCAGTAGTGTGTTGTGTGCACATAGTGTGTCTCTTGCAGTATGTGTTGGACGAGGCGCGCAAAGTGCGTCCAGATCTCTATGTCATTGCTGAGCTCTTCACTAACAACCCCGCCACAGACCACCTCTTCATCAACAGACTCGGGCTCAACTCACTCATACGAGGTTAGTCTCAGCCAACTCACTCATATGAGGTCAGTCTCAGTCAACACACTAATACGAGGTCAGTCACAGTTTCAGTCAACTCACTCATATGAGGTCAGTTACAGGTCATCTCACTTAAATGAGGTCAGTCAAAATCTCAGTCAACTTACTCATATGAGGTCAGTCACAGTCTCAGTCAACTCACTCATACGAGGTCAGTCACAATCAACTCACTCATATGAGGTCAGTCACAATCTCAGCCAACTCACTCATACAAGGTTAGTCACTGTTTGCATATTATAGGCATATTCTTCGACAGTTAGGGCATAATCATCTTAGTTGATAATTGTGCGTTCCACACTATACTGTATGTAGGTGTTAGGTACTGATTAATAAGTTTATCTTTTAGTGTATAAGAATCTCTTCTTTCCCCTTGCTTCAGTATTGGTCCTTGGTATTTAAGTTTTGTACAATACGTACGAGTGCTTTATGTGGATTGAGTGTTTCTCAGGCCAGCCATTGAGAGAGACAGAGAGAGAGAGAGACAGCATGAGCTGCTGACTGCAGGCAGTAGGCGCAGTGTGATGAAGCTGTGTGATGTGTTGTAGAGGCCTTGAATGCATGGGATGCGTATGAACTGGGTCGTCTTGTCCATTCGTATGGTGGCCGGCCGGTCGGGTCAATTCTCCTGCCCCCATCCCGTCTACTCCTGCCCAGCAGTGCCCACGCCATGTTCCTGGACCAGACACACGACAATGAGAGTCCCATTGAGGTGAGAACTATGAATATACTCATAGGTGAGAAGTAGGCACTGTTAGCAGCAGTCAAGCCACATTATGATCACTAGGGTTATGTAGTCATACAGGGGTTCAGTAAGCTAGTTTTATTGGCATCAATCATTTGGTTATGTACATTGTTGTGAATTGGTTATGCTGGCATCAATTGTTTGGTTATACAGGGGTTGTGAGTTGGTTAAGATGACGACAACAGAGCAGTGTGGATCATGTTTGTGATGTAATAAGAAGACCACAGCCCCAACATTTGTCTCCTGAACGTGACTTACTGGTAGGGTGTTAACACTGTGAATGGTTCGGTTTCTAGAAACGCACGGCCCTTGACCTGCTGCCTTCCTCCGCGCTGGTCGCCATGACCTGCTGTGCGACTGGCAGTAACCGCGGCTACGATGAGTTTGTGCCACACCACGTAAGTCCTCTCTCCTTAACTTCATCTTTCTCATTGTTACCATTACATTTACTTAATAATAATGACAAAACTTCTATAGCACCTAAATCCCCAGGAATCTGAGCTCAGAGGTGCAACATACAAGAATTGTTGGGCAAAATTGTTAACATGGACAAGCAAGAGTCATCATTATTAAAACATCATGCTACTGCTGTCTATAAACAGCTTTATAAAAACAAGGTCTTCTTTTGTAGGTAGTCAGTCATTCTCCATATCCTCCGTAGTCCTTGTTACAACATCTTTAGTAGTATTTTGTCAAGATTACGAACCCAGTTGATGACACTAACTATGAACTTATTATGATATTGAGGTTGATAGTGTAATACTGAGGATATATTTATAACATTAAGATGGATGTTATGTTATTGAGGATGGTGTTACTTAAGGTAGATATGATTCTGTTGAGAATGAAAGTGTGACAGTGGAGTGATTCTTGCAGATGAATGTAGTTACTGAGAATGAAAGAGAAATGGTGGAGTGATTCTTGCAGATCAGTATAGTTACTAAGGATGAAAGTGAAATGGTGGAGTGGTTCTTGCAGATCAATGTTGTTACTGAGACGAGGCTGTATACAAGCTGGTCAGATGCTTCGAAGAATGATGGTGATAGAATAACTACTCAGACAGGCCTAATTGAAGGCAAGAAAATACTCAACAAACTGCACCAGGAACTGTCAAATGCTGGATTCAATCAAGTGAGTTATACCTGTGTAGATATTACTGTAGTGTTAACACTTGTCAGGGTCTTGTGTCTTGTCTGTGTAGATGTCACTCTAGTGTTGTCACCTGTCAGAGTCTGATGTCATGATGTCACCACACTGCCAGATGGTGGCCACAGTAGACATGAGACAGGTTAGCCAACTGTTCACGGTGAGTTGGTTACTTACAAAGTCATCCAGTGGTATTGTACCAACTGATGTTGAGTGGTGTTCACTAGAGGTGAGTGCAAGAGCATGCAAAGACTGAGAGGAAACATTGGTCAGATGGCACAATGTACAGTGTACATTAGAGACCAAGGGGCAGAACATCACCAGGTATGTTCACATTTCGTGAGAATAGTAAAATATGTGATAGACCATACACGTGCACGTGCAGACCTGTCCACCATCTCTATGTGATTTTTGCCATACCACAAATGTCCTAGGTGTTGTGATATGTGCGAGGTAACTATCCCGGGCATGAGAAAGGTTAGGTAAGTTGACTGCGAAGAAGAAGAATATTTTGTCATATTTACTAGAAATTTAATGGTGCAGTCTGAAATAGGCCAGTTATCGCCCACTCCGTGAATGCTTCCATAGGACTACGTCACTTTTGACCAGGCATAACAACCGACCAAGGTTACGTAACAAATACCGAGGCCCAACAACAGTCGCTACACCTGTGATTACACAACACCCACCACAGTGCCGAACATGCCACAAAGGCACGTCGAAACTGTTTGGACGATCCGGAGGTCTTCGCATTACGACTAATCAAGTTACTGAATGTCGTTGCCGTATTGGCGAAACTCAAAAGTGTTTTGTATCCATGTGACATTGCTGAAAACATTGATGTTCTAAATGGTCACATTGAACATTTAACAAAAGAAATAGGAGCAAAGGACTCTTGAATTGCTGAGTTGGAAACAAGGGTCGACACGCTTGAGGAGGCCAATGACAAGCTTGAACCATACACCCGCCGACCTAATCTAACGTACCATGTCATTGTGGAACAGAGAGAGGGCGAGGACACTTATACCCTTGTCCTTGACGGCATCAAGAAAATGCAGATGTCACCTCCACTTGCCAAAGATGATATCGAAAGAGGCCATCGACTCGGCACTAAACACGATACCGGGTGCCACGCGATTATAGTGTGATTCAAGACAGAGCGAGTGCGGGACGTCTTCCGCAGTCCCACAAAGCTGAATGACTACAACTCAAACAATTGAAATGCTCACATCTTTGTGAATGAAGACCTAACGAAGCGCAGGCTATGTTGGCCTATGAGTGTAGAAAGCAAAATAAGCAAAACAAGATCACTGCCTGCTGGACGTCGAACGCCTAGGTAATGATCAATGACTCGGACAGTAAAGTAAAAGAAATCACATTGGTGAAAGAGCTATGCTTGTACTGAAGCATTCTTGCTTTAGTAAGCAACCATTGCCACATGGCATTGGTCCTATGCGGTTAGAAGTTTAAGTAACAGTGTTTGTCCTGCTGATACAATGTATATTGACACATGATTAGCTATGACATTATTGTTTTTCCTTTTTCGCTGTTGTGAATATCAATGTTGGTCACACACGTCATGGTATTATGTTTTACAATAGTACTCTTTTTTTCTCATTACTAATATGCATCATAGTACTGATTTTTCTCATTACTAATATTCATCATATGCTAGTGGAGATCATTATCTCATTATTATGCTGTTTAGCTAAATTGATGCAATTTCTTTTTTACTACTGTTGTTATTTTGATGATGGCCACACCATGGTATTATGTTTTACCCTATTAATTTTTAGTCCTTTGGCCAAAGGTCCAAGGGACTATTGCCATCACTCTGCGTCCGCCGTCTAACGTCCGCCTGTCTGCCGTTAGCTGCCGTATCTCAGAAACCGTTCAGCAACTTTTTCTCAAATTTTGCGTAGACATGTCTTAGGGCACTGCCACTATGCACGAGAAATCTGTATTTGATTTAATTATTCTAAGGGCTCCCTAGGGTATCCAAGGACCCCAAAACTGGTAAAAATGTAACCTTTTGCCTATTTTTTCAAAAACTGTTCAGCAACTTTTTCTCTAATTTTGCACATACATTTCATGTGGTAGTGTCACTGTACACAAGAAATCTGTATTTGATTGAATCATTCTAAGGGCACCTAATAACCCCCCAAAAAGGACCCCAAAACTGGTAAATTTTCACATTTTGCCTATTTTTTACAAAAATTCTTAAGTAACTTTTTCTCTAATGTTGTATAGACATTTCATGTGGTAGTGCCACTGTACACAAGAAATCTGTATTTGATTGAATCATTCTAAGGGCACCAAAATGGTAAATTTGCTAACTAAAATGTTATGGTCTACTGCAGCAGCAGATCTATTATGCTTCCAGTCCTTTTGTTCAACTAATCCCTTTTCCCACAACATCTGTCACACCTCACTGTGACTGGCAGGTGGAAAGTGTGACTAATCTGTAATTGGTCACTGACAGAGGCTTGAGTCAATATACAGTGCCCACTAGACCCCTGAACAGTTGTGCCTACATTCTAAGGGGTCATCCTGAAACAGCCAAATGTCAACCATTAGAAGAGTTGACATAGTTCCGCTATACACAAGAAATCTGTATTTGATTGAATTATTCTAGTATCATCGGCATATAGTAGAACATACATTTTCAAGAAAATGTCTACATCATCATCACTAAGGTTGTTGTAAATTTCACCAGCTGCCATGTCAAGTCCCTTATAATTATGACTAACAGAGTTTTCAAAATCATTCAGGTAAATAGCAAATAACAAAGGAGACAAGTTTTCTCCTTGTGGTAATTCTACATCACATGAGAAGAAGGCTGACACAGCCCCCCAAAATGCTAAATGTTTACACTATCTAGTGATGTGGTTTTGAGAAGGGCCCTTGAGACTATCCCCTAACAGTAGATTTTGTGTATTGTACCAGAAACAGAACACTATTTCCCTTCCCAAAACATCTGTCACGTGGAGTCTGTGTCTTGTATGGATATATATTTTTATGCAGTTGTTTTATATAAGCAGAAAGTTAATTGAAATTAGTTATTCTTAGGCCACAGAAAAGTAATTCCCGGTTTCTCACCAATGCATGTATTTAAAAATATGTGCCACAACATTTTATTTTCTATTATAATTATTCCTCTAAATGCAAGACGTGCAATAAGTGAACAGTAAACATGTCAACATTTTACTTCCATCATAACTCTTAATGATCTGTAACTATGATTCACCAAAAAACATTTGATTAATAATTACCTACAGGGTTGTTTGATTTATGCCAAGCAGAAACTGTTTCTGCAGAAACAGCAACAATAGGAAATACATGCCATTGATAGGCAAACGTGTTCTTTTTATAGAAAACGTCAGTTTCTTTCTGTACCTGTCTACATATGATAACCATTTGTCTGCCCTGCTCACAATAAACATCACATGAATGATAAAAGGAAGATCACTGCCATTTTACTTGTGGATTATTATTATTATAAAACTGCTCTGCTACTGCTTGGTGGACAGTTAATTAGTGGCTCAAGTTCAAATACATCAGGACGTTTTGTCACACCTGCATGATAGTTTAGGCTCAGTAGTGTGCTGGCAGCCACTAAACCTATAGGCTTGTGTGAAAAGGATAGTTGGCAGAAGAACTAACTTCAAAGCACCATTGCATCCATTTAGCCAGGCAGCAGTCACACTGTCCCAATGTCTGCTGCTATGTTTGTATATATAGGCTCAATGATCCCAATACACCAATCTGTTAGCTCAATGTCAGATAATAGAACTAAGTTAAACATCTTAACAATAACTATAATTAGTTCTGTGGGGCTGTTTTTAAGTATTCATTTATAACATTATCAATACCACATGCCTTTTTGTTTTTGAATTTTTTGATTTGCATTAGTATGTCATCTTGTGTGAAAGGTCTGTTTATGTGTAATGGCCCCCAAAAGGATCCCAAAACTGGAAAATTTTCACATTTTGCCTTTTATTCCAAAATCGTTCAGTAACTTTTTCTCTAATTTTTCATAGACATTTCATGTGGTAGTGCCACTATACACAATACATCTGTATTTGATTGAATCATTCTAAGGGCACCAAAGGTCCCCTAAAATGAAAAATTTGCTAACTAAAATTAATTGTCTACCTCAGAGTAGCTGTATTTATAACTTGTTGTGTATTACACCCAGCTATGGAGCTAAGATTCTCTGCCTGCTATTGTTTGAAGGAAACTGTGACTAATCTGTAACTGGTCACTGGCAGAACCTTGTGTCACCAGACAGCATTAAGCCACTAACCCTGTTAAACTGGACAGTTGCCTGTAGGTTTTAAACTGTGTGAAACAGTGAGTCTACCTTTTGCTCTCAAATAATCTGTCCTCTTAGTTTTACACATAAAGACATAATCTGGCATAACGTGATAAGTTTTTGTAGCAGCAATTTGTACTTCCAGTGTATCATTGCAACATAACATACATACTGTGTGCCACATTTGAATGTCATGCATGTAATAATGACATGCAATCCATTTGCATATATAATATAAAACAGCCGTTTTCTTCATTTGCACTTTTTGACCCTTACCATGTTCAATGCTCCATAACTTCGCCAATTTTTGTAGCAGTCATAATTTTTGAAACCATTTAAAGCACCCTACCCAACCTTTATGAGAATGTAAGAAAACAATGTTACAATTTTTCCGACTTATCCCTCATTTGGTCAACCGGGGTCACATATCGACGTATTAGTCCAAAGGACTTCAGGGCCTCTTGGCCCATTTTTGTCATTACTAATATGTATCATATATTATACTATCGGAGATCATTATCTCATTATTATGCTGTTTAATTAACTTAAGTAATGTTTAATTCCTGCTGATAATTTGACGTAGGATTAATCTCGACATTGTTTTTTTCTTCTATCATTATCATTATAATTAAACATCATAAGCAATACTTAATCAACATGTTGTCATTGTTGACAACATAGCTCAACCCTTTCCCTAGCTGACGCCTGTACACAGACTTTTGTTCTATTATATGTGTTTTCTTTTGTTTGACTATTACACATACAACTACGGTGAATGTTATAATGACATGCTACACAGAACGTGCCAAGCTATCTCTTTTTCTACATTACAGTTTTTTAGTCCTTTTGGCCGAAGGTCCAACTGACTTATGCCATCACTCTGTTCTCTCACATTCTCAGGTACTGCCCATTCACTTACTGCGTTCACCTTCTCTGGATCCCCAGAAATCCCTTCATTAGAGATTATCTGTCCTAAATAAGAAACCGATTTTTTAAATAAGTGGGCTCATTTAGACTGAGATGCCAGTTGCTGGAACACCAAGCCCAATGCTTTGAAGTGTTCTTCAATGATAGAGGAGTAGATGATTATATCATCCAAGAAAATAAGTACTTTTTCATTCATCTCTTCCCTGAACGCAATGTGCATTAATCTGGAAAGTTGTTGATCAATTGCAAAGCCCATATGGCATTTTTTTGTACTCGTACAAACCCATGGGGATTGTGAACGCCATCTTGTGTTGATCCAACTCGTCTATCTCCACCTGATTATAGGCCGATTTCAAATCGACAAATACTTTGCTCCCGCCAGATGGTCAAAAATCTCATCCACCCGGGGAAGAGGAAACACATCTTTCCTTGTCTTGGTATTAAGCCTATGAGCCATGCACATCCTAATCTTAGCGTTCTTCTTCCGACAAATAACAATCAGACTTGCAAATTCCAACTGACTGGGCTTGATTACCCCTTTAAAGATTAAATCTCTAATGTGCGCCGTAACTTCCTCAAACTGAAGTGGTGCAATGTGACAGTAGGCCGCCTTAACAGGACTGACGTTGGTGGTATATATTCGGTGTTTAATCGTATTTGTCAATCCCACGTCATTCTCATCCTGGGCTAATACCCAACAAAGCCATCATCCAATTCTTGGAACTCGACGAAGTGTTCCGGATTCTGGTTGATTACATCTACCGTATACACCCTCCCGACTGGTGAACAGGAGCATAACCACTCCTCGTCGGAAGTCGGGTTAAGGATAGTTACCTCAAAATGTCCATCAATGGAACCTACTAATCCAGTTTGCAGTAGTAAACCTCCTTTTAGGGGAACATCAATGGTTCTACCATTCCGTTACCAGTACAATGTGAACCTGACACTGTTTTGTTACATGACGACCATGCTGGTATATTCACCCTAGTATCACCTGGAATTTTTACTACTCTTCCATTGATGTCCTGTTTCGTGTTAGTATCATGGGTCTCAATAGTATGAAGTAGTTCCCTTATCTCTGGCATGTCACCCAAAACATTCAAACCCAGTATTCCAGGCATTGTTTGGTGGATCTTTCTGCACCAAAATACCTCTGTTCTTAACGACTGTGCCCAACACATTTATATCGGCGGTGAAGTACCCAACATAGGGGAATATTAGACCATTGGCTGCTTCCAGCAACGAAGATGCATCTTTTAAACAATTGACTGATGTCATTAAATGTTCATTGAACCACCACTCTTGTAAAATCGTTACTTCAGAGCCCATGTCTAAAACCATGTTGGTGTTCTCGCCTGATATACAACACAAAATTACTGGTGTCTTACCAATGATAGCGTCAACTAACACAGAGTTTATGTTACTATGCCCGCCTGCGTGACACTCGACAGTAGGGCTAATTAGTTTTCCTGATGATTGCAGGCTGTTGACCTAGCCTGTGTTACCGGGCCTTCCCGCAGTGTGTTTGCCCGTATGTTAGAATTTGGTTGTCCCCCGTATACATGATTTTCTGCCTGACCATGGCCTGTTGTACGGCGCATATCCCCAGTACGTTTCCAACAACCGCTTCGGCCACAGTACTCACAGAAGAGCGAGCCTCTGCTGGGGGCTTCGATCTGCTAGTTCTATCTCCCCTCTCCACACCCATCGCCGTCTGTTGTGCTCGCAACAAAGATACAAATTGCGACTGAATTGTTGCAAGTTGTTCTAACTGGGCTGCAATTTGGTCCAGGGGACTCGGGTCGACGAAGGTGTGGTGAGGTTCCTGAATCCCCCGAATACATGCACTTTTATATGAACTGCTCGTTCCGTCCTAGAGGCAGATTGCCATGGACCTCAATGCACTAAATGAAATCATAGGCTGGGTTCGAACTAATTTTTAGTCCTTTGGCCAAAGGTCCAAGGGACTATTGCCATCACTCTGCATCCGCCGTCCGCCGTTAGCTGCCGTATCTCAGAAACCGTTCAGCAACTTTTTCTCAAATTTTGCATAGACATATCTTAGGGTACTGCCACTGTGCACGAGAAATCTGTATTTGATTGAATCATTCTAAGGGCTCCCTAGGGCCTCCAAGGACCCCAAAACTGGTAAAAATGTAACCTTTTGCCTATTTTTTTCAAAAACTGTTCAGTAACTGTTTTTTTTATTTTGCATATACATTTCATGTGGTAGTGTCACTGTACACAAGAAATCTGTATTTGATTGAATCATTCTAAGGGCACCTAACGACCCCCCAAAAAGGACCCCAAAACTGGTAAATTTTCACATTTTGCCTATTTTTTCAAAAACTCTTCAATGACATTTTCTCTAATTTTGCATAGACATTTCATATGCTAGTGCCACTATACACAAGAAATCTGTGTTTTATTGAATCATTCTAAGGGCATCAAAGGTCCCCCAAAATACAAAATTTGCTAACTAAATTCTCCACTGCAGCAGCAGCTCTATTTATAACGGTGGGAAACCCTTTTCCAACAACATCTGCAATGAAATATGTTGACCATACTGAGCTTGGCAAATGGTAATTTTTATAATGAATCATTTTGAGAATGCATGTCATTATTTGTGGTGTAACTTTTGTATGCTTAATTTTCTGCTGCTACAAGTTGCATTCATCTAAAAAATTATTAAATTACCTATCCAATGATAATACATATGTTGTGGTGTTGGAAATATATAGCTTTGGTATATTGTACACGAGGGTTGTGATAGGAAACTATTGGACATTGCGACAGTGCAGAAAGACAGTATGAGATGTGTCACTGTATGCAGTGTGACTTTCAGGTACTTCATTTTGTAGTGCTATGGATTATGATGGGCCTCTCCATTAGCTCTATATTTATGTGAAATATATCATTATGTCATTAAAATATTTCAGAACAGGCTAAGGCTAAGCTGCAACTGTCTTTGAGTTTGTTTACATTTTGACAAACTACTATTATATAGCACTAATTTTTGAATTGGCACGACTAATGCTAATATATCCCACAAAATGACTTCTACAGGAAACAACGTTGGTGTAAATTACCATCCCATTATTCTTACTGACAAAGACCTGTAAGTTAGGTGAGTAACATATACTGTAAGCATATTACAGTCGGTATGCTGTAATTTAATATAACAGCAATCAAGGGTTTTTTGGTAAATGTCTAGTATGATTATTCTAAATGTACAAAATGTGTCGTACATAACATGTGTGGTCCATCACTCTGTAATCTGGATGTACCTGGCTGTGCACAAGATGTGACTATTGTATATATTATATGTGCACAGTGGCAATCCCTGTGTTAATAAATTTGATTGCCCAATACCAACCTACCCAATAGTTGGCGTAAATTCAGTACAAACACAGAAAGGGCTGCATGAACATAACACGGATACACCGGGAATAGGGGGGGGGGGGTACCAAGTAGAGTAGTACACAAAATTACCATCCCATTATTCTTACTGACAAAGATCTGTAAGTTAGGTGAGTAACACCTTCGAAGTTCTGACAGCAGAACACATTTTTTATTTTCTTTAGACTACCTTTTGCTCTCAAATAATCTGTCCTCTTAATTTTATACATAAAGACATAATCTGGCATAACTTTATAAATTTTTGTAGCAGCACATTTGTACTTCCAGTGAATCAAAACACTTCAGTAACTATTTCTCTAATTTTTCATAGACATTTCATGTGGTAGTGCCACTACACACAATAAATCTGTATTTGATTGAATTATTCTAATCATTCAAGGCCCCCAAAACTGGTAAATTTTTATATTTTGCCTATTTTTTCAAAAACTCTTCAGTAACTTTTTTTCTAATTTTGCATAAACATGTCATGTGGTATTGTCACTACACACAATAAATCTGTATTTGATTGAATCATTTTAAGGCCCCCAAAAATGCTAAATTTTCTTACTAAATTCTCTACTGCTGCAGAAGCTGGTTTCAAAAAAACCTCTCAGTAACTTTTTCTCTAATTTTGCATAAACGTATCTTAGGGTAGTGCTACTATACACAAGAAATCTGTATTTGATTGAATCATTCTAAGGGCACCTCAGGGCACCCCAAAATTTTAAAATGTTCATAAAATTTGCCTGTTTCCTTAATATTGTGGCAGAACCTGGCCACCTGCCAAGTTCTGTGTATGTACTGTATTGGTCACTGCCAGAGAACCTGGCCAGCTTGCTCTGCTTGCCATAGTCCCAGTGTTGAACACAATGAATGATCTCTATTTATAACCGGATAGTGGACTTTGCCCTGATCACTGGGGTTGCTGAGTTGGACCGCCAGCTGTAAACCTGTGTATTGGGCTAGCATTGGCTCACTGCCTGCCATTATCCCAGTGTTTGTCACCTGCATGTTTCAATTAAATTAAATTAATTAAGGAAAATTTACCAAATCTTTGTTTTTTGTACCGGTAGTTATTTAAAAATATTGTAGAAATAAGTCTGAAACCTGTTACATAAAAACTATCAGTCTGCTGATACCTAAAATCGTGTTGTATGTGTACATATGATCAGGAAAACAACTGTCTGACATATGTATTAAAGGATTTTACAACTGGTAGTTCAAGCTGTGCATTTGTTTCAATATCGTTTAGCAGGCCACTGTCAAAATGCGGACCAGTAACTTTGTTGCCGGAACAAAAACTTTTTGAAGTTGGTGGTCCGGCTGACCAGCACAATTTTAAGGGTAAGGTTGAACGTTGAGTCACACTGATCCTATTTTTTAATCTGAAAATATACTTAAATTTGCTGATATATACAGGTTGCATGTCTTACTATTTATGTATGACTCACCATAATACACTGCCTAAATCCTTTCAATATTATATACCAAAAAGAACTTTGCCACTAACATCACAATTACCAGACAATATAACCTCTTACATACAGAGAAACCCAGAACACATTTTTCATCTAGGTTACCTAAACATAATTTTATAAAAATATGGAATAGTCTTGATCATAAGATACAAAACATTAAATCTAGACCAAAATTCAAAGTTTTATTATGCAAGCAATATATAGACAGCTATCTCAACTATGTACATTGCCTAAATCCCAGATGTGTGGAGTGCAGATAGAGGTGTTTTATATTAGTGGGGCAGCATAACCAACACATCCAGAAGAATTGTGCATTTTGTGATATTTTATTGTTATTTTACATGCCTACTCTACTGGGAGGACAGCAGGATGACAGTGGAAATTACCAAAACAAATAAGTCAACTTGGACTGATTTGTTTATTTAGGCACATGATGCGGTTGGGTACTGAATGGAATTCAATAATGAATGAACAATAATTCTGATTGTAACCTACTATGATTACTTAATACAACAACTACCACTACCACTACAACTACTATTAATGCTACTGGTAGTGGTGGCAATAGTAGTAGTAATGAAATAGTCGCTGCTGAAGGAGTGGATGGAAGCATTGTCATCTTTGGAGGATCTGTGGATACAAACTCCGAGACCATCGGCCACTTGCCACACTACTGCACTGATGTGCATCCTGTCACAAACAACATCAAGAAGTCACCTGTCCTAGCTGCTAGCATGACTTCATTCAGCTGCCTGATGAAGACTATTTCTGGATAGACCATGCGAATCAGGTCCTGAAAAACAAAACTGGGACCGAAGAAAACACATCTTTGGCTGCATTTCATGCCAGCCACCAACCACCAACCACCAGAAGCCTGAATCATCATCCCCACCGCCCTACTCTGGCTGTTCCTGGATAGTGCTCACAGAGTGGCCATGATCCGGCTCTCAATGGATGTCTTGAAGAATGCCGTGGCACAGCTTAATCCTAGACAGATAACAGTGGTCACATAAGATCAGCCATTATTGACCTTGGCCAATCATATTCAGTGGAAGTGGCCGGAGAGCAATGGCGAGCTAAGTGGGTGGTGATGTTTGGTGGTGTCCACATCGAGATTTCAACCCTAGATATGCTGGAGGACTGTCTGTACGGGAGTGGCCAAACACTGGTTCAAGCCGAAGTAACTGCGCCAGGTACAGCCTCTGTGCGAGCAACCCACATCGTCCACACAAGGAGAGCTCGCCAAATCTTTGTGTAAGCACTGTACATCCTGCAACACAGTACCTATGGCAGCTACTGTCTGAGAGAAGCTGATGACGCAGAAGATCTGCTCGAGTTTGAAGATTAGTGCCACCAGAGAGAAGACATCCCCCTTGTTTAAGTACTGGGCAGCCGTGCTGGAACTAGAGATGTTGGTACTGATCTACGTGCATTTTCTACGGCAGACTTTATTCCCGATGTACCTTGTACGCCTTGACAGAATTGGCCCCTGGTTCCATGCCTCAGATCACGCTAACTATGCCAGGTTGATCCCTCTTCACCTGAGGGACATGGCTGAACTCCTAACAAAGCACCCGGGTCACTCTCTGATAGAGGAAGTCTCCTTGTAGGCACGAAGAGTGACCTTCTAACATGCTTGAAATACCTCTCCGATGTCCAGTCTGAAGCTACTGCCATCACCAGTGTAATCCTTGATAGAGATGTCATTATCCAAATAGTGAAGCCAGCTGCATTCAAGAATTTTGATGAGTATGCCAGAAAGATCTTCATTCCATATCTGTTCACAAAGCTTCAAACTGCACCACTCCAGGACTTGGTGCGGAACAGCTACAATGCAGATTCACTGAAACAAAGTGCAAGAGACAAACATGGAAAATGAGGTCGAAGATGTGTGTTGACTTCAGCAGCCATACCGGGAAATGGACAAAATTTCCCCAGAGTGGAGGAAGCAACAACACAGAGCTATTCACATTCCTGTCAGCTCTCCTCAAGTGGGTTGACATGGGGGAGAAACAGCTTGTCATCACTGATGGAGGTCTAATCGTCAGCAATTCACCACTGCCAGATATGGCCTTGCCCGCCCCATGCAGCCACAAAGAAGCTGACAGTCCCATAATGCTGCATACAACCCCTGCTGCTTAGCATGGCCACCACGAGATGATGATCCGAAGTGTTGACACCGTGGTATTGCCCGTGTCACTGACTCACAGGTTTCAGCCAGATGATGACCCATGGTTAACATTTCGGAACTGGCAAGTGTTTCAGATTCCTAGCAGCCCACAAAGTAGCAGCTGGCTTAGGACCTGAGAAGGCATGGGCTTTGCCAATATTCCACGTTTTGACTGGATGTGATGCTGTGTACATTTAAACACAGCATCAAGAAGACTGTCTGGGCAATCTGAACCGTGCTACCAGAACTCACAGTCAGACTGCTGAAACTATCCTCAACACCAAGTGACATACCAGAAAGTGCATGCATAACAAAACATTCGTTATCCTATTATCCTATTGTATGGCAGAACCAGCATATTCACGGACATTGAAAAGCCATGAAAGAAACTGTTTGCAAAGAAGAACGATGTGCAGCTGATACCGCCAACCAGGGCAGCTCTGGAGGAGCATGCCAAGAGGACGGTCTACCATGCGTGGGTCAGACACTGCTACCGGCCCCAGAGCTACCTCCACCAACCAGGTGGGACTGAGCCAAGAATGAGGACGAGATGTACGAGCCACGCTGGACAAGACTACCCAAGACAGCCCACACCTGCTATGAGATAATCTCGTGCAAGAAGAGTTGTGTGAAGCGTTGCTAGTGCAAAAAGGCTGCACTTGAATACACAGCTCTGTGTGTATGTGTGTGCCTGTGTGTGCCTGTGTGTGTGCCTGCATGCATGCACAAGCATGTGTATGAAGGGGGTGCCCACAAAATTTAATTCCTGAGTGAACTGTGACAACCCTGGTGACACAGGAGCAGAAGAGAACAGTATGTGACATTTGATATGAACTGTTCTATCTGTCATACAAATTGTCAAAATGTATTGGTGTTAAACATGTCTATGTTTGTTAAATGGCTCTTTCAATTTCGACCATGTTCTCATAGTTTTTGTGACTTTAATTTTGAAATATATTAATTTTACATGGCGATAATGGTATTAGGCCTAAATAAGGTCGGTGTTCAGCTGTACAACAGTCTGGTTTGCAATTTCAGAAAGCATAAAATGTATAAATACAAATGAGACTCATTCTGCAAATACGTGCTGCTTTTTATGCTATTAACTATTAAAAGAGCGCCATAATCCTTGTTACCCGGTAATCACTTTGCACCATGTTGTAGAAACTTATAATGTCAACTGTCCTCAGTAGAAGTCATCTAGTTCCTTTGGAGATGACAGTTCTGAACACCAATTAATTCTGATTCAATTGTCTGAATGCCGTTTTATAAAATGTCCGCCATTGTGCCTATTTACTTCTACTACAACCAACGATTACTGCTACTACTACAGGTGTTACTACTATTAGTACTACTACCACCACCACTACTACTATTACTACCAGTAGTAGTACTAGTACGTGCCAAGCCAGTCATTGATCATTCATCATTGACTTCCATTCGGAATCCAGCTGCATCATGTGCCTAATTAGACAAATTAGTCCAAATTGTCTTATTTGTTTTGGTAAAATTAAATAATTAGCTCTTCCTGAACCACTCTTGGATTTTTATAAGTGAATTAACCTCCACTGTCAACCTGCTGTCCTCACCAGTAGAGAAGGTATGTAAAATAACAGTGACCTCTGGTGGACATTTTGGAAAAATGGCTGCTATAGCCGCCAGAGGCCAAATCGATGATGGCTCAATATCCAGATCTGTTTTATGTAAGAGTCTACATGTGTACCAATTTTTGGTGCTTTTATCACAAAATGCACAATTGATTTGCTATGCTGCCCCACTATATCTATGTTGGGTTCGGACAAATCTCGTACAATTATTTTTCTTTAAAATGTTTATTATTATTCATTCCATCATACCTTCAGTCCGCTGTTACACCGTCATTGTTATAATATAGTTATCGTACACGTGCATTTGTGTGACGTAGTTTAAATTTATGCTTGTGGGGTTATAGGAAGACAGTATATAACATGCCATGTGAACCAATGTAACACAACATTACTTTTTAAACGATTGTTTTGTGTATACGTTAATGTTGCTGTTTGTTATTGTGGCAACATTTTATTTTATTTTGATTTGATTTGATTTCACACGGTCTTGTCCTGAGGACTATTTAAAGCACCATACACATCACCACCTGACAGACATGCTCACCGAAGCCCATCCTACCTTCTGAGGGAAGCATTCATCCACATATTCACTTCTCCTCTAAAGCTGTTTGTCCCAAGTCCGCCAGAGTCTATCGCCATTCCAACATGTGCCATAATGGAGTACCTTCTCAACCACTGTCACCTCTCATCCCTGCCTTGTTCTTCCAGGTCAATGTAGTGTCTGATTCCAAGCTTTTCCCTGTTTGGCCTAACATTCCTAAGGCTGCTGCAAGCCGTCTGGCGGTCAGCAGGAAAACACTCAACCAACTGCATGATAAGATGATGGGCACTGGCCTTAATCAAGTAGGTCATTAGGTTTTTTCACCCCCTTACATATACTTAACACCCCAGATGGGGTACATCAAGTGAAGGCACCACAGAGACATCAACATCTGTAACACATCCAACACTGTCAACATTGCTACACGCAGTATATCTTACATTAATTTATTTTGACAAATAATGAGATTGTATAGCATTTCTCAATGTTTCAAACAACTGAAAACTGCACATGTTTGGAATAAATGGTAGTACATTGACTCATAAATTGTATGCAATTTTCACACAAAATATTATTGTTAAATCGAGAAATAAAACAGAAAATGTAATTGAACTAACTATTACCGGTACTTCATATCATAGTATTTATAGGCCATGAATGACCCCTTTCCACCAGACCCAATGTTGAGCTTGTGTTTCCTACTACATCTAGCTGTTGCCTTCATTACTTCAACTTCTCTATCTCAGGTGTTTCTTGGCCCTCCCCTTTCCAATTGCCCCCAGGGTTGTAACCTGTTGTGTTGACTTCCTGAGAGTTTATCCTAGCCATTTCCCATTCTCCTTCAAATGGTTCTTGATATGTTCTTTCCCACACCAGGTCATGCAAATTATTTCTGGCCACCACATCCTAGGAATTCTACCGAGGTACTTGTTTACTAGAGTTTGGGTATCCTGAAACATAGATTTTTTATAAGGCATTATGTTTCTGATCCATACATTGGCACAACCTTAATATTTGTGTAAAATGCTTATCTTGGTTGATATAGACATTTCTCAGCACTTCCATATCTTAAACAAATTGAATGCTACCCCTGCTTTCCCGACCACAGCTCTTGTGTCATTGTCTCATCCTCAATTTGTGTCCTGTGTTTCCTAAAGATCTATGGCAGACTCTATTTCATGTAGGGTTATTCCAGTATAATTGGACTGTGGTACTTACTATTGATTACATGACTGCAATTATTTCTCATAGTGACAAATTCTCTTGGATATGGTTTTGGCTGTGTGAAAGAAGAGTGGGTCACCAGCAAAGTGTTTTCCTTTCGTGCCTGTTCTCAGAACACTGTCAGTGCATGGATGTGAGGTGATGAAATATATATTCTGGATACAGTGGTTACCCAAACAGTCTTCTGAGCTCACATGCACGCATTCACACACACACACACACACACACACACACACACACACACACACACACACACACACACACACACACACACACACACACACACACACACATGCACACACACACACACATGCGCACATGCACACACACACACACACACACACACATGTGCACACGCACACATACACACACACATACACATACACACTCACACACACACTATGGCAGCAGCTCCCACTCTCTTTTCCAATGCGTTGCCCTGAAGACAGATGACAGACAAGGTTGGCATGTAAGTGGCCTGAGTGATGGCTGACACAGATGTGACAGGTGACTACTTCTAGGTGCGTGACGTCGCAGAGTGCTACCTGTGTCCTGGCTGGTCAGACATGCCAGCCACACTCAGCTCAGAGGTGGTAAGCTTCAAGACAGGTTTAATAGCAGGCAGGAGAAAGCTAAATCAACTGCATGCAGAGCTGGGAAAGAAAGGCTATGAGCAGGTAAGTCTGTCACACTTGAGCTGTTTGTGGCATTGCTGGTTTCTGCATAGTCTAACAGTAGAGAGCTCAACCAGCGAGGTGTGGGTAGGACCTACTGGTTTTGTTAGTCTTCTTTCAAAGTAATTTCTATAAGGGTTCGATAAATCATATAATTTTTATGTCCCATAATTAGTGTTCAATATGTTTTATTGTGGGTATGTACTATATATATATATATATATATATATATATATAAGCATACCAATCATTCTTTGAATATGTGAAGCATTTATTTACACAATTTTATTTTAATAAATCTCCAATCTGTACATGTTGACATAAAACATGTTTTCTGTTTGCATGTCTTTAAGTGATTGATAAAGAAACTGTTATTCCATAAGTCAGTGCCCTAGCATATAATGTATTTTAGCTAGATAGCAGCACAAAGCTAGTCTTAATTTAGTTTACACAATTTAGGTAGATAATGTATTTTGTAGATAAACATCTCATATGATAACAAACTTTGGCAGTGACTACAATGGTACATTTGTACATGCATGCATTCAGGCAGACGGCTGCTAACATATCACATATTACAAATTAGCCACAGTGATGTTGCTACCTGTCCCACTTGGTGAGACTCGGTGATGTTGTTAGCTGTCCCACATGGTGAGACTTGATGATGTTACTAGCTGTCCTAGTTGATGAGACTTAGTGCTGTAGCTAGCTGTTCCAGTTGACGAGACTCTGATGTTGCTAGCTGTCCCATTTGGTGAGACTCAGTGATGTTGCTAGCTGTCCTAGTTGATGAGACTAAGTGATGCTGTTAGCTTTCCTAGTTGATGAGACTAAGTGATGTTGCTAGCTGTTCCAGTTGACGAGACTCTGATGTTGCTAGCTGTCCCACTTGGTGAGACTCAGAGATGTTGCTAGCTGTCCTAGTTGATGAGACTCATTGATATTGTTAGCTGTCCTAGTTGATGAGACTTAGTGATGTTGCTAGCTGTTCCAGTTGACGAGACTCTTTGATGTTGCTAGCTGTCCCACTTGGTGAGACTCAGTGATATTGTTAGCTGTCCCACGTGGTGAGACTCAGTGATGTTGCTAGCTGTCCTAGTTGATGAGACTTAGTGATGTTGATAGCTGTTCCAGTTGACGAGACTCTTTGATGTTGCTAGCTGTCCCACTTGGTGAGACTCGGTGATGTTGCTAGCTGTCCTAGTTGATGAGACTCAGTGATGTTGCTAGCTATCCTAGTTGATGAGACTCAGTGATGTTGCTAGCTGTTCCAGTTGGTGAGACTCTTTGATGTTGCTCGCTGTCCCACTTGGTGAGACTCTTTGATGTTGCTAGCTGTCCCACTTGGTGAGACTCGGTGATGTTGCTAGCTGTCCTAGTTGATGAGACTCAGTGATGTTGCTAGCTGTCCTAGTTGATGAGATTTAGTGATGTTGCTAGCTGTTCCAGTTGACGAGACTCTTTGATGTTGCTAGATGTCCTAGTTGATGAGACTCAGTGATGTTAATAGCTGTCTCAGTTGATGAGACTCAGTGATGTTGCTAGCTGTCCCATTTGATGAGACTCGGTGATGTTGCTAGCTGCCCTAATTGATGACACTCAGTGATGTTGCTAGCTGTCTCAGTTGACGAGACTTGGTGATGTTGCTAGATGTCCTAGTTGATGAGACTCAGTGATGTTGCTAGCTGTCCTAGTTGATGAGATTCAATGATGTTGCTAGCTGTCCCATTTGATGAGACTCAGTGATGTTGCTAGATGTCCTAGTTGATGAGACTCAGTGATGTTGCTAGCAGTCCTAGTTGATGAGATTCAGTGATGTTGCTAGCTGTCCCATTTGATGGGACTCAGTGATGTTGTTAACTGTCCCATTTGATGAGTCTCAGAGATGTTGCTAGCTGTCCCATTTGATGAGACTCAGTGATGTTGTTACCTGTCCCATTTGATGAGACTCGGCGATGTTGCTACCTGTCCAATCATGATGAGACTCAGTGATGTTGCTAGCTGTCCCAATTGCTCATGTTGACTGTTTTTGCCACCAGGTGTATGTTGACAAGCTCAATACTGACATCGTGGCTGTGACACGTCACAATCCCGTCAGTCACCAGGGTGTCATCATGGTGGTGCGCACGGCATTCCACCAGCACTCCAATAATGACAACACCATCAGCATGAGTTTCCCAGGTGTGTGGCAACTATGTGTGTGCATGTGTCCATACTTGTATGCGTATGTGCGTGTGTGTTTGTGTGTTCATGTGTGGGGGTGTATGTGTGAATGCATGTGTACATGTATGTTTGTGATGTGTGAAGTTAAAGCTTGTGTACAGGTACAGACATTGTTCTGTGAGAATTTTTTTGATGTTGTTGCTGCAGGGCTCATTGAGGAAGTGTTGCTCGAGGCCCATGTTGTGCAGCGTACAGGCGTAGTGCAGTACTCGCGAGATCCACGCTACCTCAATGGACTGCCCAACTACACGCTGAAGATGCGAGAGTACATCAAGATTGATGAGAGCAAGATGGTGAAATTGAAGGAAACAAGCACGAGTGAGACGTCTGATGTCGACTTCCACACCTTCACACCTGGTTCCATCATCTGCTTCAAGTCAGTTCCTTTATTCTTGTAAACATTTCCACTGCTTGTGAAATTGTCATGTATAAACATTGGTATGACAATACTGGTTATGTTAGAGTTGTTGTTCTCACACTGTTTGAGCCAGCCAGTTGGTGTTGTTTATTATGCCCTCCACACAGCTTGGTGACATGACAAGGTCTTTCCACCAGTTTCTGTGTGACATTACATCAGCAAGACCACAGCCCCTCTCAGTCCAGTGTCTCTCTCTTGAGTGGCTCTCACAGTGCATGTGCCCACAGTCTTGACACTGAAGTGTAGACCACCAACATTCTCTGTTTTGTGAGACAATTAACTTGAGGTGATTAGTAATAAGCCCCAACGGATGCTGCAATGAACACGTACATTAATGAAGAGTGCCATCCTGAATGTGCTATACTGATAATGCTGTCTGTTGTTTTAGAGTAACACTAGATGGCAGACAGAAAAGTGCCATCCTGAATGTGCGCCAACTGCTGTCGCAGTTTGGCTACAGGATGCGTACATATAGCGGCCGCACTCTGCAGGAGATTACGTCGACGGACCTCGAGCGAATCACGGCAAATCTGAGTCTAAATGACCTCAACAGGGTGTTGTTCCGTGTGGGTGGGGAGGAGAGCGATGACGGTCTGGGCTTCAGTGCCTACAACGTGCCAGGCTTTGGAGACCTGCCCTACTGCGGCCTACAGGGTGAGCACTTCTGGCCCCTTGCAATGTCATAATGAGGGTGTCTAAACCTGTATAATTTTTTATCAGTGTATCTCCTTACGTGTCCTACCAGTTGCTGTGTGGCTTCATTGTCATGGAGCAGTCAGTCTCACTCTGTTTCTTCTTTTCATTGCAACTGAATATTGTTGTCCACATTGCCACAAAAGGATATGATACACCCCTTAATCCCTGTGCCTATGTTTCTGAAACAGTAAGTGATGATTCAGAAAAAGTACTTGTAGTAAGGAAGAAAGCAGTGTTGAAATTAACTGTTGTGTTCCTAAACCAAGTTTTTATGTAGTGCCATTTTGATCTAATGTCAGCACAAAATGCCAAAATTAATCATGTGTTTATAAACATTGTGATACAGTTTCTGCACTTTTCATTGTGACATTATGACTATTTGACATACTTAGAATGTTTTAATATGGGTTAGGATGCATCAGCTGTTTTCTTTTTATTAGTCCTTTGGCCGAAGGTCCAAGGGACTATTGCCATCACTCTGCATCCGACGTCTGCCGTCAGCCATCCGCCGTTAGCTGCCATATCTCAGAAACCGTTCAGCAACTTTTTCTCTAATTTTGCATAGACATATCTTAGGGCACTGCCACTATGCACGAGAAATCTGTATTTTATTGAATCATTCTAAGGGCTCCCTAGCGCCTCCAAGGACCCCAAAACTGGTAAAAATGTAACATTTTGCCTATTTTTTTTAAAACTGTTCAGCAATTTTGCATATACATGTGGTAGTGTCACTGTACACAAGAAATCTGTATTTGAATCATTCTAAGGGCACCTAATGACCCCCCCAAAAAGGACCACAAAACTGGTAAATTTTCACATTTTGCCTATTTTTTTCAAAACTCTTAAATAACTTTTTCTCTAATGTTGCATAGACATATACATGTGGTAGTGTCACTGTACACAAGAAATCTGTATTTGAATCATTCTAAGGGCACCTAATGACCCCCCAAAAAGGACCCCAAAACTTGTAAATTTTCACATTTTGCCTATTTTTTTCAAAACTCTTAAATAACTTTTTCTCTAAGTTTGCATAGACATTTTATGTGTTCATATGGTAGTGCCTGTACACAAGAAATCTGTATGTGATTGAATCATTCTAAGGGCACCAAAGGTCCCCTAAAATGCTAAATTTGCTAACTAAATGGTCTACTGCAGCAGATGATCTAGCAGGCTTCCAGTCCTTTTGTTCAACTAATCCCTTTTCCCACAACATCTGTCACACCTCACAGTGGCTGGTGGTGGAAAGTGTGACTAATCTGTAATTGGTCACTGGCAGAGGCTTGGGTCAACAGACACACAGCACCCTCTAGACCCCTGGACAGTTGTGCCTACATTCTAAGGGGTCATCCTGAAACAAACACATGTCATCCATTAGAAGAGTTGACATAGTTCCGCTATATACAAGAAATCTGTATTTGATTGAATCATTCAGCATATAGTAGAACATACATTTTCAAGAAAATGTCTACATCATCACTAAGGCTGTTGTAAATTTCACCTGCTGCCATGTCAAGTCCCTTATAATTATGACTAACAGAGTTTTCAAAATCATTCAGGTAAATAGCAAATAACAAAGGAGACAAATTTTCTCCTTGTGGTAATTCTACATCACATGAGAAGAAGGCTGACACAGCCCCCCAAAATGCTAAATGTTTACACTTTCTAGTGATGTGGTTTTGAGAAGGGCCCTTGAGACTATCCCCTAACAGTATACTTTGTGTATTGTACCAGAAACAGAACACTATTCCCCTTCCCAAAACATCTGTCACATGCGGAGTCTGTGTCTTGTATGGATATATATTTTTATGCAGTTGTTTTATATAAGCAGAAAGTTAATTGAAATTAGTTATTCTTAGGCCACAGAAAAGTAATTCCAGGTTTCTCATCAATGCATGTATTTAAAAATATGTGCCACAACATTTTATTTTCTATTATAATTATTCCTCTAAATGCAAGACGTGGTGCAATAAGTGAACAGTAAACATGTCAACATTTTACTTCCATCATAACCCTTAATGATCTGTAACTATGATTCATCAAAAAAAATTTACCTACAGGGTTGTTTGATTTATGCCGGGCAGAAACACGTTTGCCTATCATGTAACATTGATAGGCAAACGTGTTCTTTTTATAGAAAACGTCAGTTTCTTTCTGTACCTGTCTACGTATGATAACCATTTGTCTGCCCTGCTCACAATAAACATCACATGAATGATAAAAGGAAGATCACTGCCACTTAACTTGTGGATTATTATTATTATAAACTGTTCTGCTACTTGGTGGACAGTTAATTAGTGGGTCAAGTTCAAATACATCAGCACGTTTTTTTTACACCTGCATGGTAGTTTAGGCTTAGTGGTGGCTGGCAGCTACTAAATCCATTTAGCCAGGCAGCAGTCAGACTGTCCCAGTGTCTGCTGCTATGTTTCTATAATAATTATATAGGCTTAATGATCCCAATACACCAATCTGTTGGCACAATGTCAGATAATAGAACTAGGTTAAACATATTATTATTCTTAATAATAACTATAATTAGTTCTGTGGGGCTTTTTTTCAAAAACTGTTCAGTAACTTTTTCTCAAATTTTTCATAGACAATTCATGTGGTAGTGACTGCTATTGTTTGATAGACTCCTGTTAAACTGGACAGTTGCCTGTAGGTTTTAAACTGTGTCAAACAGTGAGTCTACCTTTTGCTCTCAAATAATCTGTCCTCTTAGTTTTACACATAAAGACATAATCTAGCATAACTTGATAAGTTTTTGTAGCAGCACATTTGTACTTCCAGTGTATCATTGCAACATAACATACACACTGTGTGCCACATTTGAATGTCATGCATGTAATATTTCCATGCAGTCCATTTGCATATATAATATAAAACTTCAACAGCCGGTTTCTTCATTTTCACTTTTTGACCCCTACCATGTTCAATGCTCCATAAGTTCGCAAATTTTTGTAGCAGTCATAAATTTTGAAACCGTGTAAAGCACCCTACCCAACCTTTACAAGAATGTAAGAAAATAATGTTACAATTTTTTCGACTTATCACTCATTTGGTCAGGGGTCACATATAGACATATTAATCCAAAGGACTTCAGGGCCACTTGGCCCATTTTTATATATATATTTGTTACTTACACTTTATATAATCTGAAAATCATGTATCACACCCAAACAACATGCTACTGAAATAAAAATTCCACTCAAAGAGTTCTTTCCAATTCATTACCATTAACAAATAAATACTAGGTATATGTAGATCATATTTGTACCACTAGGTGTTGTGTCTGTGCTACGCAACATTCGCAAGAGCAACAACCTTGGCCACCCTCTCTGTACCAATCTGCGCAATGGAGACTGGCTGATGGACTACATAGCAAATCGCCTGAAAATCCACTCGGGTACCAAACAAGTAAGTTTGATGTAGCAAACCGCCACTAGTTTTGACACTGTAACTAGCAGCTGCTGGTGTTAACTTTGTGTCACGTGTCTGCTGTTGACGCTGTTTGTCTGCTGTTGATAGTGTGTGTCTACTGTTGACACTGTGTGTCAGCTGTTGATGCTGTATGTCTGCTGTTAATGCTGTGTGTCAGGTTAGCTGTTGACGCTGTGTGTCAGGTCAGCTGTTGATGCTGTGTGTCAGGTCAGCTGTTAATGCTGTGTGTCTGCTGTTGACTCTGTGTATCTGCTGTTGATGCTGCTGTGTGTCTGATGTTGATGCAGTATGTTTGCTGTTGATGCCGTGTGTCTGCTGTTGATGCCGTGTGTCTGCTGTTGATGCAGTGCATATGCCATTGATGCAATGTGTCTGCTGTTGATGCCGCTGTGTGTGTGTGTGCGTGCGTTCGTGCGTGCGTTCGGTCGTGTGTGTGCAGGGGTAGAACTACCCACTAGGCCCTACACTAGTAAAGATTATGGCGGACTAGTAAACCCGCCTACCAACTAGTCGGCTGTCTAATAAAATCAGCATGTTGTGTGGCGCCACCATCTGAACCATTGACAAACTAATTCTTTACCTAATGTGACAGTTTTGATTGGCTGTTGTGTGACATCGAATTGTGAAACGACTGTTTTGTTTGGTTTAACGTATCTGGTAGAGGGGTAGGACTAATGGTAGAGTGCAATTGGTGTCCATTTTCAAATGCACGCTTTTCAAATACGATTTACGTCTACATTACTTTCTTAGTCTACATTTACGCACGATGCATCGTTACTTGACTTGACACAAAATAAGCAATAGACCCAAACCAACGCTACACCACCCGCTACTTGCGATGGCCCACCCAAGCTCGACAATACTCTAGCCACATACATGTGGCTGATACAGAGTTCTGAGCTGTACATAAGAAGAAGAAGAAGGTTGCGAAACCAACAGTAAAGCGCAAGCTGGAAAAGCATGAACGGGACATGCAATACGACCAGCAGAAACGACAGCATGGATACTTGAAGGTTTGGGAGCGCAACCATACGTGGCTGTCCTACGGCGAGGACAAGGGCATGATGTTCTGCACAGTGTGCAGGACACATAATGTGACTGGTGTTTGTGGCAAGAATGCCTTCTTGATGGGCATGGACAACTTTCAACCAGACTCCTTACATGCACATAGTACAAGCGAGGCGCGCACGCGAGCAGTCACTTGGACCCAGGTCCGACTGTGAGAGTGGCAGTGACACTGACTGTGACAGTAGTGCCTTGGACGCTGAGTGACACTGACTGATTGGCAGGCAGTGTTAGCACCAGGCCTGGATGACACTGTTTTTTGTGGTTGAAATAAAAATTTTGCGATTTAGATTTGTGTTATGTTTTGATATTTGCAGGACTAGTAAACCATTTGGCGAACTAGTAAACTTTTGTCGTTACTAGTCCTGCTGTCCAGTAAAATAAATGCTGAAGTTCTACCCATGGTGTGTGTGCGCGTGTGTGCATGTGTGTGTTGATGCTGGCTGTCTGCTGTAGCTGGGCGTGTGGTTTGAGACTGCCTTCAGCAACCTGAGACGAGCTCCCCGCTACCTCATCCCATGCTACTTCGATGCCATCATCTTTGGTGTTTACACCATTGTGGAAGAGGTCGCCTGGGCCAGCATGTCTGAGTGAGCACACATGCGCGTGAACGCATATGCACGCATGCACACACACACACACACGAACGCACACATGCACACAAACACACACATGTACAAGCACACACACACATGCGCGCATGTACAGCGTGTTCACATGCACCACACATGCACAGTGACATAGCACACACACTCAAGCAAACTCACACACCATGCAAGCACGTGTTCGTGCACATTGCACACATACTGTATTGGTTTTTTTGGTATTGTATTTATTCAGATTCCAACAGGTCCAGTGGACCCAGTAACAGGACTGATAACTGAAACAATACATATAAATAATAAAACAATAACAATAATAAAAACAATAAGCACAATAAGGACATAAAAGCCACACAATATCAACATCAAATATACCAGGCAAACATCTGTTATACACACGCGCACACACGTGCACACATTTGATTTCAGTACAGTGGCCGTGTGACTGACAGTCCCTTGATTGTAGTACTATTATCGTCATAAAGGGCAGTGAAACCTAATTTATTATTGACTGTTTGCATCATCAAGTGTTTTTACTGAGTATTTTTTTAAAGAAAATTAAGTTACTTGGAAGTGTATGAGTTGAAGGTAATGAATAATGTAATATAACATGTTACCCTTGATGTGATTTGTGACATTAAAAATAATAATTATACAGTTGTTACAATGTAGTACAATAATAATAATGTTGGTATTTATAAATATCATAACTGCCAGCTAATTGATCCTGGGGCTGAAAGAAGGACTTTGTTGACAGTTTTGTGCAGCGAGGGTCATCGTTTGAGAGAAGCCTTGCAATGGGCTCGCTACAGTTTGTGAGCTTTGTTAAGACAGCTCGTCTACCACAGCTTTCACCAAACCTTGAGCCACCTCGACCAAAGATTGAGATATTGTATGAGGGAGTGCCTCAAGAAATCACACTATCATTATCAGCAGGTTTGTCAAATATTTGCCTGAGAGACTCCTTAATTGCCTGAGAGACTCTTAGTTTGCCTGAGTGACTCCTTAATTGTATAAGAAACTCCTGGTTTGCCCGAGAGACTCCATGTTTGCCTGAGAGACTCCATGTTTGCCTGAGAGATTCCATGTTTGCCTGAGAGACTCCATGTTTGCCTGAGAGACTCCTAGTTTGCCTGAGAAACTCCTGGTTTGCCTGAGAGACTCCTGGTTTGCCTGAGAGACTCCATGTTTGCCTGAGAGACTCCATGTTTGCCTGAGAGACTACTAGTTTGCCTGAGAAACTCCTAGTTTGCCTGAAAGACTGGTTTGCCAGAGAGACTCCTTCTTTGCCTGAGAGACTCCTTCTTTGCCTGAGAGACTGGTTTGCCTGAGTGACTACTAGTTTGCCTGAGAAATTGCCATGCAGGCAGCAGTAGTCTGTGTGATTTGTTTGTCATATAGGTGGCAGGAATTTGTGACTTGTTGGCCATGTAGGTTGCAGGAGTTTGTGATGTGTTGGTCATGTAGGTAGCAGAAGTTTGTGACTTGTTGGTAATGTAGGTAGCAGGAGTTTGCGACTTGTTGGCCATGTAGGTAGCAGGAGTTTATGACTCCTTGGCCATGTAGGTGGCAGGAGGTTATACATTACTCTCTACATGGCTGTCGTCTCTGCCAGGTCTGCCCCACTTCTCCAGTGGCATCTGGCGCAACTGGGGCCGGGACACGTTCATCTCATTCCGTGGTCTCCTGTTGATCACCGGACGCTACGAGGATGCCCGCTTCTTGATCCTGGCATACGCGAGCACACTGCGCCATGGCCTCATCCCCAACCTCCTGGGTGGCGGCACACACCCCCGCTACAACTGCCGCGATGCTGTCTGGTGGTGGCTGCAGTGCATCCAGGAGTACTGCATGATGGTGGAGGGTGGCCACAAGATTCTCAAGGACACTGTGTCACGCATCTTCCCCACGGACATCTCCATGCCACACCCCCCAGGGGACAAGGTAAGTTCAACCTTGCTGTCACTGGCAGTCAGGGCGGGCGTGGTGTTGACAGTTGGGACAAGGTGAAGTCATCCCTGCAGCTCAGGTTTTGAAATAGCAGTCGCACTAGACTAGAACCATGGTCCCCTTGACAGACAGTGCTAGTCTAGTGTGTAGAATTGCTGCAGGCAGTGTTACTAGCTGACAGTGCTAGTCTAGTGTGTAGTATTGCAGCAGGTAGTGCTACTAACCGACAGTGCTTGTCTAGTGTGTAGTATTGCTGCAGGCAGTGCTACTAGCTGACAGTGCTAGTCTAGTATGTAGTATTGCAGCAGGTAGTGCTACTAACCGACAGTGCTTGTCTAGTGTGTAGTATTTCTGCAGGCAGTGCTACTAGCTGACAGTGCTAGTCTAGTGTGTAGTATTGCTGCAGGCAGTGCTACTAGCCAACAGTGCCAGTCTAGTGTGTAGTATTGCTGCAGGCAGTGCTACTAGCCGACAGTGCCAGTCTAGTAGGCGAGCGGTAGAACCACCTAACAGAGTAACTTAAATGGCCCCCCTACACACACCCAAATGTTACAGCATTTGAAAGCTCTACATCTCCCTGTCTCAACGAGGCCTGTTGTAGAGCTTCCAAGTGGTGCAGTAAGCGTGAATCTACGGTCAAACAAGGTCATTGACAAATGATAAATTTTCAAAATTGGACCCTTCTGAAAACGTCAAAATATTACTAAGGTTGCATAGCTACTACACTTATTATAAAATGGCCATATGTTTTTGGAAAGCGTATTATCTCCCCGTCAAAATGCTGTATGACTTGGAGCTGTTGCATGATATGGTAAGTGTGCAGCTATGGTCAAGCAAGGTCACCATGAAATGAGTATTCAATGTTTTTACAATACCGCAAAGTCATAAAGTTACAATGACTCTGTAACTACTTCATTGATATGTACATGTCATATAATGTTTGAAAGAACAATTTCTCCCCGTTAAAATTAGATATGATGTGGATCTGTCCGTTGATGGAGTGTGTGTGGATTCACGATCAAACAGAGTCACCATCATGTGATGAATGTTCGAAATTGCGCCATCCTGCAAACGTTGTACAATATCAACGGTTCCATATATCTACATTGTCTATCTACTCAACGCCATGTCATATTCCTTTGGAAAGCCTACTGTTTCATTGTAGATATGGGATATGATGGGGAGCTATCGAGTGGTGCAGTCGGTGTGGAGTGGAAGTCATCATTAAACGATGTATGTTCAAAACTGCGCCATTCCGCAAAAGTTCTACAATCACATTGGTTGTGTAGCTACTTTGTTTACCTACACTAGGCCATGTTAAACACCGTTAGAAAGCGCATTGTATCCCCGTCACAACGAGGTATGGCATGTTGTTGTAACATGGTGCTCTAACCATGTAGCGAAAGTTGAACAAGGTCACCTTCAAAAGATGAATTTTCAACATTGTGCCTTTCCACAGGTAGTAGGCCAGCCAACATGTGATGTTATACTTTTAATGACTTTTGTTAATAGCAGGAATTCATGCTTAATCCATCACTGAAGAGATAAGAAAATAGGTGTGGGTAGATGCCACCCTCGAATTTGAAGGTTACTTAGTTGTCAAAAACCAAAATGTGCTTCAGCCAAGTTCCAGCTGATCAGCCAACTGAATGGATGTAGAGATTATAGAAGATGCATAATGGCATCATCGGCACTACAAGGGATTTAACAAGATTTAACAAGATTGCCACCCAGAGAATTAACTCTAGGTAGCAGGTGGACAAGGAAGCCCTTGGCTTTTCGAGAGTCCGACCTTTTTATCTATGTGTATCCCGCCCGTCTGAGGTATGTGTCGATTTTGTTTTTAAACATATTCACGCTACTAGCACCCACACAATCAGCAGGTAATCTGTTCCATTCATTTACAGTTCTTTGTGAAAATGAAAACTTTCTTATATCCAATCTACTCTGCTCCTTTGCTAATGCAAGATCATGTCCTCTAGTCCTTCTATCTTTCTTAACTGAGAAAAACATATTTCTATCAATATTTTCATAACCCTTCAATATTTTAAACACTTCTATCTGATCTCTCAATCTCCTGGTCTCTAGTGTTGTTAAACCGCATTTTTTTAGGCGTATTTTATAACTAAGATCCCTCAGATTTTGTATCATTTTAGTTGCTCTCCTCTGCACTCTTTCTAGCATATCTATGTCCTTCCTGCGATATGGCCTCCACGCTTGAATACAATATTCTAAATGAGGCCTAACTATTGTTTTGTACAGCGGTATTATTAGCTCTTTTTCCTTATACGTTATGTTTCGCCTAATTAATCCAAGGATTTGATTTCCCTTTGAAGCTGCAATTCCGCACTGCGCTGAAATCTTCATATCAGCACTAACGGTTAACCCTAAGTCCTTTTCTTTTACAGTAGTACTTAGTACAGTACCCCCCATTGTATATTCTACCTCTTCGTTCCCATGTCCTATGTGGAGGCATTTACATTTCCCAAAATTGAACATCATTTGCCATTTTTCAGACCATTTCATCAACCTGTCAAGATCATCTTGTAAATGCTGTCTATCTCCATCACTTTTAATCCTTCTAAACACTTTTGTATCATCCGCAAATTTCAACACCTTGCTTGTTATTTCATCATCCAAATCGTTGATGTATATTAAGAATAATATAGGACCTAATACTGATCCCTGTGGTACCCCACTCAATACCGATTTCCAGTTTGAAGCCTCCCCATCAACTACTACACGTTGTCTTCTGTCAATCAGCCATTGTTCTATCCAGTTTATTATACCATTTCCTATGCCATGGGCCTTTAGTTTAAGCAGTAATCTTTGATGTGGTACTTTGTCAAAAGCTTTTTGAAAATCTAAGTAGACGATATCTACTGGTGTTCCCTCATCTACCCACTTAGTGATGTCTTCCAAAAAACATAACATATTTGTTAAGCATGACCTCGCTTTAAAAAAACCATGTTGAGATGGGTTTATCAAGTTTTGTTTAGCAAGAAAATCCACCATGTGATCTTTAATTAGTCTTTCTAATAATTTACAAATCACTGATGTTAAACTCACTGGTCTATAGTTCTCTGACTTGTTTCTCGAACCTTTTTTGAATAACGGTATAATGTTTGCTTCTTTCCATTCTAAAGGAACCACTCCCTCTTCTAATGACAAGTTGAAAACTGTTGCAAGTGGTATGCTAATTTGTTCTACAATTTCCAATAGTAGTTTGGGTGGAATACCATCCACTCCAGGTGATTTATTTTCCTTCATAGCCCTTATTTTCTTAGCTACCATTTCCGGGGTTACAATTAATTGTCCTAAATAGTCTGAATCTGCCCCCTTGAACTTAGCCTTTGGTATTGGCAGTGAACTAATATCTTCCCTGGTAAACACTGAACTAAAGTACTTATTCAGGTCTTCTGCCATTATGAATCCCTCTGATATCATATTTCCAGCACTATCTTCTAGAGGACCGACCTTATCTTGAACTTTCTGTTTGCTTCGAACATACGCATAAAAACTCTTGCTGTCATGTTTTATATTACTAGCTAATTGTTGTTCATAGCTTCTCTTTGAATTTCTAATTTCAGCTGTAGCTTGGTTAAGTGCTTCTTTATAATTGTTGTAGTCTTCATCATTTCCAGTACATCTATATGACTTCCACATCATTTGTTTATACTTAATTTTTCTAATGGCTTCTTTCGATAAGTGTTTCTTTTTGGACCGTTTTCCTTGGTTTTTGAAGGGTACAAATTTATCGATTATGCACTTAATTTCACTCTTTAATATATTCCAGCATTCTGTTGCCGTCTTATTTTTCAGTGTCTTATTCCAGTCTATCTTTGCTAAATATTTCCTCATGTCCTTATACCTTCCTTTGTATAAATTTCTCCTATACTGCTTTTTGCTATTCCTTTCTGATTTTACTTTGATGGTAAAATGTATCTGGTTGTGATCGCTACTCCCCAGTGGCTCACATATCTTGACATTGTCAACTAATTCATTCTGTGAGGACAAAACTATGTCTAACACATTCTCACCCCTGGTTGGTTCTAGCACATGTTGAGAAAGGAATGTATCTTGAACTAAAACTAAAAACTTGTGGTCCTCTCTCCTCATACTCTGTAGAGATTTCCATTGTATATGCCCATGGTTAAAATCCCCCATAATAATACAGTCCCATTTGCTTACTTCCCTTATAGCGTTTTGTATTTTTTTATTCTCTTCTATGCTTATGTTTGGACTTCGATAAACTAACCCAACTGTTAACGTTGAGTTTCCTGTAACTATGTTACACCAAATAGCTTCTTCGCAATCTGCTTCTCTTTCTAATTTTATTTCATAAGCCTGAATAGATTCTTTAATATATAAAATAACTCCACCTCCCTTTCTTCCTATTCTATCTTTTCTAAACATTACATATCCTGTCAGTCCCAATTCAGCATCTGATATATCGGTGGTGGTCCAGGATTCGGTTATACCTATTATATGAGGGTCAATATCTTCTACCATAATGTTTAGTTCATTTCTTTTGTTTACTATACTCCTTGCATTTAAACAAACACATTTATATCCAGCTTCAGAAGAGTTTTCCAGACTGTTATTTGTTGATTTATTTGTGCTGTCTTTATCTATGCCTCCATTTTCAGGCTTTTCTATGCCTCCATTTTCAGGCTTTTCTGGGATGATCAAGCCAGAGATATGTTTTGCATCACGTGGTCAGAAGAATTACGAATCCCACAGTAGCAGACCTGCCTACCATTCCGGATTGTCCGGAATCATTCCGGAAATACACCTCAAATTACCGTATTATGGCGAGGGATGAAAATATTACGGATCCTTTCGTTGTCATAATGCTTGTCAATCACTTCCGTCCTCCTCCAATTTAGCTTCACTTTAGTCAACAGGTGGCAGCATATATACGCTGCTTGTTGTGACATGGTTTTTCATTCGCTGTTTCTGGTCGTAATCTGACCAATAGTAAACAGCGTTATGAAAAATTTGCATTTCCGCGCTCATGGCGCTTAAACAAGAAGTCACGACTCGTGCGGCACGAAATGATGGCGGGGATCAAAATGGCACCACTACCAGCCAAGAAGAAACGTGTGCTGCAAACGTTGATAACAGCATGCACGCAGACATGGCCCGTATTGTCAAGTTTAAAGAAGGGGGTCGGCTTTACATACTGCCGTATATGCGAAATCCATTTTCCTATTTCACATGACGTTTGTCTTTGACTTAGTGAATCTTTGATCTAGTCAAGCTACTATACTGTGTAGTCTATAGCCTGGACCTGGGTATACCGGCTACTAATATTAATCCTAATGACACCACAAATAGACAATGATGTGACGCATTGTTATAATTTGATATGTTTCTGTAGTCAGCATGCTGTTTTTGAAATTTATATAAAATCAGAATTACAATGTATATAGACTCATTTACATTACAGTTACGCTTCTTCAGGTTTGATTTCCACGAATGCTGGTTATGAACATCTACCTTACCTTGTTAACAGAACGCTTCAAAACACCTCATAATTTACTAGAGACAATTATGTTTTGGGTGCAACTATCGTCATAGTCACAGTGGTTTTCTTTTCCTGAAAATATCTCACACGGTTCTGAACTATTACTGACAGCAGGCCTATATTCCTGAAAATCAGTGTAAATGGGAAGATGGATTACTGACAGCAAGTTTTCGGCGTAGGCAGGTCTGCAGTAGTCAAGATCATTTCTCTTCAACATGGAAGACGACGAGGGAGAAACCATGTGCAACTGCTTTGGTGGTATTCCATCCTGGATGAAATGTGACAGAGGAAGTAGAAGCCCACCTACACGGTGTAAACGTGTAATCGGTCAAGGACTCAAAAGTGGTGGCCTTTAAAGCACTGGTTTTTGTTCCCTGTCAACGGAATTGCTTTCCTGTCAAGCATGAATATGTCAGCAATATCGTCGCTGACTTCATACAAGAGTCTACAACAGAAACTGGATTGACCCACAGAGTGACGACATACCTTTAGTACCTTTGACAACCAAAGACTGCTCCAATTGATTTGGCCAATAGTCATATAATAGCTAAAGACCGAGAAGCATTGTATGTCATTACCACCATAAAGATAAGATAAGAGAAGTTTATTGCCATGTGCCATTGCTGTAAAATACAATAAAAGCATGTTGCGGTGTCGGACTTGTACCCACATAGTCATCATCATACACTTATACAGCCAATAAATTAAATAATAATGTAAGCTTAATATTAGTATAAATCACATAGGCAATATATATTAACACACACATACACACACACGCGCACGCCCGCACATACTCGCACGCATCCCACACACCCACGTCCATCACTCCCCCATTGCCTCACAGTCAAGCTAAAGACCTGAAACCTAATAAAATATACTTGGTAAGATTGAGATGCACCATAAAAGCACATAGTTGAGATGATGATATAGCCCTATCCAATAAACAGCAAAATGGATTACATCTCAGTAAATTGGTCTTACAGCTCTGTCAGGGTTTTGACAGCCTGTGGATAAAAACTTCTGCCAAAGCGTGAGGTGCGAGTTTTCAGTGCGCTGTAGCAGCAGCCTGACGGAAGCAGGGCAAAAAGATGGTTTGCAGGGTGGGAGTGTCACGTGCAATGTGACCAGCACGTCTGATTCGCCGCTGCTGGTAGAGAGTATCCACAGAGGGCAAATCTTTCCAACTATTTTGGAGGCAGTTTTGACCACTCTGTTCAATTTCCCTTTGTCACGGACAGATACGTTGCCATACCACACTGTAATAGAGAAGGTCAAATAGCAACGACTGGCTGAAGAAACTACATGGTTTCATACGGTGAAGCAACGCTCATATACCTTTGCAACTGTTTTCACAATGCAAAATGTACAGAACATTACCAAAATTTAGAGAAAGCTGTTGAAGCAATAGCTCAATGGCGTCACTACTGGGCGAATAGTGGAAATAGTGAATACCCTGAAGCATGAGCTATCCCCAGCCCCGCTGTCTATGACCACACTTGACGGTGACATGAACTCAACACCAAAGGCAGAGCTGACCAGTTAGACCGGGAGCCCAGAGCTTTTATTTATATAAAAAGGGCCAAAGTGTTTGACCCCATGTAGTGGAGGAACCATACCCCGACATCACAAAAATTAGTTGCTGCCGGGTCTTGGGTGGTGGAATGTCCCCTAAATCACCCCCTGAGGTGGGCAAAAAAGTACCTTTAGTTATGTGAACAGTACCAAGGCTAAAAACAGTTTCCACTCATTAAGAGATTCAGCAAATCCATTCAACTATATAATTTGTAGGCCCTATTTTGTAAATATAATGACCACCAAAATGTAATGTTATGTAGTTTATTGTATGAAAACTTTGTGTTAGATTTATTTGTATCTGTTCTATTTCAAATAATGAACAAATTAGTTTTAGTCTATTACAACGCTCTGCATTAATGGTAACAGTTTCGTTATATATCTAGGACCATTATTTAACTAGTTAACGTTAAGCTGTCACAAATGAATACACTATCAAACTTTATTCGCATCGATTAGTTTCTGATTTTATGCATTTTCCACTAATATAACAATCATTCCAGAAAGGTTAAGCTATTATGTTAACACGCTTCATGCTTACTGAGAGTAGAAATGTCCAAAAATAACAATGAACATGCAACTTGTAGCGACATTTTAAGATCGATTTTATCTGATCACATCAGAACCCCTGAAATCTTGACAATGTAGTATTGCCATTTTACATGTACCTTATACACGTTCGCATGCTGAACCTCCATAATGCGATTAAAGAAAGTAACAAAGGACAGGGCATGGAGACAGCAGCAGCTTTGAGGTGAAGGTGGGGGTGCACCAGGGCTCAGTATTGAGCCCACTGCTGTTTGCCATTGTGATGGACGTGGTGACGAAGGAGGTGAGAGGAGGACTGCCCTGGGAGCTGCTGTATGCAGATGATCTTGTCCTTATGGCAACGACCAGGGAAGAACCAAGAAGGAAGCTGGTGGAGTGGCGCACGAGATTGGTGGCCAAATGACTGAAGGTGAATGCCGGGAAGTCGAAAGGTGATGGTAGCGTAGGTGACAGAGGAGATGTCAGAGTCTGGTGTATGGCCATGTGGAGTCTGTAGCAAGGGTGTAGCCACAAACTCGTTTCAGTGTACATCGTGTATGAAGTGGGTCCACAGGAGATGCAGTGGTGTGAAGGGCAGCCTGCAGGCAGTGAGTGCAACGTTTGTGTGCAAGAGGTGTTGGGGACAGGTACCACCAGCAGAGGCAACGGAAGAAGGCTTGGAGGTGGATGGAGAGACATACAACAGAGTAGACAACTTCTGCTATCTGGGTGACATGCTAAGTGCGAAGGGTGGGGTGGATGCAGTAACAGCGAGAGTGAGGTGTGCCTGGCAGAAGTTCAGGGAGTTAACACCTTTCCTGACTTCCAAAGCGCCCCCCCCCCCCCCGAAGATGAAAGGCCAGGTGTACACAGCTTGTGTCAGAAGTTGCCTGTTGTATGGGTGTGACACGTGGGCCATGAGGACCGATCATAACACGAGGATGGAAAGGGTTGAGATGAGGATGGTGAGATGGATGTGTGGCACATCACTCAGCGACAGACAGCCCAGTACAGAGCTTAGAAGAAGAGTAGGAGTGGAGGCGATTGGGGATGTGATCGGAAGAAGCAGGCTGAGGTGGTATGGGCATGTAGAGCGAAAGGACGACGAGGACTGGGTGAAGGGCTGTACAAAGTTAGTGGTGGAGGGGCAGCTCCCGTCGACAGACCAAGGAAGACCTGGCAGAACTCCGTGTCTGCAGACTTGAAACTGATGGGTATCGACCATCGGGATGCACGGGACTGTCAAGTGGAAGAGGGCAGTTGGAAGAAAGGCGAACCCAGCAGAGCCTGGAAACACCGCCTCTAAACGACGATGATGAGCGAACAGTTAAATGTCAACATGGCGCTTCCTTTCATCTAATTTCTCCTTTTTAGTTCTTCTTATTCTTCTTATGTACAGCTCAGAACTCTGTATCAGCCACATGTATGTGGCTAGAGTATTGTCGAGCTCTTTGGGCTGAAGGTCCAACAGACTAATGCCATCACTCTACGTCTGCCGTCTGCCGTTAGCTGCCATATCTCAGAAACCATTCAGTAACTTTTTTTCTAATTTGGCATAGATGTATCTTAGGGTACTGCCACTATGCACAAGAAATCTGTATTTGATTTAATCATTCTGATAATTTTTCACATTTTACCTATTTTTTTAAAAACTGTTCAGTAACTTTGTTCTCTAATTTTGCATAGACATTTCATGTGGTAGTGTCACTGTACACAAGAAATCTGTATTTTATTGAATCATTCTAAGGGCACCTAATAACCCCCTAAAAAGGACCTCAAAACTGGTAAATTTTTTCATGAATGTATGAATAAATCCAAAGTTCAACACCTGATAACACAGGCAATACATGTACAAATCATGAGATATGCAACGGTGTCATGTCAATTAATTAATAAAAGTATGTTGATACAAGTTTGAGTTTGTGACCTTCAAATAACCTTCAAGATCGAAGGTGCCGTCCACCCCCACCTATTGTCTTATCCCTTGAATGATGTATTTAGCATGAATTCCTGCTATTAACAAAAAAATGCTGTTAAAAGTGTAACATCACATGTTGGCTGACCATCTGCGGAAAGACACAATGTCAAAAATTCATCTTTTGATGGTGACCTTGATCAGCCTCACACAGTTAGAGCACCATGTTACAACTCCATGTCATGCCACATTTTGACGGGGATACAGTACGCTTTCTAAGATGGTCAGTGTAGGTAAACAAAGTAGCTACACAACCGTTGTGATTGTAGAACCTTTGTGGAGCAGCACAGTTTTGAACATTCATTGTGTAATGATGATCTTGTTTAAACTTCACTCCACACCGACTGCACCACCCGATAGCTTCCCGTCATATTCCATATTTACGGGGAGACAGTAAGCTTTCTAACAGTGTATAACATGGCATTGAGTAGATTGACAATGTAGATATATGCAACCGTTGATATTGTACAATGTTTGCGGGATAGCACAATTTCGAACATTTGTCACTTGACGGTGACTGTTTGATCGTTGCACCACACACACTCCATCAACTAACAGCTCCATATCATATTTAATTTTAACGGGGAGAAATTGTTTTTTCAAACAGTATACGACACATACATGTCAATGAAGTATTTACACAATCATTGTCACTTTATGACATTTGCAGGATTGCACAAAATCGAATACTCATCATTTCATGGTGACCTTGTTTGACCTTAGCTCCACGCTTACCATGCCTTACACCATACACAATTATTTTGATGGGGAGATAATACGCTTTCTGAAAATATATGACATGGCTGTTTCCTAGTTAGTGTAGTAGCTATGCAACCATTGTTAAGAAGTTTGCGGAAGGGCCCAATTTCAAAAAAATATCATTTGATGGTGACCTTGTTTTACCTTGGATTCACACATACTGCAACACTTGGACGCTCTATTATAAGCCTAGCTGGGACGGGGAGATGTAGGGCTTTCAAACAATGTTTTATTTGGGCATGTGTGGGGGGCCATTTAAACTCCTAGAATAAATCACTTTTTGGGGATTTGCCACTCGCCAATAGTGTGTAGCATTGCTGCAAGCAGTGCTACTAGCCAACAGTGCCAGTCTAGTGTGTAGTATTGCTGCAGTCAGTGATACTAGCCGACAGTGCCAGTCTAGTGTGTAGTATTGCTGCAGTCAGTGATACTAGCCGACAGTGCCAGTCTAGTGTGTAGTATTGCTGCAGTCAGTGATACTAGCCGACAGTGCCAGTCTAGTGTGTAGCATTGCTGCAGTCAGTGATACTAGCCGACAGTGCCAGTCTAGTGTGTAGTATTGCTGCAGTCAGTGATACTAGCCGACAGTGCCAGTCTAGTGTGTAGTATTGCTGCAGTCAGTAATACTAGCCGACAGTGCCAGTCTAGTGTGTAAATAACTTTTTGGGATTTGCCACTCGCCAATAGTGTGTAGCATTGCTGCAAGCAGTGCTACTAGCCAACAGTGCCAGTCTAGTGTGTAGTATTGCTGCAGTCAGTGATACTAGCTGACAGTGCCAGTCTAGTGTGTAGCATTGCTGCAGGCAGTGATAATAGCCAACAGTGCCAGTCTAGTGTGTAGTATTGCTGCAGGCAGTGATACTAGCCGACATTGCCAGTCTAATGTGTAGTATTGCTGCAGTCAGTGATACTAGCCAACAGTGCCAGTCTAGTGTGTAGTATTGCTGCAGTCAGTGATACTAGCCGACAGTGCCAGTCTAGTGTGTAGCATTGCTGCAGGCAGTGATAATAGCCGACAGTGCCAGTCTAGTGTGTAGTATTGCTGCAGGCAGTGATACTAGCCGACATTGCCAGTCTAGTGTGTAGTATTGCTGCAGGCAATGATACTAGCTGACAGTGCCAGTCTAGTGTGTAGTATTTCTGCAGGCAGTGATACTAGCTGACAGTGCCAGCATGGCCTCACCCGTCCACCCGTCCTGTGGATGGGTATATTCATAAATTGTGTTTTTAGGACGGGGTCAAATTGATTGTGGACGGGTCCGTCCATGTCGTTTTTTGTGCCATTTTTACGACGTCATTGAAACTGCCGTGAAGCCAGTTACAAAATCTACGGAGACTGGTTTTGAAAATCGCCCACTCGGATCGCCTGGCCAGCTCCTCGGCACACGCCAGGCCTCGACATGCTAAGATAATTGTCACCTACCTGCTAGCGGCAACTTGCTAGGGTAATTGTAGCTCCTTGAAAGGCACCCGACATTTACCTATGTCTATGTAGACTAAATAATCCTATGTGAAGTCAACATCAGGGCGGGGAGATACAATAAGCACTTGCCGATTATGACGCGTTCTTGGAAAATGAATGGAATTTCGCGTAATCGACATTTCGAAACTGGATTTGTGTTTTTGAACGGAAACTCAGTAAACGCTAAAAGAGTAGAATCACCAACACCGTAAACGATACAGAATTTATTGGCGATATTTTGAAACAAATATGATTACTATGCAACGTTATTCGTTTATTTTGGTGAATTTATGACTATTTTTAAAACGTGCATGGCAAATCGTTACGAGTGTGATGGTGCCGGTGCTACCTCGTGAGTTGTGTCAACCAAAGTCCGTGTATCAATACACGACGGTGCAACATGCGCTATTTCCATTCTTCAAAGTACGTAGGTGGAGCGGTTAGCCCGCCATTCTGGAGGCACGCCAAGCCAGAATGTATGCATTGACGCATGTGGTAGCCTCCCAAATGGCGGGCAAAAACTCAAAGTGTAGACTGCCAAGATTTCGCTCAGTGATGCCACCTGTCTAAATATAGGCTCCTTGACCTTGGTATCAACCGATGTAAACAGGAACGCGGGCAATAGGCGCTAACATAAACCATTTGGCGATCGTTGTTTGGCTGTCCGCAAAGCGCGTTGAAGACATGTTGCGAATTAAATGTAATTGTCACATCATTATAACACGCATAAGTGTACATATTCCAGTTTCGAACACAAAACTCGAAGGAAAAACAACAGCCTAGGTTACGCTGACTCAAAGTGATATACCCCGCATTTTGTAGTTCTAACAAATTCCGTTGGATGGGGTCATATATAGCGCTAGCTAAAATGAAACAGCATCAGTGATTTTAACATTCAAAATTCTTAATATGATTGCTTATGTAAATTACATTTGTCAATGTATATATTAAGCACTGCTGCATGAGGAACAACCAGACATTTATGTTATTGTGTGACAGGAATTATTGTATTATCTAAATTTATTATGTACGGTTTTTATTGTGTTGCAAATATTTAACAAATACATGTTATTTGAAAAGTTAACCACACAATAAACAGTATTATTTAGATGCAGAGATCATAACATTACAAATTTGTATATATTTGACAGAATGTATTATTTTTCAGTTAACTTTGAAATAAAATATTACTTTTCTGTACAGAAATGGGCTTCTTTTTTTTACTTTTAAACAGAAAATGCACCATTTGACACAAAAAATGCTATTTACATTTCTGATCACACATGAGATGTGCATTCAGCCATGTTCTCTGCCTTGCCTTCATAAAGGGTAATATGTACACTGTACTTTTAGTTTATTTTTATATTTTATGATTGGACACACTAAGTATGATTACCAAAATTTACCATGCTGGTGTATATATATATATACTCATAGTTGCATGTCCTATCCCGCATCCGGTCGCACGTTCAATCGCGTGCCCGACCGCACTTAGTAGCATGTCTGAAAAGTGCCAGTCTAGTGTGTAGTATTGCTGCAGGGAGTGATCCTAGCCAACAGTGCCAGTCTAATGTGTAGTATTGCTGCAGTCAGTGATACTATTTGACAGTGCCAGTCTAGTATGTAGTATTGCAGCAGGCAGTGATACTAGCTGACAGTGTCAGTCAAGTGTGTAGTACTGCTGCAGGCAGTGATACAAGCCAACAGTTGAAGGTCTTGTTGCAGGACCAGCTGTTACACAAAGTCATGCAGGAAGCGTTACAGAAGCATGCCGAAGGACTCAAGTTCCGTGAGCGTGGTGCCGGGCCAAGCATTGACAGAGACATGACTGATGCAGGCAAGTGACCATCTTGTTCACTTCTTACTTGCTTTCTCTGAATGCGCATGAGTAAAGTAAAAAAGTATAGTAGGTAAATAAGAAAGAACAATCTCAGTTTCACACATATTTATGCTACATTTAACATTTTACGTGTAATTCGATTTTGTACAGAGCTTTGAGCATTTTATTGGAAACTGATTGATCAAGATTGATATTATATAATTTTTATGTTTATCTTTTGGCATGTAATCAATGTAATGATGTGTTTGGGTGCAGGTTTCAACGTCCACATTGGAGTGAACTGGAAGACAGGCTTTGTGTTTGGTGGCAACGTACACAACTGTGGCACATGGATGGATAAGATGGGCAGCTCGGAGTGCGTGGGAAACAAGGGCATTCCAGCCACACCCAGGTGACAGCCACCAACCACAGACACTCAGCAATGAAACGTCTTTTTCTTTTCCCAACTCTCAACTATTACTTCTGATATGGTATATTTTTTATGTAGAACCATAATAGTAAAACAGGTGTTCTTAACCATTTTGGCTGCGACCCAAATTCTGGTCACTGTACTGGTAACCAAGCCTTGAAACAGTTAGCCTGTGATAAAGGCTAAAATAAATAATGATAAAATAAATAGGCACTGCATAAATAAATTAAAAGAATGGGAAGATTGATTAAACTGGCTTGCTGAACATGGAGCTGTGAAAAACTAAATCAGCACCATTCATTAGTTTGTCAACATAAAAAGAAGACACCCAGTTGGGAAGTTTGTATGATTTCAACAATGTTTGAAGGATACTACGCTAATTTACTTCATACTGATGATAATAAAGAGGCAAACAGTCCATTAGACCCCATAATGTGACTACACTGAATTAAAGTGCTAATTGCCTATAGAAGTGTATTCTGAAGGCTTTGATATGGAATGCATAGAAAATCATGCTGAGTGAACTGTGTGTCTGCAGGGATGGGTCTGCAGTTGAGCTCGTCGGTCTGTGCAAGTCAACAGTAAGGTGGCTCCACCTCATGTATGAGCATGGAAAGTACCCCTATCGCGGAGTTGAGAAGTTGGAAGATGGTAAGATGGTTTGTCTTACTTCTTGGTTGCTGGTGTGTAATTGTTTATTCATTATGATTCATCAATGCCATCAGTGACATCTGTCACTGCTTCAGTGGATGTTGTCTTGTGAAAGTGTCGTCCAGTTATGTCAGTGGCTGTGGAGCTTGTTCTTCCATTGTGTCACCAAAGTATCACCTCATCACCACAGTTGATGACGTCTTGCAAGCATGACGTCATCAACTCTCTGACAGTTGTATCAGGGTTAGGGTGGCTGGAGCCAAGAACTCTGTCACTTTCCTCACCTATAGGTGGATGTAGGTGGGTGAGGTGGAGTGTAAGTGGGGTGGAGTGTAGGTGGTGTGAGGTGTAATGGTTGAGACAGATAGATCACATCAGTCCAGATTTACGCACAGAAAGAATGATGTAGCCTGTTCTCCATTGTAACCAGGTATTATTACTGTGTGGTGGTCAAACCAAGACAGAGAAGTCATACCGAGCATTTGGGTAAATAGACAACAAAGTCTTACATCCATGCACATTCTAGAACAGAATACTGGAGGGATGGGTCAGAGTGACGGCCAGCAACGTCTACACGTTTGTTCATGACACTGAGAGACTTTCTGCTATGCTACACGCGAATAGGTGGTATCAATGTCATGATTGAATTCCTGCGAGAAGAAGGAAGTTCCCTCAAATTGAGCTGAGTCGATTCTCAAGGTTAGGTTAGGCTAGAATCGAATCAAGTTGACATCCATGTCAGAATATGGTATCATTGGACTCGAACATTCTTCGAATTATATTTACATTACGATGGCCTCGAGGGTAACAGTACCCAGACTTTTCACTATTGTGATCGCACAAGGTTGTATTTGTCTGTTATGATTGTTTGAGTTGACTATGGTGGAGGAATTTTTTACAATCTGTATATATAAGTGGTAACTTGGAAGAGATGTTTATATGTTCATATCCTTTCGATGATACGAGGGTGTCTGAGGCTGACAATGATAAGAGGGTGTCTGAGGCTGACGATGATAAGAGGGTGTCTGAGGCTGACGATGATAAGAGGGTGTCTGAGGCTGACGATGATAAGAGGGTGTCTGAGGCTGGCGAGTCTCAATAAGGAGTAGTTTAAAGGTGGCACGAGAAGTTAATATTCTCCCCAAGGTGATTTATGAATATTTATTTTTGTGTTCGGTGGGGGGAATAAATTATGGAAATCTGTATCTTGCCTTGATATTTCTGTTGAGTTTTACACTATCCCTGAATCCAAATATATATACAAGTTTGCTTCACCTAGCGGATCTTGACAATGGGGGCTGATCCGTTGATTATGGGTAAGGTGATACCTAGGAGATAGTGGAAGCTGATAGTGGGAGGTGAGGTAGGATATCATAAGTGGGTGGGGAAATTCATTGCACCGGAATATAACTTGGTGCTTCGGAAATGGCATTCGTGTTTATACCACGGCTAGAGGTGACGAATGCTTAGTCTAAACCGCTTGGGTAAACTGCACCCAATGTAAAAAATATTTTGAATTATTTTAAGTGTTGTGTAATTTAAAATTATTTATCTCGACACTCCGGTTAATAAATTACCTTGCAGATGTGCGTTTGTGATCAGTTTGAATGTGGTATTCGTTTGCACTCATCATTTTGTTTCAGTTTGTCGATGAACGTATTGTTATTGTAATGTCGGAATGGTATGCCAATATTATGACGTATATTCCTCTTCGGTAGCCCTCTTCTGTTGGATGAGTTGAGGTAGATTTGAGGAAAGTAGATGCATCAAAGCTGCAGTTTGATATTTTGATTTCAGGATTGTATGTTTTTAGTATAGATTGATAGGATAGAGTCATGGAAACTCAACGACTAATTGAATTAGGTAAAGAGTTAGGTCTTGAGGGAGAGGAACTTAGAAGCTTTGTCACTAAGGAACAGGAAGTAGCCAGAGCAGAGTGAGCTCTTGCTAGGGATAAGGAAAGAGACGAAAGGGAGAAAGAAAGAGAAGAAACGGAGAAAGAAAGAGAGGAAAGGGAAGCATGTTGGCAACACAAGAAGGAACTGTTTGCAATGAAGCCTGAAGCTGAGAACCAGCAAAGACGGACCACTAGTGCAGTGTGCGACACTTCACAGAGCGTTAGAGTTATAGGAAGAAGTCCCGAATGAACCGCATTAGAAGCTTTGTCACTAAGGAACAGGAAGTAGCCAGAGCAGAGTGAGCTCTTGTAAGGGAGAAAGAAAAGGAGGAAAGAGAAGAAAGGGAGAAAGAAAAGGAGGAAAGAGAAGAAAGGGAGAAAGAAAGACAAGTTGTCTTGATGAGAGAAGAGAAGGAAAGACAAGCTGTCTTGATGAGAGAAGAGAAAGAAAGACAAGCTGTCTTGATGAGAGAAGAGAAAGAAAGACAAGCTGTCTTGATGAGAGAAGAGAAGGAAAGACAAGCTGTCTTAATGAGAGAAGAGAAAGAAAGACAAGCTGTCTTGATGAGAGAAGAGAAGGAAAGACAAGTTGTATTGATGAGAGAAGTGAAGGAAAGACAAGCTGTCTTGATGAGAGAAGTGAAGGAAAGACAAGCTGTCTTGACAAGAGAAGAGAAGGAAAGACAAGCTGTCTTGACGAGAGAAGAGAAGGAAAGACAAGCTGTCTTGACGAGAGAAGAGAAGGAAAAACAAGCTGCCTTGACGAGAGAAGAGAAGGAAAGACAAGCTGTCTTGACGAGAGAAGAGAAGGAAAGACAAGCTGTCTTGACGAGAGAAGAGAAGGAAAGACAAGCTGTCTTGACGAGAGAAGAGAAGGAAAGACAAGCTGTCTTGACGAGAGAAGAGAAAGAAAGGCAAGCTGTCTTGACGAGAGAAGAGAAGGAAAGACAAGCTGTCTTGATGAGAGAAGAGAAAGAAAGACAAGCTGTCTTGATGAGAGAAGAGAAGGAAAGACAAGCTGTCTTAATGAGAGAAGAGAAAGAAAGACAAGCTGTCTTGATGAGAGAAGAGAAGGAAAGACAAGTTGTATTGATGAGAGAAGTGAAGGAAAGACAAGCTGTCTTGATGAGAGAAGTGAAGGAAAGACAAGCTGTCTTGACAAGAGAAGAGAAGGAAAGACAAGCTGTCTTGACGAGAGAAGAGAAAGAAAGACAAGCTGTCTTGACGAGAGAAGAGAAGGAAAAACAAGCTGCCTTGACGAGAGAAGAGAAGGAAAGACAAGCTGTCTTGACGAGAGAAGAGAAGGAAAGACAAGCTGTCTTGACGAGAGAAGAGAAGGAAAGACAAGCTGTCTTGACGAGAGAAGAGAAGGAAAGACAAGCTGTCTTGACGAGAGAAGAGAAAGAAAGGCAAGCTGTCTTGACGAGAGAAGAGAAGGAAAGACAAGCTGTCTTGACGAGAGAAGAGAAGGAAAGACAAGCTGTCTTGATGAGAGAAGAGAAAGAAAGACAAGCTGTCTTGATGAGAGAAGAGAAGGAAAGACAAGCTGTCTTAATGAGAGACGAGAAAGAAAGACAAGCTGTCTTGATGAGAGAAGAGAAGGAAAGACAAGTTGTATTGATGAGAGAAGTGAAGGAAAGACAAGCTGTCTTGATGAGAGAAGTGAAGGAAAGACAAGCTGTCTTGACAAGAGAAGAGAAGGAAAGACAAGCTGTCTTGACGAGAGAAGAGAAAGAAAGACAAGCTGTCTTGACGAGAGAAGAGAAGGAAAAACAAGCTGCCTTGACGAGAGAAGAGAAGGAAAGACAAGCTGTCTTGACGAGAGAAGAGAAGGAAAGACAAGCTGTCTTGACGAGAGAAGAGAAGGAAAGACAAGCTGTCTTGACGAGAGAAGAGAAGGAAAGACAAGCTGTCTTGACGAGAGAAGAGAAAGAAAGGCAAGCTGTCTTGACGAGAGAAGAGAAGGAAAGACAAGCTGTCTTGACGAGAGAAGAGAAAGAAAGGCAAGCTGTCTTGACGAGAGAAGAGAAGGAAAGGCAAGCTGTCTTGACGAGAGAAGAGAAGGAAAGGCAAGCTGTCTTGACGAGAGAAGAGAAGGAAAGGCAAGCTGTCTTGACGAGAGAAGAGAAGGAAAGACAAGCTGTCTTGACGAGAGAAGAGAAGGAAAGACAAGCTGTCTTGACGAGAGAAGAGAAGGAAAGACAAGCTGTCTTGACGAGAGAAGAGAAGGAAAGACAAGCTGTCTTGACGAGAGAAGAGAAGGAAAGACAAGCTGTCTTGATGAGAGAAGAGAAGGAAAGACAAGCTGTCTTGATGAGAGAAGAGAAGGAAAGACAAGCTGTCTTGATGAGAGAAGAGAAGGAAAGAGAGGAAAGGGAAGCATGTTGGTGACACGAGAAGGAACTGTTGGCATTAGCTTGAAGCTGAGAACCAGCAAAGACAGGACACTTCACAGAGCATTAGGGTTATAGGAAGAAGTCCCAAATTATCTGCATTTTGTGATGGGAAAGATGACATGGACTCATATCTCCAACAATTTGAGAGGTATGCAGAAAACGAACGATGGGACCGTAATTGTTATGGTACTTACCTAAGGTCACTTTTAACATATATAAGCGTATATGTACGGCTATTTATTTGGACAAAAAATGCCAGCCTATACGGTCTTATTCGGGTCTGTACGCTTATTTAATGTTGGCAGTTCCACCCTATGTTTTTTATTTGGGTCAACATTATTTACTGTTGTTGGTTCCACATTATACGGTTTTTATTAGGCACTACATGTATTTATTTGCATCACCGATACAATGTTCTGAGAAATATGTATATATATATATAAATTATTCTTGTCGACGAAGCCGATCACGCAGTGCTCTTCATTCTTACGGCGACGCTGTTTACGCCGGTCACCATGCCAATCATGGCAGATAACGATCTTTTCACTAACAAATTAAAAAACTACACATGCACAAAAGGATTACTTAGGGAACCTGTGTGTAAAATATAAAGGTTTGTTATGTTTTATTGGGATCATGTTGGGGTCCATTTCCATGGGATCCATAAGACACCGGTGGTACTTATGGTAGAATGAAGCAGAAACTAATTCTAGGTCTAGCGGACATAGACAATTATGTAGATGATGTTATAGTCCACTCACAGACTTAGGAAAAGTACGTGGAAGCTCTGAAGGCTTTATTCCTTTGTATACAGGAGGCTTCACTCACTATGAAACTATCCAAGTGTCTGGTGGGTTTCTCTCAGGTAGACTTGGTGGGACACAAAATGGGACCGGGTCAAGTACTAACCCAATCTGACAAGGTAGAGAAAGTCACAGATGCCCAAATCCATCGTTCCAAGACTCAGGTTAGGTCTTTGTTGGGATTATCTGATTATTATCGAAAATTCATTTATGCATTATGCCAGTCTTATGGCTCCTTTGAGTGACTTGACGAAGAAACTGGCACCCAATGTGGTGATATGGTCCATAGGTGTTCAATGAATTGAAATCCTGCATGTGTAATGCACCGGTTGTTTGATTACTGGATTCGGACAAGGATTTCAGCCTCAGAACCGACACTTCGTACAATGGTCTAGGGGCTGTGTTACTCCAAATACATGATGGGATGTGTTTTCCCGTGGCTTTTGCTAGTAACAAGCTGACCGATACTCGGAAGTCTTACGCAACGGAGAGAAAGAGTGTCTAGCAGTGGTTTGAGTGATTGAGAAATTCAACTCCTATTTGTATGGACGTAAATTTATGTTACAGACCGATCACCAACTGTTGGCATTTCTCAAATCTGCTAAAATGACTAATCCCAGGCTAATGTGTTGGGCATTCAAGTTGCAACCTTACCAGTATCGAGTTAAAACCATCCCGGGTAATGAGAATGTGGGTGCAGATTATCTTAGCCGTTTGGACTAGGCATTGCAAACCACCAGGAAGGGAGGGTGAAAGATCACTATTCAGAACCTAACAATGAGTTTTACTGCCTAGAGATGGGTAGAATTTGTTCTGTTCGGGTAGACACGTGAATTAATTACCTATGTTGTGTCTTGTTGTGGGGGTAATGTCATGATTTGGTATTGAGAACTTAACATAGGTACTAGGTAGCTATCGATTGTGAAAGTCTAAAATGGGGGTTACCCTGTACTGGTATTGACGGCTGGCTGGTGTTTATGCAATAGTGTGAACGCACTGGGGAGGTGGCGTAGGGTCAGACTTTCAAAGAACCGGGGGATCATTACCAGGTACATAGTTAGGGTAGATAGGTATCAATCAATCAATCAATCAATTCATTTTATTGTCCTAGGAAGGATATTTCTCTTACAGCTCATAATTTCATAAATCTCATAAAACTATAATGTGAAAGACTTACATGTTAGATGTGTATATATACGTATGTAAAGTATAAATATAATCAAAGCAGAGCACATTTATTAATATCACTGGTTCAACATTCTGATTGCTGAAGGCACAAAGTTCTTGTTGTACCGAACTTTCTTGCATTTCAAGCACCGATACCTCCTGCAGATGGGAGAATATCAAAGTAAGAGTGGAGCGGGTGGTCCGAGTCACCGGCGACAACACAAGCTTTTCACAAAGTTGCACGGTCAATCGTTTCAGACAGCACTGGAGTAAGTAAACCAATGATCTTGGTCGGAGTATGTGAGATTTTTAGAAGCCTGTTTTGGTTGCTCACCAATGAGCAGGTAACAAATACTGCAATAAGTTAAGAGAGGCTCAACACACTGCGGTAGAGAAGGAGAAGAAGTTTTGGGTCAACGTTGAAAGCGCGCAACCTGCAAAGAACATGAGACTTCTTTTGTATGGCTGTAATGTGCTCTATGAAAGACAACTTATTATCCAACACAACACCAAGGTACCTGAATGAATCGACCTGTTCCACAGACTCACCATTAATGACAATGGAACTAACGGCAGTAGCGTTACAACGGAAGTCAATGCACATTTCTTTCATTTTGGAGACGTTTAGGTGCAAAAAGTTGGCACTGCACCAACTAGAGAAATGTACCACTGAAGACAGATATGCTTGGTATGAGGCTGAATCATTCAAAAGAGCAAGTATGGCTGCATCGTCAGAAAACCTCGGAAACAAAGTACAGGTAGATGGATTAACACTCCGACAATCGTTAGGTAGGATAGTTGAGTCTAATATGTAATAATTATAAATCGGTAGACAGCTTTATATGAATAGGAACTGCGGTATGGATGGAAACGCATTGGAATGTCGCTATAATGAGGATTTATATACATGTTGAATGATTGTATTACCTACCTGGGGCGGTGGAATTATTACAATGATGACAGCATCAGCAGGAGTCACATGACAGATGCAAAGGATATTGTTCACTGACTAATGGTTGAGACAGATAGATCACATCAGTCCAGATTTACATGCAGAAAGAATGATGTAGCCTGTTCTCCATTGTAACCAGGTATTATTACTGTGTGGTGGTCAAACCAAGACAGAGAAGTCATACCGAGCATTTTGATAAATAGACAACAAAGTCTTACATCCATGCACATTCTAGAACAGAATACTGGAGGGATGGGTCAGAGTGACGGCCAGCAACGTCTACACGTTTGTTCATGACACTGAGAGACTTTCTGCTATGCTACACGTGAATAGGTGGTATCAATGTCATGATTGAATTCCTGCGAGAAGAGGGAAGTTCCCTCAAATTGAGCTGAGTCGATTCTCAGGGTTAGGTTACAGACGGCTAGAATCGAATCAAGTTGACATCCATGATGGAATGTGGTATCATTGGACTCGAACATTTTTCGAATTATATTTACTTTACGATGGCCTCGTTAGGTAGGATAGTTGAGTCTAAATACAATATCAGAGGGATTCTTAATGGCAGAAGACCTGAATGAGTATTTTAGTTCAGTGTTTACCAGGGAAGATATTAGTTCACTGCCAGTACCAGAGGCTAAGTTCAAGGGGGCAGATTCAGACTATTTAGGACAGTTAGTTGTAACCTCGGAAATGGTAGCTAAGAAAATAAGGGCTATGAAGGATAATAAATCACCTGGAGTGGATGGGATTCCGCCCAAACTACTATTGGAAATTGTAGAACAAATAAGCGTACCGCTTGCAACAGTTTTCAATTTGTCATTAGAATGGAAAGAGGCAAACATTATACCATTATTTAAAAAAGGTTCGAGAAACAAGTCGGAGAACTATAGACCAGTGAGTTTAACATCAGTGATTTGCAAATTATTAGAAAGACTAATTAAAGATCACATGGTGGATTTTCTTGTTAAACATAACTTGATAAACCCATCTCAACATGGGTTTTTAAAAGCGAGGTCATGCTTAACAAATATGTTATGTTTTTTGGAAAACATCACTAGGTGGGTAGATGAGGGATCACCAGTAGATATCATCTATTTAGATTTTCAAAAAGCTTTCGACAAAGTACCACATCAAAGATTACTCCTTAAGCTAAAGGCCCATGGCATAGGAAATGGTATAATAAACTGGATAGAAAAATGGCTGAATGACAGAAGACAACGTGTAGTAGTTGATGGGGAGGCTTCAAACTGGAAATCGGTATTGAGTGGGGTACCACAGGGATCAGTACTAGGACCTATATTATTCTTAATATATATCAACGATTTGGACGATGATATAACAAGCAAGGTGTTAAAATTTGCGGATGATACAAAAGTGTTTAGAAGGATTAAAAGTGATGGAGACAGACAGCATTTACAAGATGATCTTGATAGGTTGATCAAATGGTCTGAAAAGTGGCAAATGCTGTTCAATTTTGGGAAATGTAAATGCCTCCACACAGGTCATGGGAATGAAGAGGTAAAATATAAAATGGGGGGTACTGTTCTAAGTACTACTGTAAAAGAAAAGGACTTAGGGTTAACCATTAGTGCTGATATGAAGGTTTCAGAGCAGTGCAGAATTGCAGCGTCAAAGGGAAATCAAATCATTGGATTAATTAGGCGAAATATAGCGTATAAGAAAAAAGAATTAATAGTACCGCTGTACAAAACAATAGTGAGGCCTCATTTAGAATATTGTATACAAGCATGGAGGCCATATCGCAAGAAGGACATAGATATGCTAGAAAGAGTACAGAGGAGAGCGACTAAAATGATACCAAATCTGAGGGATCTTAGTTACGAAATACGCCTAAAAGAATGTGGTTTAACAACACTAGAGACCAGGAGATTGAGAGGAGATCACATAGAAGTGTTTAAAATATTGAATGGTTATGAAAATATTGATAGAAACATTTTTTTCTCAGTTAAGAAAGATAGAAGGACCAGAGGACATGAAGCTACATTAGTAAAGGAGCAGTGTAGATTAGATATAAGAAAGTTCTCATTCTCACAAAGGACTGTAAATGAATGGAACAGATTATCTCCTGATTGTGTTGGTGCTAGTAGCGTGAATATGTTTAAAAATAAAATCGACACACACCTTAAAAAGGCGGGATACATGTAGATAAAAAGTATTGGACTCTCGATAAGCCAAAAGGCTTCCTTGTCCAACTGCCATCCAGAGTAATTTTCTGGATGGAAATCATGTTAAATCTTGTTAAATCTTGTAATAATTATAGAATGGTAGACAGCTTTATATGAATAGGAACTGCGGTATGGATGGAAACTTATGTGGAATAATTTCACAACGCATTGGAATGTCGCTATAATGAGGATTTATATACATGTTGAATGATTGTATTACCTATGGAGCGGTGGAATTTTTATAATGATGTCAGCATCAGCAGGGGTCACATGACAGATGCGAAGGATATTGTTCACTGACTAATGGTTGAGACAGATAGATCACATCAGTCCAGATTTACGCACAGAAAGAAGGATGTAGCCTGTTCTCCATTGTAACCAGGTATTATTACTGTGTGGTGGTCAAACCAAGACAGAGAAGTCATACCGAGCATTTGGGTAAATAGACAACAAAGTCTTACACCATGCACATTCTAGAACAGAATACTGGAGGGATGGATCAGAGTGATGGCCAGCAACATCTACACGTTTTGTTCGTGAGACCTATAGCGATGCTACATGCGAATAGGCGGTATCACCATCATGATTGAATTCCCATGAAAAGGGGGAAGTTCCCTCAAATTGAGCCGAGTCAACTTCGGAAGGTTATAGACGGCTAGAATCCGTTCAAGTTGACGTCCGTTTCGGAATAGAGCATCGTTGGACTCGAACATTCTTCAAATTATATTTACATTACGATGACCTCGAGGGTAACAGTACCCAGACATTTCACTATTGTAATCGCAGAAGGTTGTAACTGTCTGTCGTGATTGTTTGTGTTGACTATGGTGGAGGAATTTTTATAGTCTGTATGTGGGTAAGTTCACGAGTTGGTAAACCAATGTGTGACATTGTAGTGAAAAATTCAAGCTGATATTTTCAATGTTTCTTTTCTACTATGTGGTGTAAAAATATGTATAATTTAAGTAATTAGACACAAGGAGATAATGATGCAACTATATCTATTAATTTTCAACATGCAAATGAACTATCAACACATCGGTTGCACATGTAACATGGACACCATTTGAAGGCAATTTCTCATACAAACATGCATACTTCAACAGAATGTCATGCCTAGCTGGAGGTCCAAGGGACTATTGCCGTATCTCAGAAACCGTTCAGCAACTTTTTCTCTAATTTTGCATAGACATATCTTAGGACACTGCCACTATGCACGAGAAATCTGTATTTTATTGAATCATTCTAAGGGCTCCTTAGGGCTTCCAAGGACCCCAAAACTGGTAAAAATGTAACATTTTGCCTATTTTTTCAAAAACTGTTCAGCAACTTTTTTTAATTTTGCTTAGATGTATCTTCGGGTGCTGCCACTATATACAAGAAATATGTATTTGATTGAATCATTCTAAGGGCACCTTTACATTATCTAGTGATGTGGTTTTGAGAAGAGCCCTTAAGACAACCCCCAACAGTAGATTGTGTTTAATGTGACAGAAAGCCAGCAGCAAGACTAAACTCTGCAGCCTAGTGCTATTCTTCCATTGAGACCTTGACTAATCTTTAATTGGTCACGGGGCCCAGGCAGAGTAGACACACTTGACCCCTGTTAGACTGAACAGTTGCCTAAAACTTTTAAACTGTATCTTCAAAACTATTGATTTTCTATAATTGCAAGTTGTGTTTATTTTGATGTTCATTTAATTATTATAAAATGGTGCGACTGTGGTGTCTATTGGTTAAAGATGTATTGTCTGTAGAAACCTGTAGGGTACAAACATAGAAAATTAATATTCTGTCACCTGTAGGTGACAAACATAGAAAATTAATATTCTGTCACCTGTAGGTGACAAACATAGAAAATTAATAATTTGGACAACTATAGAGTGAAGTATCCTACACTTTATTGATATCAAGTGCATTCTACTGTTCTGTTTACGCTTGCCATGCCTTGTGTAGACATGGTACTGTGTAAATCAATTGTATCAATATAGACTAATAATTACAGATTCACAATATAGGTGACACCTGAAACAACCAAATGTCAACCATTAGAAGAGTTGACATAGTTCCGCTATACACAAGCAAGAAATCTGTATTTGATTGAATCATTCTAGTGTCATCAGCATATAGTAGAACATACATTTTCTACATCATCATCACTAAGGTTGTTGTAAATTTCACCAGCTGCCACGTGAAGTCTGTTATAATTGTGACTAACAGTGTTCAAAATTATTCAAGCAAATAACAAAGGACACAAGTTTTCTCCTTGCCATACCTCTACATCACCTGAGAAGAAGGCTGACACAGCCTGGCCCTGATTTATACATGATTTAGCATTTTTGTACATGTTGTATACAACTTTCAACACATTAACATTAATACCGCATGAAATTATCTTAGACCACAGTGAGGACCAGTCTACTAAATCAAATGCTTTCTTATAATCGATGAAGGCACAATAAAGCCTTTTGCGTTGAGACAAATACAATTCAACCAATACCCCTATCTGAACACTGCCTGTTCTTCACCTATTACATTCGCTTTGTTTAAGTATGTGGTCAGTCTGGTGTTCTGAACAATCACTAAGGATTAATGAACACTTGTGCAGAATGTCACCCACTTGGCAGGTTTAATTGATCTATTCAGCAATGAGGACACTGCTTAGGCCTCACTCTGGACACTGTCACTCACAGTGTTTTGTATTGTCTTAGTTGGTGAGTTGAGCTAATCAACTTGCCCATGAATCAGTGGTGGCTCTGGTAACTTTAGAGGACTGAGGATGAATCCAGTTGTTGGCAGTGAACACTAGTGCTGAGAGGGTAGATTACCACCTACCAGTCTCCACAGCTGTATATTTTCAAAAAAACTGTTCGGTAACTTTTTTCTAATTTTGCATAGATGTATCATAGGGTACTGCCATTATACACAAGAAATCTGTATTTGATTGAATCATTCTAAGGGCACCTCAGGGCCCCCCAAAATGCAAAATTGTCCTCCTGTTTCTCTGCTGCTCCCTCATGCAGTCCCACTGATCTCTATTTATAACAGACAGACAGACAGACAGACAGTATTTTTTTTTACCATCACAAGCCCATAAACTACAATATAATATTTATTGTAAGGTCAGGGAGGCTCCCATTAAGACAATTATATGCAGCTATTATGGTAGCCACCCTATTGATGTAACTGGATAGTGGACTTTGCCCTGATCACTTACTAGGCTGTGAGTGGAGTGGCCAGCTGTAAAGTTGTGTATTGGTCTAGCCTAGTTAATTTTCTTTAGTGTACCTTTTGTTCTCAAATAATCTGTCCTCATAGTTTTACACATAAAGACATACTCTAACTTGATACGTTTTTGTAGCAGCACATTTGTACTTCCAATGTATCATTGCAACATAACAATAATATTTCCATGCAATCCATTTGCATATATAATGTAAAACTTCAACAGCAGTTTTCTTAATTTTCACTTTTTGACCCCTACCATGTTCAATGCGCCATAACTTCGCCAATTTTTTTAGCAGTCATAATTTTTGAAACTGTATAAAAGCACCCTACCCAACCTTTACAAGAATGAAAGAAAACATATTACAATTGTTCTGACTTATCACTCATTTGGTCAGCCGGGGTCACATATAGACGTATTAGTCCAAAGGGCTTCAGGGCCACTTGGCCCATTTTTTATTATTCCTACTTCAAAATAGCTGTTAAAAGAGGCCTTGGCCATTATGTTGTCGCTTGACCAGAAAAAAAGTATGAAAACATTCAAGACCGAGATACTTAAAAGTTAAAATATTTATTATCGTACTTGTTTTGTGATATTAGTATGCTAGTCGGCATAATCTTGTGAGGCAAATACATGTTTAAGGAACTAATAACACACATAATAGGCCCACTAATGCAGTGATAACTTTTCCAAATATGACAAAAAATGGTACAGGAGCATTACAATACACAAAGGTTGTGCGTGTAACATGGACACACATATTATGCAAACAATGTATTGCACCATGGTAACATCACTACATCAGCTACAACTACTCCTAGAGGTAGAATTATGTATCTTTGTACTTATTACAAAGTCCCAATAATTTGGGCTTCAAGAAAAAATATATTGAGTGATAGGGTTATACGTGTAACCATGGACACCAAATATAAATGGTGTCCATTAGATGATGTACCAGGCAGAAACAACAGGTGGTGATATTTCCATCAAAGTCACCAGATTGCTAGCCACCAATAAGGTCGACATAATCACAAATACAGGTTCACATAGAAATCTTCCAGATTAATATGATATGTGTGTTAATGGTTCACGTGTAACAAGGTTGTGCAGGTAACAACTGAAGACACCAAACTTACCCTCACTGTACATTGCTTGCTGTTTTTGAAAAGAGGCAAATGACATCATGGTATGATACTATCTGCCAGTCTCTGCACATGAGGTACACATTATCTTGAAAGATGACACAGTGTTGCAGCTGTCAGGTGTGGTGCATGGTTGCATGTGTAACATCTATTTGAGGACAAGATAAATACCTAAACTCCCTTTGACATGTTTGGTACATTTTAAATGCAGTATTGTTAAATTCACTGTACATGTAATAATGTATATATGATGCCCTTTCTGTGTGATAAGTGTAAAGCAAGTGGTATCCTAAAAATATGGATATAGGTATGTGATCGAGTGTAACCAATGTGGACACCACATGTTACACGTGCAACCACAAGTTTGCAGCCCCCTATCAGTACTACACATGGTATCCCATAATTTTGTTTTTGGATCCATTGAACTATGCCAGGGTCCATCAAATAGACTGCATGTTGTTTCATTCACAGCTGGGCACTAAAACAAATTTACCCTGTTTCCATGTCACAAATTAGGCTTGCAAAATCAACCTTCTGTGACGAGACATGTGCATTTACAAATAAACGGTTGCTACATCAAGGCTACTTTTATGTCTAATAATTATAACTACCAAGTATAATGTATCATTTGGTGTGAAATGCTTGCCATTATTGGCAGCAATTATTGTAAACATTAAACAATGTATATGAAATCAACATGCTAAAAGATTTGCCAACTCATGAACTTACCCATAGTAATTACATAAGTAATTAGACCCTTGTCTAATTACTTAAATTATACGTATTTATACACCACACAGCAGGAAAAAAATATTGAAAATGTTAGTTTGAATTTTTCACTACAGTGTCACACATTGGTTTACCAACTCGTGAACTTACCCATATACAAGTTCGCTTCATATGGCAGATCTTGACAGTGAGGTGTAGGTGGGGTGAGGTGTAGGTGGGGTGAGGTAGTGTTGGTGGGGAGGGGTGGAGTGTAGATGGGGTGAGGTGTAGGTGGGGTGAGATAGTGTTGGTGGGGTGGGGTAGAGTGCAGGTGGATGGGGAGTAGATGAGATGGAATGGAGTGTGGGTGGAGTGTTGGTGGGACGGAGTGTTGAAGGGTGCAGTGTAGGTGGGTACAGTCACTACAGTGTTACAGTGTCGAATGTTAGTGGGGGTTGTGTTTATTATATGCAGTGTTGGCTGGGTGTTGCTTTGCTAAGATTGTTTGCCCTGAGTGTTCACTGGTTGTCCCAAGTGTTCGCTGTTTGCCCTGAATATTCACCAGTTGTCCCAAGTGTTCACTGGTTGTCCCGAGTGTTCACTGGTTGCCCTGAGTGTTCACTGTTTGCCCTGGGTGTTTATTGTTTGCCTTGAGTGTTCACCGGTTGTCCTGAATGTTCACCGGGTGTTTTGAGTGTTCATTGTTTGCCCGAGTGGTCACTGTTTGCCCAGAGTGTTCACTGTTTGCCCTGAGTGTTCTCTGGTTGTCTCAAGTGTTCACCGGTTGTCCTGAGTGTTCACTGTTGTGTGTTGCAGGTAACCGAGTGGCTGTGAGTTTTGGAGACTGGGACAAACTGATCCAGAGCAACTTTGAGAAGTACTTCTGGATCAGAACGAGCCCTGACCCGAAGACTGAGACGGCTCCTGACCTCATTAACAGACGTGGCATCTACAAGGACATAGTGGGAGCATCACAAGTCTGGACTGACTACCAGCTCCGCCCAAACTTCCCTATTGCCCTCGTTGTTGTGAGTACATAATTTGGTGGTTGTTGTGAGTACATCATTTGGTGGTTGTTGTTGTTGTGATAACATCATTTGGTGATCATTGGCATACTATATAGCCTCCCCATGGAGGCATCATTAGGCTGTGTGTTCATACAAATATCTCAAGAATGTTCTTGTTTTAGTTATCTCTTTCTGGCCTTCTGTATTAGTCTTGATAATTTGTTCCATTTTCTTCACTGTCATTCACTTTATCCATCTCGTCTAACAATTCCTTTCATTTAGTTGCTTCAATGATGTTCATAGTCTTTTCATTTATTCAGTTGCTTTTGTGTCATATTTTGTCAGCAAATATAGCACATCCTCATTGGTAGTGAACTGTTCTCCACACTAGTAATACAGTCTCCCTCTACTGTGTGGTCCTCCACACTAGTAGTATCCTTCACACTAGTAGTACAATCCCCCTCTATTATATGGTCCCCCACACTAGTAGTACAGTCTCCCCTCTACTGTATGGTCCTCCACACTAATAATATCCTTCACACTAGTAGTACAGTCTCCCTCTATTATATGGTCCTACACACTAGTAGTACAGTCTCCCATCTACTGTATGGTTCTCCACACTAATAGTATCTTCTACACTATTAGTACAATCCCCTCTATTATATGGTCCCCCACACTAGTAGTACAGTCACCCCTCTATTATATGGTCCTCCATACTAGTAGTACAGTCTCCCGTCTACTGTATGGTCCTCCACACTAGTATCTTCCACACTAGTAGTACAGTCCCCCCTCTATTATATGGTCCCCCACACTAGTAGTACAGTCACCCTCTATTATATGGTCCTCCATACTAGTAGTACAGTCTCCCCTCTACTGTATGGTCCTCCACACTAGTAGTACAGTCTCCCGTCTACTGTATGGTCCTCCACACTAATATCTTCCACACTAGTAGTACAGTCCCCCCTCTATTATATGGTCCTCCACACTAGTAGTACAGTCTTTGCTCTACTGTATGGTTATCCACACTAGTATTACAGTCTCCCCTCTACTCAGTGGTTCTCTGCACTAGTAGTACAGTCTCCCCTCTACTATATGGTTCTCCACAATAGTAGTATCCTCCACACTAGTACTATAGTTTCCCCTGTATTATATGGTCCTCCACTCTAGTAGTATCCTCCACACTAGTAGTACAGTCCTATACAGTCTACTATACAGTCTACTATACAGTCTTCCACACTGGTATACAGTCTCCCCTCTACTTTATGGTCCTCCACACTAGTAGTACAGTCTTTGCTCTACTGTATGGTTATCCACAGTAGTATTACAGTCTCCCCTCTACTCAGTGGTTCTCCGCACTAGTAGTACAGTCTCCCCTCTACTATATGGTTCTCCACAATAGTAGTATCCTCCACACTAGTACTATAGTTTCCCCTGTATTATATGGTCCTCCACTCTAGTAGTATCCTCCACACTAGTAGTACAGTCCTATACAGTCTACTATACAGTCTTCCACACTGGTATACAGTCTCCCCTCTACTTTATGGTCCTCCACACTAGTAGTATCTTTCACACTAGTAGTACAATCTCCCTCTACTGTATGGTCCTCCACGCTAGTAGTACAGTCTCCCCACAACTGTATGGTCCTCAGGGCCTCACCCAGAGACCAGTCCACCCATCATTTGCATTTTTGGACGGTTTCAAATTGATTGTGGACGGGTCCGTCCATGTCGTTTTTTTGCGCGGGCCAGCCCATCCATGCCATTTTTACGACGTCATTGAAACTGCCGCGAACCCAGTTACAAAATCTACGGAGACTGGTTTTAAAAATCGCCCACCTGGATTGCCTAGCCAGCTGCCCAACACACGCCAGAAACCGATTAAGTCATGCCTCAACTTGCTAGGGTAATTGTCACCTAACCACTAGTGGTGGTTGCTTGAAAGGCAGCCAACACTTGCGTAGACTAAGTAATCCTATGTGAGGTCAACGTCAGGGCAGGGAGATACAATAAGCACTTGCCGATTACGATGCGATCTTCGAAAACGGATGGAATTCCGCGTAATTGACGTTTTGAAATGGGATTTGTGTTTTCGAATGGAAACTCCGTAAACGCTGGTTGATATGAAGAGTAGAATCACCAACACCATAAACAATACCGACTTTATTGGCGATATTTTGAAACAGACATGATTACTATGCAACGGTATTCATTTATTTTGGTGGATTTATGACACAGGATTTTTAAAACACGCAAGGCAAATCGTTACGAGTGTCATCAGTCATGGCGCCGTGCTGGTGCTACCTCGTGTCAACCGTTGTAAACAGGAACACGGGCGGAAGGCGCTAACATAAACCGTTTCGCGATCGTTGTCTGACTGTCCACTATGGGCATTGAAGAGTGTTGCTAAGTATTAAATGTAATTGTCACATCGTTAGAACATGCAAATGTGTGCATATTCCGGTTTCGAACACAAAACTCGAAAGAATAACAATAGCCTAGGTTACGCTGGCTCAAAGTGATATAGCCCGCATTTAGTAGTTCTAACAAATTCCGTTGGATGGCGTCATATATAGCCCTAGCTAAAATGGTTGAACATTATCAGTGAAACAGCATCAGTGATTTGAACAGTCATAATTGTTAATATGATTGCTTGTAACATTTACATCTGTAACCTTATATATTAAGCACTGCTGCATTAGAAATAACCAGTAATTTGTATTATATTGTGTAACAGGAATTATTTGCTTAGCTAAATTGATTATGTATGGTTGTTATTGTGTTGAAAATATTGCACAAATAAGTGTTGTTAAAAAGTTAACCACACAGTAAAACAGTATTATTTAGATGCAAATATCACAACATTGTGATATTTTAAATATTTGATGGAATGTTTTTTTTTTGATCGCGCGTCCGATCGTGTGCCAGACCGCGCTTCGTAGCATGTCAACAACAAATTTGGACAGGCAAAAATGTTATCCTGGGTGAGGCCCTGATGGTCCTACACACTAGTAGTACAGTCTCCCCTTTACTGTATGTACAATGTACATACTGCTAATATAATCCTCTGCACTACTAGTGCAAACTTATACACTACTAGTATGGTCCTCCATCCTACTAGTATGGTCATCCCCTACAATATTCTACACTAGTAGTGTCCTCCACACTACTAATTTGTTTTTCCACACTGCTAATACAGTCCTGCACTCTACTAGTGCAATCTTCTGCACTACTACTATGGTCCATCACAGTACTAATACTGTCTTCCATTCTACTAGTGTGGTCTTCATACTACTAGTGTGGTCTCCATACTAGTAGTGTGGTTTTCCTTACTACTAGTGTGGTTTTCCATGCTACTAGATGGTGCCAGTATATGGCGACAAGGTGTTGTCTCTGACTATGATGTGCCTGTTTCTAAGTTGTTTGACGATTGAGAGAGTTGTTTGTCTGCAGAGGTATGACAGAGATACTCTGCATCATATTCATGATGATATTGACAGTAAGTGGACCCCTACATTGTTGCTTTCATGGGTTGAAATTTCACTTTGTGAGAACAATGACACACACACGACATGCCCTACTGGTCGGCGTAGTGGCTCTAGCAAGAACAATGACACACAATACATGTCCTACTTCTCATAGCAGGCGCAAGCGAGGCAAACTTGCAGGCGTGTTGACATGCTTCAGGACAAGTTCACAACATTATTTCTCTCAAATGTGAGATCCCTGAAGAACAAGCATGATGTGTTTTATTTGATGAAAATCAGACATGATTTTAGAGACTGTTCTGTGTATTGTTTCACTGAAACATGGCTTGACTGCTTGCCAGAACTTTCAGACAAATCTAAAGGCAGTGGGATGTGTTTCATGGTAAATCAGCGAAGGTGTAATGACACATCAGTTTTGTTTACTGCGTGCTCCCCTGAACTTGAGACTCTTATCATCAAGGGCAAACCGTTTTACCTGCCGCGAGAGTTTACCTCCCTTGTCATTGTGGGTGTATATCCCACCCCAGGTCAATGCTACTCCTGCGATCAGCGCTCTTGCCAATCAGATCAGTGGAAAACTCTAACCCTGACTCACTTGTGCTGGTTCTTGGTGATTTCCCCTTGGCTTCTCCGACAACTCCATGATCTACCTTCTACCTTCCTACCACCAGAATATTGGACAGCGAAACCTTGCGTTCGCAATGTCATGCACCGGGACGCTGAATCTATTCAGCGTTGCCAAGGCTCTTTGGCCAGTACAGACTGGGACTCGTTTAAACACGCGTCCACAGACATTCATGAATGTACAGACACCGTGACGTCTTACATTAGCTTTTGCCAGGATCTGTTTATTCCCCAGAAGACTGTCAAAGTGTTCAGCAACAGTAAGTCGTGGTTCACCAGAGAACTGAAATTCAAGCTGAAAGAGAAATAGGCTGCTTTCAAGAGTGGAGACCGTGCACTATACAAGAAAGCCAAGTACGGTGTCCAAAGAGCGATATGGGAAGCAAAGGCTGACTACAAACGCTAGCTTGAAGGCCAGTTCCTCTCCAATGACGCACTCTCTGGCAGGGCCTGCAGAGTGTTACTGGCTACAAGCAAATGCCATCCACTCCTAGCTGTGATTCTGCAACACCGGACAACCTCAACAAGTTTTACGCTCGCTTCGACCATCAGAATTTGACGCCTGTCTTGGTTAGCCCGCCCGACACTGCTATGCTGCTCCCTCCTCCCTTTACCGTGCAGGAGCACGAGGTGAGGAAGCTCTTCAAGCAGCATAGCAACAGGAAAGCAGCTGGTCCTGACAATGTTTCCACCTCCACACTGAAACACTGCGCTGATGAACTGGCACATCTTTAACACTGGAACTACCCAGGGTTGTGTCCTCCCCCTGCTCCTGTACTCCCTCTTCACGAATGACTGTGTCCCAACTGTGTCATGGTGTGACAAAAACAATCCTCAACTGAGCGCGTCCAAAACAAGGGAGATGATCGTTCATTTTAGAAAGAAGAAAGCCCTAGTTGCTTCCATTATTATCAATGGCGAAGCTATCGAAAGAGTGGACTGCTTCAAATTTCTGGGCACCATCATCTCTAATAACCTAGGGTGGGAAAAAAACATGGATGCAGTCGTGAAGAAAGCCCAGCAAAGACTCTACTTCCTGCGCCAAGCTGAAGACGTTCGGACTGAGGAGAAAATTATTCTTCTATTCTATCACTCGAATATTGAGAGTATTTACATTCGCCATATGTGTGTGGTTCGAAAATATCAACCAGCGTCAAAAGATCAGGCTAGACAGAGTGGTAAAAACAGCATCAAAGATTGTTGGCAGTGAACTCACCCCTCTGTTGGCTATACACAGTGAAAGAACCAGGAAGAGAGATGACAAAATTATCACGAATCCAACAAACCCCGCCCACCATCTATTCGAAAAACTCACTTCAGGCAAAGACAAATTGTTTCCGAGACAGTTTCTTTCCCCGTGCCATGGTTGCCTTATCTTGTATTAAATATAGACTTTAGAGAGAGATAGAGACAATGGAATGTTAATTTTGTGAGATATATTTTATACGTCTTTTAGTTTAGTTTTAACTTAACCTATCAATTTTAATGGATATAAAAAAAAAAATTCAAATAATTTTGACTTAAGTATTTTTATTTATTTTTTATTATATTTATTTATTTATCTTTTATTGTATGTTCATGGTATGTTTGATGTGACTATGTTTTAACACCAAATCACATTCCTAATTGACGTGGAATAATTTTATGTCAATAATGGCAATGAAGTATCTGTATCGTATCATATCTGTATCATTGAATCTGTGTCATACTAGTGTAGTCTCCATACTAATAGTGTGGTGGTTTTCCATACTACTAATGTGGTTTTCCATACTACTAGTGTGATCCTTCATACTACTAGTTTGGTATCAGTAAAGTACTCCTTACCCTTGGAGTGGACACTACCTTGGAGCCATCTGTAGCCAGACTTCACCTTAGACTAATAATACAGTTTTATACCATGTAGTGAATGTTTTAGGCCCCAGAGCTGGTGGACCCAGAACACGCATGGATAGCCCTGGGACAGGCCCAGAAACACCTGCTGGGACCCCTTGGCATGAAGACAGTCGACCCAAGGTATTCTACGGCGCTAGTGGAATGGGTGGCTCAGATCGTTTCCTTTTAATAAATTCTTATTCTAGTTTATTCCCATTCATTCAAATATATTCAAATTTCAGTTCAATTTAAAAAGAAATGATTTTCATTCAGTTCCAGTTCAATCAAGAATGTGTCAGTCCTTTCAATTAATTTATTACATTGACTGATGCCATGGATTTAATATTTTATAAGTACTGTTTACAAAATATGATGTGACAATAACATGAATGATCTCAAACATAAAATTACACGTCAAACATCGGTCCAGTTGATTTCAACTGCTCTGCCAGATCAATACTTCTTGATTGAAATTACAGCAGACTCACTTACCACTCCTGTTTTATTTGCAGTGACCCTGTGACGTGTTACTTGCAGTGACCCTGTGTTACTTGCAGTGACCCTGTGTTACTTGCAGTGACCCTGTGTTACTTGCAGTGACCCTGTCCTACTTGCAGTGACCCTATTTTATTTAAAGTGACCCTGTAGTACTTGCAGTGACTCTGTTTTATTTGAAGTGACCCTGTGTTACTTGCAGTGACCCTGTGTTACTTGCAGTGACCCCTTGTTACTTGCAGTGACCCTGTGTTACTTGCAGTGACCCTGTGTTACTTGCAGTGACCCTGTGTTACTTGCAGTGACCCTGTGTTACTTGTAGTGACTCTGTCGTACTTGCAGTGAACCCGTTTTATTTGAAGTGACCCTGTGTTACTTGCAGTGACCCTGTGTTACTTGCAATTACCCCTTGTTACTTGCAGTAACCCTGTCTTACTTGCAGTGACCCTGTCTTACTTGCAGTGACCCTGTCTTACTTGCAGTGACCCTGTGTTATTTGCAGTGACCCTGTCTTACTTGCAGTGACCCTGTGTTATTTGCAGTGACCCTTGTGTTACTAGAAGTGACCATGTGTTACATGAAGTGACCCTGTGTTACGTGCAGTCACCCTGTGTTACATACAGTCACCCTGTGTTATTTGCAGTGATCCTATGTTATTTGCAGTGAGCATGTGTTACTTGCAGTGCCACTGTTTTACTTGCAGTGATATGCAGTACCGTGGCAGTTACAACAACAGCGATGAGGCCAATGGATTTAACTACCACCAAGGCCCGGTAGGTGCTGCCACACAGTGGCCGTGTTAACCACAGTTCATTCAAGCTTTGCTGTCAATGTCACAGTACATGTATTGTCACCCAGCAGACAGAACAACCATGACCTTAACAGTGAATCTGAATCTTAAAAAACAATGATAGTTATTAAGTGTTATTTACTTATGTGTTTCTGATATATGCTGTTTTTCTACAGGGCCTTTCTCCTACCTGAGAGAATTGAGTAGTGTAGCACTCTCCTCCAGAGGGTGCCACTGTGATTGCAAGTTTTAAAATATCCAAATACTGTAATTGTGATAATTGCAGCTTTGTTTGTTGCTTCATTGGTGGGTGTAAGCTGGTTCAAGTGAACAGCATAAGCACTGACATGTGTATGACCAAATGTAGCAGGGAATGTCAAGAAAACAAAAATCTACACCATCTGATCACAGTTGAGCTGTGTCGGGTCATATCAGTAGATGTATAAAATGGATCAGATGTAATGCCCCGGTACATCACTTGTAGCAGCGGTGCTGTGTTGTAGGAGTGGGTGTGGCCAGTCGGCTACTTCCTCCGAGCAAAGCTGCACTTTGCTGCTCTTGACCGCAGCAATCCATCGCGTCTCACCGACACTGTGCTGCTAGTGAAGCGAGTGCTTGCCCGCCACAACGTGCAGATTCACCTCTCCAACTGGAAGTCTCTCCCAGAACTCACCAATGAGAATGGCATGGTATGTTGCAACAATATTATACACACACTCATGCATGCACACGCACGCACACACACAATCACGCACACACACACGCACGCACGCTCACACACACACACACACACACACACACACACACACACACACACACACACACACACACACCACACTGCTCTCACATCACTCTTTTAGTAGTGTTTGAATGTGGAAGTAATATAACTGATATTGTTTAAATATTGATTAAATGAGTTAGCCCTGCAGCCCTTGATTGAGACTGCTGGCAGTAGCATACTTAATGTTATCTATTACTGACGTTTCTCTATGTCATCAAGAATCGTACTCTGCTCTTGTGGAGATGTATGTGTGGTGTGTATATAACCAGCAGTCATCATCTATTACTAAGATAATAATAATAATAATTTAAGCATCAAATATGTGCCGGGTCTCCGAGTATAATACTTGCTCAAAGGCACTACAAAAGTAAATTATAGGTCATTATAAATTGAGATACATTAATTATACATTAAGTTAAAACCAATTAAATATGCTAAAATACAATGGAAAATAGAGCAAATTAATACGTTAATAATAAATAATTATTAAATGTCATTTAGCAGCATCGGCTATAAAATAAGTGAAATATGTATATACAGTGTACACTGTAGTTTTAGTTAAAACGAATTGAATGAGGTAAAATACATTATGGATAAAACAGTTAATAATTTAATATATAGATAGTCCATAAATGTTAGCAGTGTGGTGTAATGTCAGTGTGATGTATATATAAAACCATGTCTGTGTGGTGTGCTTATGACCAGCCTATGTATTCTATTCCTGAGATGTCTGTGGTGTGTATATGACCAGCCTATATCTTCTATTCCTGAGATGTCTGTGTGGTGTGTATATGACTAGCCTATGTCTTCTATTATTGAGATGTCTGTGTGGTGTGTATATGACCAGCCTATGTCTTCTATTGAGATGTCTGTGTGGTGTGTATATGACCAGCCTATGTCTTCTATTGAGATGTCTGTGTGGTGTGTATATGACTAGCCTATGTCTTCTATTACTGAGTTGTCTGTGTGGTGTATATATGACCAGCCTATGTCTTCTATTGAGATGTCTGTGTGGTGTGTATATGACCAGCCTATATATCTTCTATTACTGAGTTGTCTGTGTGGTGTGTCTATGACCAGCCTATATATCTTCTATTATTGAGATGTCTGTGTGGTGTGTATATGACCAGCCTATATATCTTCTATTACTGAGTTGTCTGTGTGGTGTGTATATGACCAGCCTATGTCTTCTATTATTGAGATGTATGTGTGGTGTGTATATGACCAGCCTATGTCTTCTATTATTGAGATGTATGTGTGGTGTGTATATGACCAGCCTATGTCTTCTATTATTGAGATGTATGTGTGGTGTGTATATGACCAGCCTATGTCTTCTATTATTGAGATGTATGTGTGGTGTGTATATGACCAGCCTATGTCTTCTATTATTGAGATGTCTGTGTGGTGTGTATATGACTAGCCTATGTCTTCTATTATTGAGATGTCTGTGTGGTGTGTATATGACTAGCCTATGTCTTCTATTATTGAGATGTCTGTGTGGTGTGTATATGACCAGCCTATGTATCTTCTATTACTGAGTTGTCTGTGTGGTGTGTATATGACCAACCTGTCTTTTATTATTGATATGTCTGTGTGGTGTGTATATGATCAGCCTATATATCTTATATTACTGAGTTGTCTGTGTGGTGTATATATGACCAGCCTGTCTTCTATTATTGAGATGTCTGTGTGGTGTGCATATGACCAGCCTATATATCTTCTATTACGGAGTTGTCTGTGTGGTGTATATATGACCAGCCTATGTCTTCTATTATTGAGATGTCTGTGTGGTGTGTATATGACCAGCCTGTATATCTTCTATTACCGAGTTGTCTGTGTGGTGTGTATATGACCAGCCTATGTCTTCTATTATCGAGATGTCTGTGTGGTGTGTATATGACCAGCCTATGTCTTCTATTATTGAGATGTCTGTGTGGTGTGTATATGACCAGCCTATGTCTTCTATTACCGAGATGTCTGTGTGGTATGTATAAGCCTGTTTTCTATTCCCGAGCTGTCCCAGCAGTGCCTGTGTGTTTCAGTTCTGTGCCGACAGCTGTGGAGCCCAGGCGTGGAGCATGGGGTGTGTGCTGGAGGTGCTCTACATGCTGGAGCATCTGTCGGCCTTCAGCGCGACCCTGTGAACTCGCATTGCTTTTGTCTCCTACCTAGGTCATGGGCGAGTCGAAGGCCAAGGCTTTATTTAATGTCGGGAAGCATTTGTAACTTAGACCAGTTGGATAGTTTGCAATAATATATTTGTATTATTTACGTTTGGGTTTTATGTGTTTTAAATGCATTTTACATCAGCAGTCCAAACCCCAGTCATCTAGTTCTATCTAGTTTGTTGAGCAACTTGTAAGTTGAAGGTCCATTATATAAAAAAAATAGTAAAATGATTAGCTTTGTAAAAAGAGAGATTATACAAGAGGTGGACAGTTGATGATGCATTTGGTTATCAGTTATCTGTAGTGAACAGACCTAAAGATGGTCAGTTGACCGAGGTTGGCTGTAGGGGTGAGGTTGGATATGTGTGTGGAGCCAGTCCACATATTCAGCTCAGGCACTCGTAACTAAGGATAAAGTAGGAAAGGCAGGCCATTATGCAGCTGTAGCAGGGAATGTCAAGAAAACTAAAAATTACAAACATTTTGCAACTTATATACAGTAATAAATGCTAAATAGTTTGTGTAAAATATGCAACAATTTGTTTTACATTATACACACTGTGTTATAATATTTGGAAGATAACAAAAATATATAGTAAGAAACCTATAAACTAATAGCCTATGCAAAATGTTTTGTTCCTCTGGATTTTTTTATAGATGTAATAAAATCTAAGTGAAGACAAAGTTATAGTTTGTGTGTGCTGTTGCAACATGTGTACGTATGAGACAACTTCAGACATTCAAAGTGTGTATTTTAATACATACATGCTTCATGGAAAAGTCCAGTATATGTTATATTTATTTGTTCATTTACAACCAGTAGGGTAACATTAGTGTACCTGGTGAACTGATCCCAAATCTACTATTAATTACTGAAACAGCCCCAAAGGTAATAAATACAATCCTGTTATAACAGTCTGAAATTATAATATCTCTTGAAATAATGTAATCATAATGTTTGCATGATTTCTAGAGACAATCAGCTAAGATACAAGTTCTGTGCAACAACAACATCCATGATACAGACAGCAAGCTCACATATACATGTCTAGACTGACTGCACAGCTACAAAACTTCCATGATCTCACAACGACTGCACCTCTTTGATACTCTCTCTCTACCACAGCTATATACATCGACTACATGTGCAAACACAATGGTAATCTACAACTGAAGTATGTGGAGTTGTCTATTCTCTGCCACAAAGATATCACACTGAGGGGACAGAACAGACTCCTCTCTGAGCACCAGCGTCTAAAAGCTGGCTCTTACTCCTACACTGTCTTCTGAACTAATTACATTTGTCATCAAATACATTGTGACTCGACGTTTATACAAGTAACTGCTAGGTTCAGTCACATACACAACTAAGAATGTGTTTAGTTGTGTACTCTTGTAGGAATGTTCTCACAATAAGTGCCATCATAAACTATGTATTCAAACGTACATTTTGATCAGTCATAAAACTGGGATGCTTAGTAATAGGCATACACACATACCATGTGTATGTAGGTACGTATACACAAACTCATGCATGTAAAAATATTTTAAAGAAATTAACCACTGTACAAGTACCCGCTAGGCTCGGCCACATGACTGAGAATGTGTTTACTATATTGTTCAGCACATTTGTGCACATGAGAAATGTGTGGGCTATATGAACCAGTTTCTACTTGCTTGGCTGAAGACATCACAGACCATAAAGTGAGAAATGTTTGGACCATATGAACCAGTTTCTACATGCTTGGCTGAAGACATCACAGACCATAACGTGAGAAATGTGTGGGCCATATGAACCAGTTTCTACTTGCTTGGCTGAAGACATCACAGACCATAAAGTGAGAAATGTGTGGGCCATATGAACCAGTTTCTACTTGTTTGGCTGAAGACATCACAGGCCATAACGTGAGAAATGTGTGGGCCATATGAACCAGTTTCTACTTGCTTGGCTGAAGACATCACAGGCCATAAAGTGAGAAATGTGTGGGCCATATGAACCAGTTTCTACTTGCTTGGCTGAAGACATCACAGGCCATAACGTGAGAAATGTGTGGGCCATATGAACCAGTTTCTACATGCTTGGTTGAAGACATCACAGACCATAAAGTGAGAAATGTGTGGGCCATATGAACCAGTTTCTACTTGCTTGGCTGAAGACATCACAGGCCATAACGTGAGAAATGTCTACTGGAACTGGTCATGTGATGACCACCAATATGGTGACAGAACCAAGAAATGGTTCAGACAGATGCCGAGGAAGTAACAGAGAGAGCTATGAGAGCTCCACCAGCATCCATTGTCTTCACTTAGAAAGGTAATGCAACTTTCTTCAACATCATCTATCACTGATGGTCTTTCACTTTTTTATCATAATAAAATATACCATCACACATAAATACCCAAAGTTCTGCCTTGATGAATGAAATTTTATATTAACATAAAACCGGAATAAACATTATGTAGTATTGCAATTAGGAGTTAATACCATAATAGACCAATTGAAACAATATCCATTTGTTTAGTTCACATACTTGGTCATAGTAGAACGACTTAGGCAGAGAAATATACATTTTCTTCTACCACATTGAAATTTTTAAAGGTGAATATTCAAAATGTAAGAAACATACAAACATTAAGCTATTATCTATGAAATCTTACCAATGTAAGAGAAAATGCTTTTGAAATGCCAGATACAGCCAACTATCATGCATTCATCTTCATGATGACAACTACATTCAAGGAATGTGAGTAGAATAATCCTCTCTCAACCATTATTTCTAGAAACACTACTAAATCATAAATTGACATGTAGAGGCCATTATAAAGATATGCACTCTACCCTTAGCCTGCCCTACCACCCAAGTGGAATAAGACCATATCAATCAAATAAAACTTAATAGAACAATTGTATAAGCATCTCAATAATAAATACATCCCACAATATATACAAACTCGGTTGTACAGATTATATTAGTAAGTACATAACTACAGTGTTCAATAATCAAGATAACACATTTGTATCATAAAAAATGATTCAACCAAGATGCTATTAACACATCACAAGGTCAAACATTTGAGGTATGATAGTGAATCTTGAAATACAAGTAGGCTGTTTTGATTTATAATCTGTTCAGAACTAAACTGCAGGTGTCTTGACTGTCAGCTTGATTCCATTAACAACTCATCAATGAAGATTTGTTAACTTAAATTAAACAACTATACGTTAAGATTTGTTGTGCCCCTCAGTGGTCCATCAACATCACATGAACTTAATTATTGAAAACTTCCATCTCTCCACACCCCACCTAGACATCATCAAAGATGTTGCGTGGAGGCCCGGTTGCGCGGCCGCGGGGTGTGGCTGAGTGCTGGTTCTGGTAGCCACGGGCACTGCTCTCGTAGTCAACTGTCTGCAGCTGGGGCACGCCCTCAAACATGTCCCGACTGTCAGCCATGTAGTCGAGTGGCTCAGCCTCCCGCAGCAACTCAGTGCGGTCATTCTCCTGTGGACTGCGTGCTACAGCTGCAACAACACACCTGGGCTGTACACACCACATTACACAAGCACACGGGTTATACACATCACACAAGTAGTCAAGTACATGGACTGTATACACCACACCACACAAGCACACGGATTATACACATCACACAAGTAGTCAAGTACATGGACTGTATACACCACACCACACAAGCACACGGGTTATACACATCACACAAGTAGTCAAGTACATGGACTGTATACACCACACCACACAAGCACACGGGTTATACACATCACACAAGTAGTCAAGTACATGGACTGTATACACCACACCACACAAGCACACGGGTTATACACATAACACAAGTAGTCAAGTACATGGACTGTATACACCACATCACACAAGCACACGGGTTATACACATCACACAAGTAGTCAAGTACATGGACTGTATACACCACATCACACAAGCACACGGGTTATACACATCACACAAGTAGTCAAGGACTGTATACACCACACCACACAAGCACACGGGTTATACACATCACACAAGTAGTCAAGTACATGGACTGTATACACCACACCACACAAGCACACGGGTTATACACATCACACAAGTAGTCAAGTACATGGACTGTATACACCACACCACACAAGCACACGGGTTATACACATCACACAAGTAGTCAAGTACATGGACTGTATACACCACACCACACAAGCACACGGGTTATACACATCACACAAGTAGTCAAGTACATGGACTGTATACACCACATCACACAAGCACACGGGTTATACACATCACACAAGTAGTCAAGTACATGGACTGTATACACCACACCACACAAGCACACGGGTTATACACATCACACAAGTAGTCAAGTACATGGACTGTATACACCACACCACACAAGCACACGGGTTATACACATCACACAAGTAGTCAAGTACATGGACTGTATACACCACACCACACAAGCACACGGGTTATACACATCACACAAGTAGTCAAGTACATGGACTGTATACACCACACCACACAAGCACACGGGTTATACACATCACACAAGTAGTCAAGTACATGGACTGTATACACCACACCACACCACACAAGCACACGGGTTATACACATCACACAAGTAGTCAAGTACATGGACTGTATACACCACATCACACATGTACACAGGTTATACACATCACACAAATAGTCAAGTACATGGACTGTATACGCCACATCACACATGTACGCGGGTTATACATATCACACAAGTAGTCAAGTACATGGACTGTATACACCACATCACACATGTACGCAGGTTATACACATCACACAAATAGTCAAGTACATGGACTGTATACACCACACCACACAAGCACACGGGTTATACACATCACACAAGTAGTCAAGTACATGGACTGTATACGCCACATCACACATGTACGCGGGTTATACACATCACACAAGTAGTCAAGTACATGGACTGTATACACCACATCACACATGTACACAGGTTATACACATCACACAAATAGTCAAGTACATGGACTGTATACACCACACCACACAAGCACACGGGTTATACACATCACACAAGTAGTCAAGTACATGGACTGTATACGCCACATCACACATGTACGCGGGTTATACACATCACACAAGTAGTCAAGTACATGGACTGTATACACCACATCACACATGTACACAGGTTATACACATCACACAAATAGTCAAGTACATGGACTGTATACACCACACCACACAAGCACACGGGTTATACACATCACACAAGTAGTCAAGTACATGGACTGTATACACCACATCACACAAGCACACGGGTTATACACATCACACAAGTAGTCAAGTACATGGACTGTATACACCACACCACACAAGCACACGGGTTATACACATCACACAAGTAGTCAAGTACATGGACTGTATACACCACATCACACAAGCACACGGGTTATACACATCACACAAGCAGTCAAGTACATGGACTGTATACACCACATCACACATGTACGCAGGTTATACACATCACACAAGTAGTCAAGTACATGGACTGTATACACCATATCACACATGTACGCAGGTTATACAGATCACACAAGTAGTCAAGTACATGGACTGTATACGCCACATCACACATGTACGCGGGTTATACACATCACACAAGTAGTCAAGTACATGGACTGTATACGCCACATCACACATGTACACAGGTTATACACATCACACAAGTAGTCAAGTACATGGACTGTATACGCCACATCACACATGTACGCAGGTTATACACATCACACAAGTAGTCAAGTACATGGACTGTATACACCATATCACACATGTACACAGGTTATACACATCACACAAGTAGTCAAGTACATGGACTGTATACACCACATCACACATGTACGCAGGTTATACACATCACACAATAGTCAAGTACATGGACTGTATACACCATATCACACATGTACGCGGGTTATACACATCACACAAGTAGTCAAGTACATGGACTGTATACACCACATCACACAAGTAGTCAAGTACATGGACTGTATACACCACATCACACATGTACGCGGGTTATACACATCACACAAGTAGTCAAGTACATGGACTGTATACACCATATCACACATGTACCCAGGTTATACACATCACACAAGTAGTCAAGTACATGGACTGTATACGCCACATCACACATGTACGCAGGTTATACACATCACACAAGTAGTCAAGTACATAGACTGTATACACCATATCACACATGTACGCAGGTTATACACATCACACAAGTAGTCAAGTACATGGACTGTATACACCATATCACACATGTACGCAGGTTATACACATCACACAAGTAGTCAAGTACATGGACTGTATACACCACATCACACATGTACGCAGGTTATACACATCACACAAGTAGTCAAGTACATGGACTGTATACGCCACATCACACATGTACGCAGGTTATACACATCACACAAGTAGTCAAGTACATGGACTGTATACGCCACATCACACATGTACGCGGGTTATACACATCACACAAGTAGTCAAGTACATGGACTGTATACACCATATCACACATGTACGCAGGTTATACACATCACACAAGCAGTCAAGTACATGGACTGTATACACCACATCACACATGTACGCAGGTTATACACATCACACAAGTAGTCAAGTACATGGACTGTATACACCACATCACACATGTACGCGGGTTATACACATCACACAAGCAGTCAAGTACATGGACTGTATACACCACATCACACATGTACGCAGGTTATACACATCACACAAGTAGTCAAGTACATGGACTGTATACACCATATCACACATGTACGCAGGTTATACACATCACACAAGTAGTCAAGTACATGGACTGTATACACCATATCACACATGTACGCAGGTTATACACATCACACAAGTAGTCAAGTACATGGACTGTATACACCATATCACACATGTACGCGGGTTATACACATCACACAAGTAGTCAAGTACATGGACTGTATACACCATATCACACATGTACGTGGGTTATACACATCACACAAGTAGTCAAGTACATGGACTGTATACACCACACCACACAAGCACACGGGTTATACACATCACACAAGTAGTCAAGTACATGGACTGTATACACCACACCACACAAGCACACGGGTTATACACATAACACAAGTAGTCAAGTACATGGACTGTATACACCACATCACACAATCACACGGGTTATACACATCACACAAGTAGTCAAGTACATGGACTGTATACACCACATCACACAAGCACACGGGTTATACACATCACACAAGTAGTCAAGGACTGTATACACCACACCACACAAGCACACGGGTTATACACATCACACAAGTAGTCAAGTACATGGACTGTATACACCACACCACACAAGCACAAGGGTTATACACATCACACAAGTAGTCAAGTACATGGACTGTATACACACCACACAAGCACACGGGTTATACACATCACACAAGTAGTCAAGTACATGGACTGTATACACCACACCACACAAGCACACGGGTTATACACATCACACAAGTAGTCAAGTACATGGACTGTATACACCACATCACACGGGTTATACACATCACACAAGTAGTCAAGTACATGGACTGTATACACCACACCACACAAGCACACGGGTTATACACATCACACAAGTAGTCAAGTACATGGACTGTATACACCACATCACACAAGCACACGGGTTATACACATCACACAAGTAGTCAAGTACATGGACTGTATACACCACACCACACAAGCACACGGGTTATACACATCACACAAGTAGTCAAGTAGATGGACTGTATACACCACACCACACAAGCACACGGGTTATACACATCACACAAGTAGTCAAGTACATGGACTGTATACACCACACCACACAAGCACACGGGTTATACACATCACACAAGTAGTCAAGTACATGGACTGTATACACCACACCACACCACACAAGCACACGGGTTATACACATCACACAAGTAGTCAAGTACATGGACTGTATACACCACATCACACATGTACACAGGTTATACACATCACACAAATAGTCAAGTACATGGACTGTATACGCCACATCACACATGTACGCGGGTTATACATATCACACAAGTAGTCAAGTACATGGACTGTATACACCACATCACACATGTACGCAGGTTATACACATCACACAAATAGTCAAGTACATGGACTGTATACACCACACCACACAAGCACACGGGTTATACACATCACACAAGTAGTCAAGTACATGGACTGTATACGCCACATCACACATGTACGCGGGTTATACACATCACACAAGTAGTCAAGTACATGGACTGTATACACCACATCACACATGTACACAGGTTATACACATCACACAAATAGTCAAGTACATGGACTGTATACACCACACCACACAAGCACACGGGTTATACACATCACACAAGTAGTCAAGTACATGGACTGTATACGCCACATCACACATGTACGCGGGTTATACACATCACACAAGTAGTCAAGTACATGGACTGTATACACCACATCACACATGTACACAGGTTATACACATCACACAAATAGTCAAGTACATGGACTGTATACACCACACCACACAAGCACACGGGTTATACACATCACACAAGTAGTCAAGTACATGGACTGTATACACCACACCACACAAGCACACGGGTTATACACATCACACAAGTAGTCAAGTACATGGACTGTATACACCACATCACACAAGCACACGGGTTATACACATCACACAAGCAGTCAAGTACATGGACTGTATACACCACATCACACATGTACGCAGGTTATACACATCACACAAGTAGTCAAGTACATGGACTGTATACACCATATCACACATGTACGCAGGTTATACACATCACACAAGTAGTCAAGTACATGGACTGTATACGCCACATCACACATGTACGCGGGTTATACACATCACACAAGTAGTCAAGTACATGGACTGTATACGCCACATCACACATGTACACAGGTTATACACATCACACAAGTAGTCAAGTACATGGACTGTATACGCCACATCACACATGTACGCAGGTTATACACATCACACAAGTAGTCAAGTACATGGACTGTATACACCATATCACACATGTACACAGGTTATACACATCACACAAGTAGTCAAGTACATGGACTGTATACACCACATCACACATGTACGCAGGTTATACACATCACACAATAGTCAAGTACATGGACTGTATACACCATATCACACATGTACGCAGGTTATACACATCACACAAGTAGTCAAGTACATGGACTGTATACGCCACATCACACATGTACGCGGGTTATACACATCACACAAGTAGTCAAGTACATGGACTGTATACACCACATCACACATGTACGCGGGTTATACACATCACACAAGCAGTCAAGTACATGGACTGTATACACCACATCACACATGTACGCAGGTTATACACATCACACAAGTAGTCAAGTACATGGACTGTATACACCACATCACACATGTACGCAGGTTATACACATCACACAAGTAGTCAAGTACATGGACTGTATACACCATATCACACATGTACGCGGGTTATACACATCACACAAGTAGTCAAGTACATGGACTGTATACACCATATCACACATGTACGCGGGTTATACACATCACACAAGTAGTCAAGTACATGGACTGTATACACCATATCACACATGTACGCGGGTTATACACATCACACAAGTAGTCAAGTACATGGACTGTATACACCATATCACACATGTACGCAGGTTATACACATCACACAAGCAGTCAAGTACATGGACTGTATACACCACATCACACATGTACGCAGGTTATACACATCACACAAGTAGTCAAGTACATGGACTGTATACACCACATCACACATGTACGCAGGTTATACACATCACACAAGTAGTCAAGTACATGGACTGTATACGCCACATCACACATGTACGCAGGTTATACACATCACACAAGTAGTCAAGTACATGGACTGTATACGCCACATCACACATGTACGCGGGTTATACACATCACACAAGTAGTCAAGTACATGGACTGTATACACCACATCACACATGTACGCAGGTTATACACATCACATAAGTAGTCAAGTACATGGACTGTATACGCCATATCACACATGTACGCAGGTTATACACATCACACAAGTAGTCAAGTACATGGACTGTATACGCCACATCACACATGTACGCAGGTTATACACATCACACAAGTAGTCAAGTACATGGACTGTATACACCACATCACACATGTACGCGGGTTATACACATCACACAAGTAGTCAAGTACATGGACTGTATACGCCACATCACACATGTACGCAGGTTATACACATCACATAAGTAGTCAAGTACATGGACTGTATACACCACATCACACATGTACGCGGGTTATACACATCACACAAGCAGTCAAGTACATGGACTGTATACACCACATCACACATGTACGCAGGTTATACACATCACACAAGTAGTCAAGTACATGGACTGTATACACCACATCACACATGTACGCGGGTTATACACATCACACAAGCAGTCAAGTACATGGACTGTATACACCACATCACACATGTACGCAGGTTATACACATCACACAAGTAGTCAAGTACATGGACTGTATACACCACATCACACATGTACGCGGGTTATACACATCACACAAGCAGTCAAGTACATGGACTGTATACACCACATCACACATGTACGCAGGTTATACACATCACACAAGTAGTCAAGTACATGGACTGTATACACCACATCACACATGTACGCGGGTTATACACATCACACAAGCAGTCAAGTACATGGACTGTATACACCACATCACACATGTACGCAGGTTATACACATCACACAAGTAGTCAAGTACATGGACTGTATACACCATATCACACATGTACGCAGGTTATACACATCACACAAGTAGTCAAGTACATGGACTGTATACACCACATCACACATGTACGCAGGTTATACACATCACACAAGTAGTCAAGTACATGGACTGTATACGCCACATCACACATGTACGCAGGTTATACACATCACACAAGTAGTCAAGTACATGGACTGTATACGCCACATCACACATGTACGCGGGTTATACACATCACACAAGTAGTCAAGTACATGGACTGTATACGCCACATCACACATGTACACAGGTTATACACATCACACAAGTAGTCAAGTACATGGACTGTATACGCCACATCACACATGTACGCAGGTTATACACATCACACAAGTAGTCAAGTACATGGACTGTATACACCATATCACACATGTACACAGGTTATACACATCACACAAGTAGTCAAGTACATGGACTGTATACACCACATCACACATGTACGCAGGTTATACACATCACACAATAGTCAAGTACATGGACTGTATACACCATATCACACATGTACGCGGGTTATACACATCACACAAGTAGTCAAGTACATGGACTGTATACACCACATCACACAAGTAGTCAAGTACATGGACTGTATACACCACATCACACATGTACGCGGGTTATACACATCACACAAGTAGTCAAGTACATGGACTGTATACACCATATCACACATGTACCCAGGTTATACACATCACACAAGTAGTCAAGTACATGGACTGTATACGCCACATCACACATGTACGCAGGTTATACACATCACACAAGTAGTCAAGTACATAGACTGTATACACCATATCACACATGTACGCAGGTTATACACATCACACAAGTAGTCAAGTACATGGACTGTATACACCATATCACACATGTACGCAGGTTATACACATCACACAAGTAGTCAAGTACATGGACTGTATACACCACATCACACATGTACGCAGGTTATACACATCACACAAGTAGTCAAGTACATGGACTGTATACGCCACATCACACATGTACGCAGGTTATACACATCACACAAGTAGTCAAGTACATGGACTGTATACGCCACATCACACATGTACGCGGGTTATACACATCACACAAGTAGTCAAGTACATGGACTGTATACACCATATCACACATGTACGCAGGTTATACACATCACACAAGCAGTCAAGTACATGGACTGTATACACCACATCACACATGTACGCAGGTTATACACATCACACAAGTAGTCAAGTACATGGACTGTATACACCACATCACACATGTACGCGGGTTATACACATCACACAAGCAGTCAAGTACATGGACTGTATACACCACATCACACATGTACGCAGGTTATACACATCACACAAGTAGTCAAGTACATGGACTGTATACACCACATCACACATGTACACAGGTTATACACATCACACAAATAGTCAAGTACATGGACTGTATACGCCACATCACACATGTACGCGGGTTATACATATCACACAAGTAGTCAAGTACATGGACTGTATACACCACATCACACATGTACGCAGGTTATACACATCACACAAATAGTCAAGTACATGGACTGTATACACCACACCACACAAGCACACGGGTTATACACATCACACAAGTAGTCAAGTACATGGACTGTATACGCCACATCACACATGTACGCGGGTTATACACATCACACAAGTAGTCAAGTACATGGACTGTATACACCACATCACACATGTACACAGGTTATACACATCACACAAATAGTCAAGTACATGGACTGTATACACCACACCACACAAGCACACGGGTTATACACATCACACAAGTAGTCAAGTACATGGACTGTATACGCCACATCACACATGTACGCGGGTTATACACATCACACAAGTAGTCAAGTACATGGACTGTATACACCACATCACACATGTACACAGGTTATACACATCACACAAATAGTCAAGTACATGGACTGTATACACCACACCACACAAGCACACGGGTTATACACATCACACAAGTAGTCAAGTACATGGACTGTATACACCACACCACACAAGCACACGGGTTATACACATCACACAAGTAGTCAAGTACATGGACTGTATACACCACATCACACAAGCACACGGGTTATACACATCACACAAGCAGTCAAGTACATGGACTGTATACACCACATCACACATGTACGCAGGTTATACACATCACACAAGTAGTCAAGTACATGGACTGTATACACCATATCACACATGTACGCAGGTTATACACATCACACAAGTAGTCAAGTACATGGACTGTATACGCCACATCACACATGTACGCGGGTTATACACATCACACAAGTAGTCAAGTACATGGACTGTATACGCCACATCACACATGTACACAGGTTATACACATCACACAAGTAGTCAAGTACATGGACTGTATACGCCACATCACACATGTACGCAGGTTATACACATCACACAAGTAGTCAAGTACATGGACTGTATACACCATATCACACATGTACACAGGTTATACACATCACACAAGTAGTCAAGTACATGGACTGTATACACCACATCACACATGTACGCAGGTTATACACATCACACAATAGTCAAGTACATGGACTGTATACACCATATCACACATGTACGCAGGTTATACACATCACACAAGTAGTCAAGTACATGGACTGTATACGCCACATCACACATGTACGCGGGTTATACACATCACACAAGTAGTCAAGTACATGGACTGTATACACCACATCACACATGTACGCGGGTTATACACATCACACAAGCAGTCAAGTACATGGACTGTATACACCACATCACACATGTACGCAGGTTATACACATCACACAAGTAGTCAAGTACATGGACTGTATACACCACATCACACATGTACGCAGGTTATACACATCACACAAGTAGTCAAGTACATGGACTGTATACACCATATCACACATGTACGCGGGTTATACACATCACACAAGTAGTCAAGTACATGGACTGTATACACCATATCACACATGTACGCGGGTTATACACATCACACAAGTAGTCAAGTACATGGACTGTATACACCATATCACACATGTACGCGGGTTATACACATCACACAAGTAGTCAAGTACATGGACTGTATACACCATATCACACATGTACGCAGGTTATACACATCACACAAGCAGTCAAGTACATGGACTGTATACACCACATCACACATGTACGCAGGTTATACACATCACACAAGTAGTCAAGTACATGGACTGTATACACCACATCACACATGTACGCAGGTTATACACATCACACAAGTAGTCAAGTACATGGACTGTATACGCCACATCACACATGTACGCAGGTTATACACATCACACAAGTAGTCAAGTACATGGACTGTATACGCCACATCACACATGTACGCGGGTTATACACATCACACAAGTAGTCAAGTACATGGACTGTATACACCACATCACACATGTACGCAGGTTATACACATCACATAAGTAGTCAAGTACATGGACTGTATACGCCATATCACACATGTACGCAGGTTATACACATCACACAAGTAGTCAAGTACATGGACTGTATACGCCACATCACACATGTACGCAGGTTATACACATCACACAAGTAGTCAAGTACATGGACTGTATACACCACATCACACATGTACGCGGGTTATACACATCACACAAGTAGTCAAGTACATGGACTGTATACGCCACATCACACATGTACGCAGGTTATACACATCACATAAGTAGTCAAGTACATGGACTGTATACACCACATCACACATGTACGCGGGTTATACACATCACACAAGCAGTCAAGTACATGGACTGTATACACCACATCACACATGTACGCAGGTTATACACATCACACAAGTAGTCAAGTACATGGACTGTATACACCACATCACACATGTACGCGGGTTATACACATCACACAAGCAGTCAAGTACATGGACTGTATACACCACATCACACATGTACGCAGGTTATACACATCACACAAGTAGTCAAGTACATGGACTGTATACACCACATCACACATGTACGCGGGTTATACACATCACACAAGCAGTCAAGTACATGGACTGTATACACCACATCACACATGTACGCAGGTTATACACATCACACAAGTAGTCAAGTACATGGACTGTATACACCACATCACACATGTACGCGGGTTATACACATCACACAAGCAGTCAAGTACATGGACTGTATACACCACATCACACATGTACGCAGGTTATACACATCACACAAGTAGTCAAGTACATGGACTGTATACACCATATCACACATGTACGCAGGTTATACACATCACACAAGTAGTCAAGTACATGGACTGTATACACCACATCACACATGTACGCAGGTTATACACATCACACAAGTAGTCAAGTACATGGACTGTATACGCCACATCACACATGTACGCAGGTTATACACATCACACAAGTAGTCAAGTACATGGACTGTATACGCCACATCACACATGTACGCGGGTTATACACATCACACAAGTAGTCAAGTACATGGACTGTATACGCCACATCACACATGTACACAGGTTATACACATCACACAAGTAGTCAAGTACATGGACTGTATACGCCACATCACACATGTACGCAGGTTATACACATCACACAAGTAGTCAAGTACATGGACTGTATACACCATATCACACATGTACACAGGTTATACACATCACACAAGTAGTCAAGTACATGGACTGTATACACCACATCACACATGTACGCAGGTTATACACATCACACAATAGTCAAGTACATGGACTGTATACACCATATCACACATGTACGCGGGTTATACACATCACACAAGTAGTCAAGTACATGGACTGTATACACCACATCACACAAGTAGTCAAGTACATGGACTGTATACACCACATCACACATGTACGCGGGTTATACACATCACACAAGTAGTCAAGTACATGGACTGTATACACCATATCACACATGTACCCAGGTTATACACATCACACAAGTAGTCAAGTACATGGACTGTATACGCCACATCACACATGTACGCAGGTTATACACATCACACAAGTAGTCAAGTACATAGACTGTATACACCATATCACACATGTACGCAGGTTATACACATCACACAAGTAGTCAAGTACATGGACTGTATACACCATATCACACATGTACGCAGGTTATACACATCACACAAGTAGTCAAGTACATGGACTGTATACACCACATCACACATGTACGCAGGTTATACACATCACACAAGTAGTCAAGTACATGGACTGTATACGCCACATCACACATGTACGCAGGTTATACACATCACACAAGTAGTCAAGTACATGGACTGTATACGCCACATCACACATGTACGCGGGTTATACACATCACACAAGTAGTCAAGTACATGGACTGTATACACCATATCACACATGTACGCAGGTTATACACATCACACAAGCAGTCAAGTACATGGACTGTATACACCACATCACACATGTACGCAGGTTATACACATCACACAAGTAGTCAAGTACATGGACTGTATACACCACATCACACATGTACGCGGGTTATACACATCACACAAGCAGTCAAGTACATGGACTGTATACACCACATCACACATGTACGCAGGTTATACACATCACACAAGTAGTCAAGTACATGGACTGTATACACCATATCACACATGTACGCAGGTTATACACATCACACAAGTAGTCAAGTACATGGACTGTATACACCATATCACACATGTACGCAGGTTATACACATCACACAAGTAGTCAAGTACATGGACTGTATACACCATATCACACATGTACGCGGGTTATACACATCACACAAGTAGTCAAGTACATGGACTGTATACACCATATCACACATGTACGTGGGTTATACACATCACACAAGTAGTCAAGTACATGGACTGTATACACCACACCACACAAGCACACGGGTTATACACATCACACAAGTAGTCAAGTACATGGACTGTATACACCACACCACACAAGCACACGGGTTATACACATAACACAAGTAGTCAAGTACATGGACTGTATACACCACATCACACAATCACACGGGTTATACACATCACACAAGTAGTCAAGTACATGGACTGTATACACCACATCACACAAGCACACGGGTTATACACATCACACAAGTAGTCAAGGACTGTATACACCACACCACACAAGCACACGGGTTATACACATCACACAAGTAGTCAAGTACATGGACTGTATACACCACACCACACAAGCACAAGGGTTATACACATCACACAAGTAGTCAAGTACATGGACTGTATACACACCACACAAGCACACGGGTTATACACATCACACAAGTAGTCAAGTACGTGGACTGTATACACCACACCACACAAGCACACGGGTTATACACATCACACAAGTAGTCAAGTACATGGACTGTATACACCACATCACACGGGTTATACACATCACACAAGTAGTCAAGTACATGGACTGTATACACCACACCACACAAGCACACGGGTTATACACATCACACAAGTAGTCAAGTACATGGACTGTATACACCACATCACACAAGCACACGGGTTATACACATCACACAAGTAGTCAAGTACATGGACTGTATACACCACACCACACAAGCACACGGGTTATACACATCACACAAGTAGTCAAGTAGATGGACTGTATACACCACACCACACAAGCACACGGGTTATACACATCACACAAGTAGTCAAGTACATGGACTGTATACACCACACCACACAAGCACACGGGTTATACACATCACACAAGTAGTCAAGTACATGGACTGTATACACCACACCACACCACACAAGCACACGGGTTATACACATCACACAAGTAGTCAAGTACATGGACTGTATACACCACATCACACATGTACACAGGTTATACACATCACACAAATAGTCAAGTACATGGACTGTATACGCCACATCACACATGTACGCGGGTTATACATATCACACAAGTAGTCAAGTACATGGACTGTATACACCACATCACACATGTACGCAGGTTATACACATCACACAAATAGTCAAGTACATGGACTGTATACACCACACCACACAAGCACACGGGTTATACACATCACACAAGTAGTCAAGTACATGGACTGTATACGCCACATCACACATGTACGCGGGTTATACACATCACACAAGTAGTCAAGTACATGGACTGTATACACCACATCACACATGTACACAGGTTATACACATCACACAAATAGTCAAGTACATGGACTGTATACACCACACCACACAAGCACACGGGTTATACACATCACACAAGTAGTCAAGTACATGGACTGTATACGCCACATCACACATGTACGCGGGTTATACACATCACACAAGTAGTCAAGTACATGGACTGTATACACCACATCACACATGTACACAGGTTATACACATCACACAAATAGTCAAGTACATGGACTGTATACACCACACCACACAAGCACACGGGTTATACACATCACACAAGTAGTCAAGTACATGGACTGTATACACCACACCACACAAGCACACGGGTTATACACATCACACAAGTAGTCAAGTACATGGACTGTATACACCACATCACACAAGCACACGGGTTATACACATCACACAAGCAGTCAAGTACATGGACTGTATACACCACATCACACATGTACGCAGGTTATACACATCACACAAGTAGTCAAGTACATGGACTGTATACACCATATCACACATGTACGCAGGTTATACACATCACACAAGTAGTCAAGTACATGGACTGTATACGCCACATCACACATGTACGCGGGTTATACACATCACACAAGTAGTCAAGTACATGGACTGTATACGCCACATCACACATGTACACAGGTTATACACATCACACAAGTAGTCAAGTACATGGACTGTATACGCCACATCACACATGTACGCAGGTTATACACATCACACAAGTAGTCAAGTACATGGACTGTATACACCATATCACACATGTACACAGGTTATACACATCACACAAGTAGTCAAGTACATGGACTGTATACACCACATCACACATGTACGCAGGTTATACACATCACACAATAGTCAAGTACATGGACTGTATACACCATATCACACATGTACGCAGGTTATACACATCACACAAGTAGTCAAGTACATGGACTGTATACGCCACATCACACATGTACGCGGGTTATACACATCACACAAGTAGTCAAGTACATGGACTGTATACACCACATCACACATGTACGCGGGTTATACACATCACACAAGCAGTCAAGTACATGGACTGTATACACCACATCACACATGTACGCAGGTTATACACATCACACAAGTAGTCAAGTACATGGACTGTATACACCATATCACACATGTACGCAGGTTATACACATCACACAAGTAGTCAAGTACATGGACTGTATACACCATATCACACATGTACGCAGGTTATACACATCACACAAGTAGTCAAGTACATGGACTGTATACACCATATCACACATGTACGCGGGTTATACACATCACACAAGTAGTCAAGTACATGGACTGTATACACCATATCACACATGTACGTGGGTTATACACATCACACAAGTAGTCAAGTACATGGACTGTATACACCATATCACACATGTACGCAGGTTATACACATCACACAAGCAGTCAAGTACATGGACTGTATACACCACATCACACATGTACGCAGGTTATACACATCACACAAGTAGTCAAGTACATGGACTGTATACACCATATCACACATGTACGCAGGTTATACACATCACACAAGTAGTCAAGTACATGGACTGTATACGCCACATCACACATGTACGCAGGTTATACACATCACACAAGTAGTCAAGTACATGGACTGTATACGCCACATCACACATGTACGCGGGTTATACACATCACATAAGTAGTCAAGTACATGGACTGTATACACCATATCACACATGTACGCAGGTTATACACATCACACAAGTAGTCAAGTACATGGACTGTATACGCCACATCACACATGTACGCAGGTTATACACATCACACAAGTAGTCAAGTACATGGACTGTATACACCACATCACACATGTACGCGGGTTATACACATCACACAAGTAGTCAAGTACATGGACTGTATACGCCACATCACACATGTACGCAGGTTATACACATCACATAAGTAGTCAAGTACATGGACTGTATACACCACATCACACATGTACGCGGGTTATACACATCACACAAGCAGTCAAGTACATGGACTGTATACACCACATCACACATGTACGCAGGTTATACACATCACACAAGTAGTCAAGTACATGGACTGTATACACCACATCACACATGTACGCGGGTTATACACATCACACAAGCAGTCAAGTACATGGACTGTATACACCACATCACACATGTACGCAGGTTATACACATCACACAAGTAGTCAAGTACATGGACTGTATACACCACATCACACATGTACGCGGGTTATACACATCACACAAGCAGTCAAGTACATGGACTGTATACACCACATCACACATGTACGCAGGTTATACACATCACACAAGTAGTCAAGTACATGGACTGTATACACCACATCACACATGTACGCGGGTTATACACATCACACAAGCAGTCAAGTACATGGACTGTATACACCACATCACACATGTACGCAGGTTATACACATCACACAAGTAGTCAAGTACATGGACTGTATACACCATATCACACATGTACGCAGGTTATACACATCACACAAGTAGTCAAGTACATGGACTGTATACACCACATCACACATGTACGCAGGTTATACACATCACACAAGTAGTCAAGTACATGGACTGTATACGCCACATCACACATGTACGCAGGTTATACACATCACACAAGTAGTCAAGTACATGGACTGTATACGCCACATCACACATGTACGCGGGTTATACACATCACACAAGTAGTCAAGTACATGGACTGTATACACCACATCACACATGTACGCGGGTTATACACATCACACAAGCAGTCAAGTACATGGACTGTATACACCACATCACACATGTACGCAGGTTATACACATCACACAAGTAGTCAAGTACATGGACTGTATACACCATATCACACATGTACGCAGGTTATACACATCACACAAGTAGTCAAGTACATGGACTGTATACACCATATCACACATGTACGCAGGTTATACACATCACACAAGTAGTCAAGTACATGGACTGTATACACCATATCACACATGTACGCGGGTTATACACATCACACAAGTAGTCAAGTACATGGACTGTATACACCATATCACACATGTACGTGGGTTATACACATCACACAAGTAGTCAAGTACATGGACTGTATACACCATATCACACATGTACGCAGGTTATACACATCACACAAGCAGTCAAGTACATGGACTGTATACACCACATCACACATGTACGCAGGTTATACACATCACACAAGTAGTCAAGTACATGGACTGTATACACCATATCACACATGTACGCAGGTTATACACATCACACAAGTAGTCAAGTACATGGACTGTATACGCCACATCACACATGTACGCAGGTTATACACATCACACAAGTAGTCAAGTACATGGACTGTATACGCCACATCACACATGTACGCGGGTTATACACATCACATAAGTAGTCAAGTACATGGACTGTATACACCATATCACACATGTACGCAGGTTATACACATCACACAAGTAGTCAAGTACATGGACTGTATACGCCACATCACACATGTACGCAGGTTATACACATCACACAAGTAGTCAAGTACATGGACTGTATACACCACATCACACATGTACGCGGGTTATACACATCACACAAGTAGTCAAGTACATGGACTGTATACGCCACATCACACATGTACGCAGGTTATACACATCACATAAGTAGTCAAGTACATGGACTGTATACACCATATCACACATGTACGCAGGTTATACACATCACACAAGCAGTCAAGTACATGGACTGTATACACCACATCACACATGTACGCAGGTTATACACATCACACAAGTAGTCAAGTACATGGACTGTATACACCACATCACACATGTACGCGGGTTATACACATCACACAAGCAGTCAAGTACATGGACTGTATACACCACATCACACATGTACGCAGGTTATACACATCACACAAGTAGTCAAGTACATGGACTGTATACACCACATCACACATGTACGCGGGTTATACACATCACACAAGCAGTCAAGTACATGGACTGTATACACCACATCACACATGTACGCAGGTTATACACATCACACAAGTAGTCAAGTACATGGACTGTATACACCACATCACACATGTACGCGGGTTATACACATCACACAAGCAGTCAAGTACATGGACTGTATACACCACATCACACATGTACGCGGGTTATACACATCACACAAGCAGTCAAGTACATGGACTGTATACACCATATCACACATGTACGCAGGTTATACACATCACACAAGCAGTCAAGTACATGGACTGTATACACCACATCACACATGTACGCGGGTTATACACATCACACAAGTAGTCAAGTACATGGACTGTATACACCACATCACACATGTACGCGGGTTATACACATCACACAAGCAGTCAAGTACATGGACTGTATACACCACATCACACATGTACGCAGGTTATACACATCACACAAGTAGTCAAGTACATGGACTGTATACGCCACATCACACATGTACGCAGGTTATACACATCACACAAGTAGTCAAGTACATGGACTGTATACGCCACATCACACATGTACGCGGGTTATACACATCACATAAGTAGTCAAGTACATGGACTGTATACACCATATCACACATGTACGCAGGTTATACACATCACACAAGTAGTCAAGTACATGGACTGTATACGCCACATCACACATGTACGCAGGTTATACACATCACACAAGTAGTCAAGTACATGGACTGTATACACCACATCACACATGTACGCGGGTTATACACATCACACAAGTAGTCAATTACATGGACTGTATACGCCACATCACACATGTACGCAGGTTATACACATCACACAAGTAGTCAAGTACATGGACTGTATACACCATATCACACATGTACGCAGGTTATACACATCACACAAGTAGTCAAGTACATGGACTGTATACACCACATCACACATGTACGCGGGTTATACACATCACACAAGCAGTCAAGTACATGTACTGTATACACCACATCACACATGTACGCAGGTTATACACATCACACAAGTAGTCAAGTACATGGACTGTATACACCACATCACACATGTACGCGGGTTATACACATCACACAAGCAGTCAAGTACATGGACTGTATACACCACATCACACATGTACGCAGGTTATACACATCACACAAGTAGTCAAGTACATGGACTGTATACACCACATCACACATGTACGCGGGTTATACACATCACACAAGCAGTCAAGTACATGGACTGTATACACCACATCACACATGTACGCAGGTTATACACATCACACAAGTAGTCAAGTACATGGACTGTATACACCACATCACACATGTACGCGGGTTATACACATCACACAAGCAGTCAAGTACATGGACTGTATACACCACATCACACATGTACGCAGGTTATACACATCACACAAGTAGTCAAGTACATGGACTGTATACGCCACATCACACATGTACGCGGGTTATACACATCACATAAGTAGTCAAGTACATGGACTGTATACACCATATCACACATGTACGCAGGTTATACACATCACACAAGTAGTCAAGTACATGGACTGTATACGCCACATCACACATGTACGCAGGTTATACACATCACACAAGTAGTCAAGTACATGGACTGTATACACCACATCACACATGTACGCGGGTTATACACATCACACAAGTAGTCAAGTACATGGACTGTATACGCCACATCACACATGTACGCAGGTTATACACATCACATAAGTAGTCAAGTACATGGACTGTATACACCACATCACACATGTACGCGGGTTATACACATCACACAAGCAGTCAAGTACATGGACTGTATACACCACATCACACATGTACGCAGGTTATACACATCACACAAGTAGTCAAGTACATGGACTGTATACACCACATCACACATGTACGCGGGTTATACACATCACACAAGCAGTCAAGTACATGGACTGTATACACCACATCACACATGTACGCAGGTTATACACATCACACAAGTAGTCAAGTACATGGACTGTATACACCACATCACACATGTACGCGGGTTATACACATCACACAAGCAGTCAAGTACATGGACTGTATACACCACATCACACATGTACGCAGGTTATACACATCACACAAGTAGTCAAGTACATGGACTGTATACACCACATCACACATGTACGCGGGTTATACACATCACACAAGCAGTCAAGTACATGGACTGTATACACCACATCACACATGTACGCAGGTTATACACATCACACAAGTAGTCAAGTACATGGACTGTATACACCATATCACACATGTACGCAGGTTATACACATCACACAAGTAGTCAAGTACATGGACTGTATACACCACATCACACATGTACGCAGGTTATACACATCACACAAGTAGTCAAGTACATGGACTGTATACGCCACATCACACATGTACGCAGGTTATACACATCACACAAGTAGTCAAGTACATGGACTGTATACGCCACATCACACATGTACGCGGGTTATACACATCACACAAGTAGTCAAGTACATGGACTGTATACGCCACATCACACATGTACGCGGGTTATACACATCACACAAGTAGTCAAGTACATGGACTGTATACACCACATCACACATGTACGCGGGTTATACACATCACACAAGCAGTCAAGTACATGGACTGTATACACCACATCACACATGTACGCAGGTTATACACATCACACAAGTAGTCAAGTACATGGACTGTATACACCATATCACACATGTACGCAGGTTATACACATCACACAAGTAGTCAAGTACATGGACTGTATACACCATATCACACATGTACGCGGGTTATACACATCACACAAGTAGTCAAGTACATGGACTGTATACACCATATCACACATGTACGCGGGTTATACACATCACACAAGTAGTCAAGTACATGGACTGTATACACCATATCACACATGTACGTGGGTTATACACATCACACAAGTAGTCAAGTACATGGACTGTATACACCATATCACACATGTACGCAGGTTATACACATCACACAAGCAGTCAAGTACATGGACTGTAAACACCACATCACACATGTACGCAGGTTATACACATCACACAAGTAGTCAAGTACATGGACTGTATACACCATATCACACATGTACGCAGGTTATACACATCACACAAGTAGTCAAGTACATGGACTGTATACGCCACATCACACATGTACGCAGGTTATACACATCACACAAGTAGTCAAGTACATGGACTGTATACGCCACATCACACATGTACGCGGGTTATACACATCACATAAGTAGTCAAGTACATGGACTGTATACACCATATCACACATGTACGCAGGTTATACACATCACACAAGTAGTCAAGTACATGGACTGTATACGCCACATCACACATGTACGCAGGTTATACACATCACACAAGTAGTCAAGTACATGGACTGTATACACCACATCACACATGTACGCGGGTTATACACATCACACAAGTAGTCAAGTACATGGACTGTATACGCCACATCACACATGTACGCAGGTTATACACATCACATAAGTAGTCAAGTACATGGACTGTATACACCATATCACACATGTACGCAGGTTATACACATCACACAAGCAGTCAAGTACATGGACTGTATACACCACATCACACATGTACGCAGGTTATACACATCACACAAGTAGTCAAGTACATGGACTGTATACACCACATCACACATGTACGCGGGTTATACACATCACACAAGCAGTCAAGTACATGGACTGTATACACCACATCACACATGTACGCAGGTTATACACATCACACAAGTAGTCAAGTACATGGACTGTATACACCACATCACACATGTACGCGGGTTATACACATCACACAAGCAGTCAAGTACATGGACTGTATACACCACATCACACATGTACGCAGGTTATACACATCACACAAGTAGTCAAGTACATGGACTGTATACACCACATCACACATGTACGCGGGTTATACACATCACACAAGCAGTCAAGTACATGGACTGTATACACCACATCACACATGTACGCGGGTTATACACATCACACAAGCAGTCAAGTACATGGACTGTATACACCATATCACACATGTACGCAGGTTATACACATCACACAAGCAGTCAAGTACATGGACTGTATACACCACATCACACATGTACGCGGGTTATACACATCACACAAGTAGTCAAGTACATGGACTGTATACACCACATCACACATGTACGCGGGTTATACACATCACACAAGCAGTCAAGTACATGGACTGTATACACCACATCACACATGTACGCAGGTTATACACATCACACAAGTAGTCAAGTACATGGACTGTATACGCCACATCACACATGTACGCAGGTTATACACATCACACAAGTAGTCAAGTACATGGACTGTATACGCCACATCACACATGTACGCGGGTTATACACATCACATAAGTAGTCAAGTACATGGACTGTATACACCATATCACACATGTACGCAGGTTATACACATCACACAAGTAGTCAAGTACATGGACTGTATACGCCACATCACACATGTACGCAGGTTATACACATCACACAAGTAGTCAAGTACATGGACTGTATACACCACATCACACATGTACGCGGGTTATACACATCACACAAGTAGTCAAGTACATGGACTGTATACGCCACATCACACATGTACGCAGGTTATACACATCACACAAGTAGTCAAGTACATGGACTGTATACACCATATCACACATGTACGCAGGTTATACACATCACACAAGTAGTCAAGTACATGGACTGTATACACCACATCACACATGTACGCGGGTTATACACATCACACAAGCAGTCAAGTACATGTACTGTATACACCACATCACACATGTACGCAGGTTATACACATCACACAAGTAGTCAAGTACATGGACTGTATACACCACATCACACATGTACGCGGGTTATACACATCACACAAGCAGTCAAGTACATGGACTGTATACACCACATCACACATGTACGCAGGTTATACACATCACACAAGTAGTCAAGTACATGGACTGTATACACCACATCACACATGTACGCGGGTTATACACATCACACAAGCAGTCAAGTACATGGACTGTATACACCACATCACACATGTACGCAGGTTATACACATCACACAAGTAGTCAAGTACATGGACTGTATACACCACATCACACATGTACGCGGGTTATACACATCACACAAGCAGTCAAGTACATGGACTGTATACACCACATCACACATGTACGCAGGTTATACACATCACACAAGTAGTCAAGTACATGGACTGTATACACCATATCACACATGTACGCAGGTTATACACATCACACAAGTAGTCAAGTACATGGACTGTATACACCACATCACACATGTACGCAGGTTATACACATCACACAAGTAGTCAAGTACATGGACTGTATACGCCACATCACACATGTACGCAGGTTATACACATCACACAAGTAGTCAAGTACATGGACTGTATACGCCACATCACACATGTACGCGGGTTATACACATCACACAAGTAGTCAAGTACATGGACTGTATACACCACATCACACATGTACGCGGGTTATACACATCACACAAGCAGTCAAGTACATGGACTGTATACACCACATCACACATGTACGCAGGTTATACACATCACACAAGTAGTCAAGTACATGGACTGTATACACCATATCACACATGTACGCAGGTTATACACATCACACAAGTAGTCAAGTACATGGACTGTATACACCATATCACACATGTACGCAGGTTATACACATCACACAAGTAGTCAAGTACATGGACTGTATACGCCACATCACACATGTACGCAGGTTATACACATCACATAAGTAGTCAAGTACATGGACTGTATACACCATATCACACATGTACGCAGGTTATACACATCACACAAGCAGTCAAGTACATGGACTGTATACACCACATCACACATGTACGCAGGTTATACACATCACACAAGTAGTCAAGTACATGGACTGTATACACCACATCACACATGTACGCGGGTTATACACATCACACAAGCAGTCAAGTACATGGACTGTATACACCACATCACACATGTACGCAGGTTATACACATCACACAAGTAGTCAAGTACATGGACTGTATACACCACATCACACATGTACGCGGGTTATACACATCACACAAGCAGTCAAGTACATGGACTGTATACACCACATCACACATGTACGCAGGTTATACACATCACACAAGTAGTCAAGTACATGGACTGTATACACCACATCACACATGTACGCGGGTTATACACATCACACAAGCAGTCAAGTACATGGACTGTATACACCACATCACACATGTACGCGGGTTATACACATCACACAAGCAGTCAAGTACATGGACTGTATACACCACATCACACATGTACGCAGGTTATACACATCACACAAGCAGTCAAGTACATGGACTGTATACACCACATCACACATGTACGCGGGTTATACACATCACACAAGTAGTCAAGTACATGGACTGTATACACCACATCACACATGTACGCGGGTTATACACATCACACAAGCAGTCAAGTACATGGACTGTATACACCACATCACACATGTACGCAGGTTATACACATCACACAAGTAGTCAAGTACATGGACTGTATACGCCACATCACACATGTACGCAGGTTATACACATCACACAAGTAGTCAAGTACATGGACTGTATACGCCACATCACACATGTACGCGGGTTATACACATCACATAAGTAGTCAAGTACATGGACTGTATACACCATATCACACATGTACGCAGGTTATACACATCACACAAGTAGTCAAGTACATGGACTGTATACGCCACATCACACATGTACGCAGGTTATACACATCACACAAGTAGTCAAGTACATGGACTGTATACACCACATCACACATGTACGCGGGTTATACACATCACACAAGTAGTCAAGTACATGGACTGTATACGCCACATCACACATGTACGCAGGTTATACACATCACACAAGTAGTCAAGTACATGGACTGTATACACCATATCACACATGTACGCAGGTTATACACATCACACAAGTAGTCAAGTACATGGACTGTATACACGACATCACACATGTACGCGGGTTATACACATCACACAAGCAGTCAAGTACATGTACTGTATACACCACATCACACATGTACGCAGGTTATACACATCACACAAGTAGTCAAGTACATGGACTGTATACACCACATCACACATGTACGCGGGTTATACACATCACACAAGCAGTCAAGTACATGGACTGTATACACCACATCACACATGTACGCAGGTTATACACATCACACAAGTAGTCAAGTACATGGACTGTATACACCACATCACACATGTACGCGGGTTATACACATCACACAAGCAGTCAAGTACATGGACTGTATACACCACATCACACATGTACGCAGGTTATACACATCACACAAGTAGTCAAGTACATGGACTGTATACACCACATCACACATGTACGCGGGTTATACACATCACACAAGCAGTCAAGTACATGGACTGTATACACCACATCACACATGTACGCAGGTTATACACATCACACAAGTAGTCAAGTACATGGACTGTATACACCATATCACACATGTACGCAGGTTATACACATCACACAAGTAGTCAAGTACATGGACTGTATACACCACATCACACATGTACGCAGGTTATACACATCACACAAGTAGTCAAGTACATGGACTGTATACGCCACATCACACATGTACGCAGGTTATACACATCACACAAGTAGTCAAGTACATGGACTGTATACGCCACATCACACATGTACGCGGGTTATACACATCACACAAGTAGTCAAGTACATGGACTGTATACACCACATCACACATGTACGCGGGTTATACACATCACACAAGCAGTCAAGTACATGGACTGTATACACCACATCACACATGTACGCAGGTTATACACATCACACAAGTAGTCAAGTACATGGACTGTATACACCATATCACACATGTACGCAGGTTATACACATCACACAAGTAGTCAAGTACATGGACTGTATACACCATATCACACATGTACGCAGGTTATACACATCACACAAGTAGTCAAGTACATGGACTGTATACACCATATCACACATGTACGCGGGTTATACACATCACACAAGTAGTCAAGTACATGGACTGTATACACCATATCACACATGTACGTGGGTTATACACATCACACAAGTAGTCAAGTACATGGACTGTATACACCATATCACACATGTACGCAGGTTATACACATCACACAAGCAGTCAAGTACATGGACTGTATACACCACATCACACATGTACGCAGGTTATACACATCACACAAGTAGTCAAGTACATGGACTGTATACACCATATCACACATGTACGCAGGTTATACACATCACACAAGTAGTCAAGTACATGGACTGTATACGCCACATCACACATGTACGCAGGTTATACACATCACACAAGTAGTCAAGTACATGGACTGTATACGCCACATCACACATGTACGCGGGTTATACACATCACATAAGTAGTCAAGTACATGGACTGTATACACCATATCACACATGTACGCAGGTTATACACATCACACAAGTAGTCAAGTACATGGACTGTATACGCCACATCACACATGTACGCAGGTTATACACATCACACAAGTAGTCAAGTACATGGACTGTATACACCACATCACACATGTACGCGGGTTATACACATCACACAAGTAGTCAAGTACATGGACTGTATACGCCACATCACACATGTACGCAGGTTATACACATCACATAAGTAGTCAAGTACATGGACTGTATACACCATATCACACATGTACGCAGGTTATACACATCACACAAGCAGTCAAGTACATGGACTGTATACACCACATCACACATGTACGCAGGTTATACACATCACACAAGTAGTCAAGTACATGGACTGTATACACCACATCACACATGTACGCGGGTTATACACATCACACAAGCAGTCAAGTACATGGACTGTATACACCACATCACACATGTACGCAGGTTATACACATCACACAAGTAGTCAAGTACATGGACTGTATACACCACATCACACATGTACGCGGGTTATACACATCACACAAGCAGTCAAGTACATGGACTGTATACACCACATCACACATGTACGCAGGTTATACACATCACACAAGTAGTCAAGTACATGGACTGTATACACCACATCACACATGTACGCGGGTTATACACATCACACAAGCAGTCAAGTACATGGACTGTATACACCACATCACACATGTACGCAGGTTATACACATCACACAAGTAGTCAAGTACATGGACTGTATACACCACATCACACATGTACGCAGGTTATACACATCACACAAGTAGTCAAGTACATGGACTGTATACACCACATCACACATGTACGCGGGTTATACACATCACACAAGCAGTCAAGTACATGGACTGTATACACCACATGACACATGTACGCAGGTTATACACATCACACAAGTAGTCAAGTACATGGACTGTATACGCCACATCACACATGTACGCGGGTTATACACATCACACAAGTAGTCAAGTACATGGACTGTATACACCACATCACACATGTACACAGGTTATACACATCACACAAGTAGTCAAGTACATGGACTGTATACGCCACATCACACATGTACGCGGGTTATACACATCACACAAGCAGTCAAGTACATGGACTGTATACACCACATCACACATGTACGCGGGTTATACACATCACACAAGTAGTCAAGTACATGGACTGTATACACCACATCACACATGTACGCAGGTTATACACATCACACAAGTAGTCAAGTACATGGACTGAATACGCCATATCACACATGTACGCAGGTTATACACATCACATAAGTAGTCAAGTACATGGACTGTATACACCACATCACACATGTACGCAGGTTATACACATCACACAAGTAGTCAAGTACATGGACTGTATACGCCATATCACACATGTACGCAGGTTATACACATCACACAAGTAGTCAAGTACATGGACTGTATACACCACATCACACATGTACGCGGGTTATACACATCACACAAGTAGTCAAGTACATGGACTGTATACACCACATCACACATGTACGCAGGTTATACACATTACACAAGTAGTCAAGTACATGGACTGTATACACCACATCACACATGTACGCGGGTTATATACATCACACAAGTACATCTGTATAGGATAATGAAAAGTCAAAGTACAACAATTATGATAAACGTGAAACATCCTAAACACATTTTATATCATTTTAGTTGCTGTCCTCTATACTCTTTCTAGCATATCTATGTCCTTCCATCGATATGGCCTCTACGCTTGAATACAATATTCTAAATGAGACCTAACTATTGTTTTGTACAGCAGTATTATTAGCTCTTTTTCCATACACGTTATATTTCGCCTAATTAATGTAAGGATTTTATTTCCCTTTGAAGCGGCAATACCGCACTGCTCTGAAACCTTCATATTAGCACTGATGGTTAACCCTAAGTCCTTTTCTTTTACAGTAGTACTTAGTACAGTACCCCCTATTGTATATTCTACATCTTCATTCTCATGTCCTGCATGGAGGCATTTACATTTCCCAAAATTTAATAACATTTGCCACTTTTTAGACCATGTTATCAACCTGTCAAGATCATCTTGTAAATGCTGTATATCTCTATCATGTTTAATCCTTCTAAACAATTTTGTATCATCTACAAATCTCAACACCTTGCTTGTTATATCATCGTCCAAATCGTTGATATATATTAAGAATAATATAGGTCCCAGTACTGATCCTTGTGGTACCCCACTCAAAACTGATTTCCAGTGTGAAGCCTCCTATCAACTACTACCCATTGTCTTCTGTCAATCAGTCATTTTTCTATCCAGTTAATTAAACCATTTCCTATGACATGGCCCTTTAGTTTAAGCAGTAATCTTTGATGTGGCACTTTGTTGAAAGCTTTCTGAAAATCAAGTAGATGATATCTACTGGTGATCCCTCATCTACACACTTAGTGATATCTTCCAAAAAAATAACATATTTGTTAAGCATGACCTTGCTTTTAGAAACTCATGTTGCTATGAGTTTAACACGTTACGTTTAAGGTCTCTCAGTCTCCTTTCTTCAGTCCCTTATTTAATTTGTTATTCCATAGTTGGCCTGAGAGCCAATCGCCATCTCTACCCGAATCTGGGGTAAAGCCCCTACCGGTAACATTGGCAGGACCTTAATAATCCAGGCCGTAGTGAGGGGCCAATGCTGCCACCTCACGGCGCCTGGGTAATCGAGGTTAACAATGCCTGCATGTGTGATGACGATTGACAGGCGATGTCCACATTATTTTGATATCTAAATGTCATGGCGATCGTTCACAACCCAATTTTTATAATCATCGTCCAGTAACCACTCATCTCTGAATCTACTGTCATCCATAACTGAAGGCATGGCGATTATCAATCATAAACTGAACACGTGAAGGAAACTAAATTTAAAATAAACAACATGGATGTCGGCAAGTGACCGCACACATGGAGAAAGAGTGCATCTGATTGGTTCAGGCGTTCACATGGTGACATCTAACGATTATGCATACTGCTATTTCATGTGGTGCCGTCTACTGAATCGTATTACCGCTAATTTTCATCTTCCGCCATGTTGTTTTTACAAAATTGTAAGAAATTTTAATCACCAATTTTTACGACAAAAATTACTGACGGATTCGACAATATATTATTATAATTATTTCATCGACAACTCGTCACTAATGTGCTTGAATATTCATGAAAATCTGTTTCAAGAACATTCAGTGAAATTCAAGAACATTCAAGGGTATTCGAGAAATAAAAATCAAATCCAAGAACATTCAAGACTTTCGGGGACCTGTGCGAACCCTGCCTGATACAGCTGCCTGCAGTAACATATCCTGTCTAGGTGCGTTACCCCGATATAGCTGCCTGCAGTAACATACCCTGTCTAGGTGTGTTACTCTGATACAGCTGCCTGCAGTAACATACCCTGTCTAGGTGTGTTACCGTGATATAGCTGCCTGCAGTAATGTACCCTCTCTTGGTGTTACCCTGATACAGCTGCCTGCAGTAACATACCCTGTGTAGGTGCGTTACCCTGATATAGCTGCCTGCAGTAACATACCCTGTCTAGGTGTGTTACCCTGATACAGCTGCCTGCAGTAAAGTACCGTCTGGGTGTGTTACTCTGATACAGCTGCCTACAGGAGCGTACCCTGTCTAGGTGTGTGTCGGTTGTCACCATCATCTCGTGCCCTGCTACGTGAGTTCTCTCCAAACTTCTCCTGCCAGGTTCGTTTCCTCGACTCTGTGTCTGCTGTGCGCTCCCGCTTACGTTGCTCTGTCAAATACCACACCAACTTAAATAATCCAACCATAATCGACCTAGCGTATGGATCTTAATGTTTCCCTCTTAGAGTGCCAAACTTTTAGGGATTAATCAAAGACCCCCTAGAGTAGGACGTAATACCTATATCTTTTCAAAATACCCCATATATGTCAAGACATTTTTATGGGGTAAATCAGTTTGCTCGTTAACGGTTCTGAACATAAAACATAATGAGTGCGTAATATGTAAAACGTAATGTAACAATTGCAGAAACCTTGCACGCGCAGCAAAAACTTTGGGAAAACGACTCCTGCGTCATAGAATTGGCATCATGGGGTAGATGCAAACACAATAATGCTTATGTCTACCCTCATGCCAATAGCTTAGCAATACAAATATTATTTGACAATTCACCACCATCATGACTAGGGCCTATCAATTGTTGTGAACTTCATATCCTCTTTGACCTTTGTCATTTTGAATGAACAACGAGTATCTGCGAACACGTTATAGTGTTTATGTAAGTTGTAACGATGCTGTGTTTTCTAACATTTGGTAAATATTACTTTCATGACTGTCTTCTACCAAGGCATCCCATTAGGTGATGGGCATTTTTGTTAGTAAATATAAACATCCAATGTATTACATTTCTACCTTAAGCACACAACAAATATTAGAACTCTGTCCCAAATGTATTTAGGCAAACCTGTGAGTAAATTATAGTTATCAAAAAATGTTGGATGACAGCATACACAGGTAGAGAATGAGAGATCATACCTCTCTTCATGAGATTTCGGCCTTCTTGCACAAGTTCAAGGGTCATGTCATCATCACCAACAAACTGCTGGAAGCCAACCAGGTGGAGACACCGGCTACCAAGGCGGAAATACGTGGCGAAACACAGAACAACGATTGCAATCGGGAAGTAGATGTTGAATCCATCAGACACAATTGATATGACATCCATGTGGCCCATGATCTGTAAGTGTACAATGCTAGTAGACAGAGGCTCTTTGTTTGATAAATTTCATTCACCCTTCTTGCTTTGAAACTCTCACTGTACTGTATGTTTGTCCTGAACATAGTGCTAGCTTTAGACCTTGCCAGGTAACAGCATTCATTATCCTACTGTGGCGGTAACTGCATTGTCTTGACACGTGGATGTTAACTTATTCTGCAGGTTATATTTAGTTTGTGTTGATCTTCATAACAACAAAACATTAAATACAGTGGTCTACTTCGATATTAATCTCACATTGCAAAGACACTTATTTTTTATGCGACACTTAGAATTGAACGACTTAGAACTAATAGACCTCTGTGTAGGAGGTCTCAATGATGTCTGACTGCTTCGTGATGTGACTGTCGAGATGGATGAGGCCGAGGAAGTTGAGACAGAGTGGCGGGGTGAGTCTGCACAGCAGCCTGCAAGGAGAGTGGAGATTACACACAAGCTCTCCCTCTGAAGCCTGCAAGGACAGCGGAAATTATGCACTACCTCTCCCTCTGAAGCTTGCAAGGAGAGCGGAGATTACACACTAGCTCTCCCTCTGATACCTGCAAGGACAGCAGAGATTATACACTAGTTCTCCCTCTGAAGCCTGCAAGGACAGCGGAAATTATGCATTAGCTCTCCCTCAGAAACTTGCAAGGAGAGCGGAGATTACACATTAACTCTCCCTCTGATACCTGCAAGGAGAGTGGAGATTACACACTAACTCTCCCTCTGAAGCCTGCAAGGACAGCGGAGATTACACACTAACACTTCCTCTACAGCCTGCAAGGGCAGCAGAGATTATAGTTGTGTAGCTCTTGCAATTGTATCTTCTTTTCCTTACTGCAGCCTTCTCACATTGCTGTTCATCAGACATGGCAAGAGGTATTTAATTACCATTTGTTTCAAACAGTACAAGTTACTAATGGTATCAGTGGTTACATAGTAAGTACATTAGCATCAGAGAGACTAGTCCAGAACAACACCCTCCAGACATGCTCTCCCGGAGAATATATGATGTTATCTATAACAGCATGATACCAGATGCTCAAGTATTGTGTTTGATGAGGCTTACATTCCACAGAAGATGAGACTGTTCTCATCTGTTTGGTGATGCGACGCCAGATAGTAGTAGTTGAACACTCTCACTCTGAAGATGGTGAAGTAGGCGCACACACACAGGTAGGCAATGATGAGGTATGACGTCACCTGCAGCATAGACACAGGTTGGCAATGATGAGGTATGATGTCACCTGCAGCAGTGACACAGGTAGGCAATGATGAGGTACAATGTCACATGCAGCACAGACACAGGTAGGCAATGATGAGGTACAATGTCACCTGCAGCACAGACACAGGTAGGCAATGATGAGGTATGATGTCATCTGCAGCAGTGACACAGGTAGGCAATGATGAGGTACAATGTCATATGCAGCACAGACACAGGTAGGCAATGATGAGGTATGATGTCACCTGCAGCAGTGACACAGATAGGCAATGATGAGGTATGATGTCACCTGCAGCACAGACACAGGTAGGCAATGATGAGGTATGATGTCACCTGCAGCAGTGACACAGGTAGGCAATGATGAGGTACAATGTCACATGCAGCACAGACACAGGTAGGCAATGATGAGGTATGATGTCACCTGCAGCAGTGACACAGGTAGGCAATGATGAGGTACAATGTCACATGCAGCACAGACACAGGTAGGCTATGATGTCACCTGCAGCACAGACACAGGTAGGCACTGATGAGGTTCACAGTTGAAGAAGATTGCGAAAGCTCTGCACAGCACAGCTGGACGAGGGTTTTGACATTTTAATTCACATAAGCTTCTTTCACATTTTAAAACACATAAAATCGTTTTTTATATTAACAAAAAGAATGAAGGTAACATTTACGGTATATAAAATATAATAAATAATTTTTTTATTTTAAATACGTGCTTTTTCAGGTGGATAATTGAAATACTTCTATGAAGATCCTCAACATATATGATCCTAAGTGACTTTCTATTATGACATGCCGATCACCTCTATGGCAATGTATTATGACATGCCGATCACCTCTATGACAATGTAGTTGTATTATGACATGCCGATCACCTCTATGGCAATGCAGTTGTATTATGACATGCGGATCACCTCTATGGCAATGTAGTTGTATTACGACATGCCGCTCATCTCTATTGCAATGCAGTTGTATTATGACATGCCGCTCACCTCTATGGCAATGTAGTTGTATTATGACATGCCGCTCATCTCTATTGCAATGCAGTTGTATTATGACATGCCGCTCACCTCTATGGCAATATAGTTGTATTATGACATGCCACTCACCTCTATGGCAATGTAGTTATATCCAGCCAGGTCAATGAAGATGGCAAAGAGCGAGAGAACTGGTGAGCGGATGAAGAAAAGACACTCGGACCAGATGACCATTGCTGAGACAATGCCCAGGATGACAGTGAGAGCCTTCAATGTGAGAGGCATTACCCAGCAGCGCCAGTACCATTCTGTAACAACACATACATCACACCAGTGGTATCACCCAGCAGAACCACTCTGTAACAGCACATACATCATACCAATGGTATCACCCAGCAGCACCAGTATCACTCTGTAACAACACATACATCACACCAGTGGCATCACCCAGACGAACCACTCTGTAACAACATAAACATCACACCAGTGGCATCACCCAGCAGAACCACTCTGTAACAGCACATACATCACACCAGTGACATCACCCAGCATAATCACTCTAACAACATATACATCACACCAGTGGCACCACCCAGCAGAACCACTCTGTAACAGCACATACATCACACCAGTGGCATCACCCAGCAGAATCACTCTGTAACAACATATACATCACACCAGTGGCATCACCCAGCAGAACCACTCTGTAACAGCACATACATCACACCAGTGGCATCACTCAGCAGAATCACTCTGTAACAACATATACATTACACCAGTGGCATCACACAACGACAGTACCACTCTGTAACAGCACATACATCACACCAGTGGCATCACCCAGCAATGCTAGTACCACTCTGTAACTGCTAAATAGATTGCTCCTACAAAAGTTACATAAACTCTGTATGCACATGTTAACACTAATAATTTTTTTTACATTGAATCCAACAGATGTTTCTAAGTAACAACCCAAGCAAGGCCAACATACCAACTGTTGGAGAGTAGATGGCCTTACATATGCCGGAGTAACTGCCAAACGAGCGCACAAATACATGTTTTGTGGAGGTTTCATTGAGGGCGACGTCTTCGAGGTCAAAGGCCTTCTCCACAAGCACTCTCCACTGACACTGTGTGCGTTGGTAGGCCTGACTCGCAGCGATCACGCGCTTGTGTAGTCGCACCAGCGACTTCTCAGTCGGCGTCTCCGTTGGGTTGTAGTCTTCAAAGTCATCTCGGTTGCGATGCATGGCACCACACATTGCCTCGGGACACTGCCACACAACACAACACAACAGTTCAACTGACAATGGCTGTACACAGCCACAATGTGTTCAACGATCTAGTGTGTGCAAGACCCCTGTTGTCTGGTCTGTTTGTACATAGGTTCCTATGATGCAGACAATGCACAACAGGAATATGTATTCACAATTAATTTCAGTTACAAATATGAAGTATGAACTTGAAAGTATAACATTACGGATGATAGCACAATGGCTCTACCAGGTACTGATACATAAAGTAGTCTACAGTTTAAAGGAAAACAAAAGGGAACGCTGTGGTGTTTAGCACCTAAAAGATTTAGCACAAACTAACCATTTGCATCTACAATCAAAATTTTCAGTTCAGTGGTTTACTCGGAATGTAGTCTTAAAGTGGAAGATTCTAACGAAATCTGCGATAACATGTAGACTGCCATCTTACTGATGACGCGTTCATTTGGCCGAAAGCAACCAATAAACGAGCAGCATTAGTTTTGCTGTGTACGACACACTGTCTTGTGTTGTTCGCGTAGTTGGTTCATGTTCATGGGATGCGGTTCGTTACATTAGTATAAGTTGAGCTTACAGTGAAAACGTGACTTGCAATATGCCACACTGCTCTACATACGGTTGTAACAATAGTACAGCGAAGGATAAGGAGCTGTCTTTTTTGTTTCCCTTTGAAACGAGGCAGAAGTGAAATAGTGGATTCACAACTGTGGACGGGCTGGTTGGAAGCCTTCGAAATACAACGCACTATGTCTATGTTCAGATCATTTTGAAGAAACGTGCTTCGAAGGAAATCTATATCGTCAGTTAATGACACAAGATCCGACAAAACGTCGCCGACGTCGATGACGTTTGAAGCCAGGTGCAGTGCCTACGATATTTAGTCATGGACCTTGGCCGTCGAAGCGACGCATATTTTCGGTCAAACGCGTCGCCGCTGCGAAATCGATCGCAAGAAGGTTAGTACCGAGTTACTTGGTATCCAATTAAAATCTGTTGACATTTGAGATGCAATATATGCTGGAGCCAAGCCAGAACAGTACCAGAATGTACTATATTGCACCACAAAGAGTTTAGACTTTAGAAGATGGCCGAATAGCAAAAGTTAACGGCAATCAAGTCGCGTGAGCGATATTACAGTAACGGATTAACATGGGCTGGAATGATTGTCGTTTATAATAACATTGCAAAACTTACTGTATTTTGTGTTAAATGAACAAAAATACGTTCTGCATTCAATAATATTGCTTTAGACATTGTCATATATCGAAATGTTTGGCCTATTATTTATGTCATGATGTTATATAATTGGACTTCGTATATAATTATGTGCGACTACCGTTTTGTTTATGTGACGAAGAATACCACTATATACTCTATTGTAAAACGTTTAAAATGGCTTCATTTGTATTTAGTAAAATTCATAATGTTACTCAATTTTAGTTAAGGGGATACAACCCAGGTGAGTGTTTTTTTTTTTAAACAAATACAAAATTGTTTGTTTTATGCCAGATTATGATTATGTTTACTGTGAATAGATATAATTTTATAACAATTACATACCTTTAAACCACTCTTATCCATGGAATAAGGGTGTCAATGTCAAGTAATTTGTATCCATTATGCCACATTTTATGGCCATTTAAAAAAAAAAACATTTAAATTCTGCATTTGGAAGGATATCTCTGGGAGTAATTATGTGATCCAAATATAGTTATCAATGAGCTCACCAGATACACCATGTTTGTATTATAAAAATACTGGCATCACTCAATAATCATATATTGTTGAAATATCTTTAATAATATACCATGTGCACACATCTTCACTAACTTGTTTTTTTTTGCACACTAACAGCAAAAACAGGTAACAGCTGTTGTGAAAATATCTTGAATTTGGATCAAAAATATAAATTTTTGTAATTTGCATTTCAGCTCGATCACCAACATGATGTGGCACATGGGGAAAGGCATCAACCGCAAGTTTACTGTGAAGGTCCAAGGCAAGGGATGCGAGGACCTCCTTCATTGGATACAGAATGTATCAAACCATCTGTGGTGGTGTTGTGCAACATGCAACGATGACGCACAGTTGCTGGAGTAAGTACCAAACTTGATATGTATTCATTTTATACCTGAGGCATGTCCAAAGCAACAAGTAACCTTTAGATTTGCAATGTAAGGTGAATTCCAGTCACCGACTTGAATCCCAGATACACTAAATTAGCTCCTATGCATAACTAACATTATAATAAGTTTCGAAATTACTGCATTTCATAGGCATCCAACTCGTTTTTTTCAGGATGGCTACTCAAAAGTACCATCCAGCATGACTACTACCTTATCAGTAAATGTGTTTATTCAGACTTTAAAAAAAAGTGATACTGTAAATGCTGTTTACATGTTATATGTTAATATGTGGACCACCGACTTATGAATGGGACCAAAAATGTTACATAGTCAAAGTTCCTGATGACCAACTTTTCAGTAGTTTAGTTACTCAGATGTGAGGGGGCGAATAATCCACAGATGGATAGTGTCCATTCTGTATCACTCTTCCTATTCCTTGTAATCAGTTGCTGTGTACATTTATGAGTACAGTTACTTGAGTGTAATAAATTACATCACCGTGTAATAATTACATTCCAGAATGCAATTGTCTGTAATGAAATAAATAAGAGCACTTGTGTCATTATCACCAATTTTATTAAAGAAATATAAAATCAAAACATGATATCAAAATACAGTGACTGTATATACAGTAGATACAGAAATTAAGAAGAAAAAACAAGTTATAATAAATTATGTGAAGGAATGTGATGATGGAATGCCTTATTTGTAAGGATCAGTATCGGTTTACTAATGTACCAGTATGATTACCATGATTGGCCATTGTATTGTTATTAAAAACAACCAACACTTTACACAGGAAAAGCACTTTAAAGTTCATTGAATGCTAGAGTCATAAGGTAAATAACAGCTGCTTACTAACAACATATAGACTGGTGTGTTACATCAGTTGTTTGCAGACATTTTATTAGAATACTGCATGCACTATTATTCACTGTAGGAATGAAAGCTAGATTGATGATGTCTGCTCTGGCGTGGAACTACCGACCATGTCCCAGCCCAGACAAACCTGTTGAGACTGGTGTCATGTGGTCCAAAAGACGCAAGCAATGGGTGCTGCATAACAGACCACAGCAGGTGAACCCACGTACCCACCTACAAATGCTCACGGATCGAGTGACAGATGTGTTTATAAAGATATATCACACTGCATGCGATCACAGTCACTGGGGCAGATGTCCCAAAACCAGAGAAGGAGGATCTGCTAGCAGCAAGAGTCAGTCAATTTGTAAAGAAACAGTAAATACTGCCACCACCAACCTACACCTTCATAGGTCACATGTACATTGTCTAGTTTAGTTTTCAAGGCCAGCGTGGTATCCCTCATGTTGTCCCCCATCGGGGGCAGGGAACCTTGATTATTCCATGGCTGGCGCATGCTGGTAGAACTCTCTGTACCCTCCGTCCCAGCTTGCCATGGATCCACCAGGTAAACTGTATGTATGCAGCCCACCTGAGAGACCTGAAATAAATTAGGCTCAAATAAACATCTGACATTGTAAATAAATGACATAAAAATCGGTTCTATAACAACACCATTCCTTTATATAAATTGTTTACCATTAAACGTGTTCTTCTGGAATAAGGCAAATATTGATAATTTTGCACTACAGAACAAATTATGATGGTGCAACAAACATTGTATCTATACGTTATGATAACTTAAGTGGAACCATTATAATTTGTTCTGTATTGAGAGAGTATCACTTTATTCTTACAGTAGAATACAATAAAGTGTGAAACGATAACCCAAGTACATACATAGTAAATAACTATGTATAGTAGTATATTGTAGCAGGCTTAGGTAAATAATGACCAATGGTTAAGGTGCGTCATATTGAAAATGAACACATTTATGTAGGATTGCTTGCTGTTGAGGGCAATTTTATTTTGCAATTATTGTCATATTAGGGTGATGGTCATCATATTAAAATTAGTCTTGGGTCAAACCAGTGTGGTTCGTCTTTACATTTAGAAAGGGTGAATGATGTTAGCCTGGCTAGTTTAAACAAGCATACGATTGAATTACCCCGGTAGTTGTTTTGTTGGTGGTTTTATTCCAAGAGATTTTAAGGAGGTTGTCGGTCTTAGATTTGTTGGGTTCAGATACATAGCCTCTGCAACCTATTTCAATGCATGTTAATTCTGATTTTATTCCGTTATTGTTTACATTATGGATTAGTGCGACATACTTGTTAGTTTTGAATACATGATCTTTCTTGATGTTAGGTTCAAATGGTAGTCAGTTCAATGATGTGAATTTGCTTAGCATGTGGATGGTAGATGACGTATGGTAAGTCCACTAAGTAATTTCCCTGGAAGATTGTTAATAATTTTGGCATCAGGCATGAGATTGCTGATAACATTATCTATATATATTTGTATTGCTAGTGCTACTATGATGTTGTATTGTGTTCATTATTAATACATTTCAATAAATATTTAACAACACATTTCACTGGTCTTGTAACAATGCATGCACATATATACGTACTTGTTTGTTGGACGGCGTAATTCCCATTCTGCAGCATCACCTGCTCCAAACAAAGAATTCTAAATCCCCTGCTCTTTGTAATGCACAGCAATCCACCTGTAACAAAGAATTAAGCTTTTAAATAATAGTTTTACACGAATGTTAAGCAAACATGGATTATTATTCTGAACAAATTTCACAAAGAATGCATTCATCCCAGTATTATACCTGGGTCCATAGAAATATCATGCAGATTAAGCCATAATTTAAGGAAGGCCGTTTTGAAATGTGTCAATATTTGCACAAAACGGTGGTCATTTTCTTTGTCACCAAAACAAATGGGGGCTCTGGCTGAAAAATGTTCAAGGTACATTTTATTCATAAGAGCCAATGTAAATTTGTTGCAGAAAAATTGCAGTATGCATAAAGTTAAAAATAATCTATCTACCTGCCATGTGTTTAAAAAGTAGTACTGCCACTTATTGTTCATACTCTATCATAGCTCAGACCTGAACAATTTTGGTTCACATGAATCATGGAACCATTCAACTACATTTCTTTTAAAAAGTGAAGGTACAGCCATGGGTGGTATTAGAAAATGGACATGTCAAAGTTCAAACACTGAGTGCAGTGGCACTGAGAGCGAGATCTAACGTTAAATGTCGACCAATCCCAAATGTAAGACAAGTGACGTGTCCCGGCCCGAGCGATCATCTCTCGCTGTTCATACGCAGCCCGGAACTTAGGCTCATCGGTTATTTAAACAATAAACTAAACATATTAATAATTACCTCCACCAACAGCGTTGCTGTCGAGTAGCAACCGCCTCCTGGCAGCAGACATATTCAGTTCTTGAACAAGGAGATCGCCGCGGCATTTTCCACACCGACACCAGTCAATTTCATCTCGGCATGGTATGCGCCTCGACATTTCGACTGCCCGTGGGCCTTCCTGTTCGTGCCCACCGGCACCCGCCTCTGCCGTATCTTCCACTGTTTTTGTGGTTCAAACCGGTAACCAGCTGCTTTGAAATCGATTTGGTTTTCGTTGTCTTCCGAAGAATTGGAAAGCCATCTTATTTACACAGTCACAGCGCATGCGTACATAGTTTAATTGGTAAACTTACCATAGCGCCACCTAACGGAGTTGGGAACAAATCGTACGCAGAAAAGTTACGACAGTGTGACGTCACTTTCTTCTAACAATGGCGTAGTCCATAGAAATTCGGTAGTTGCGTGTTCAAAAATGTTTTTCTGGTAAACCGCTGACGTTAAAAATTTGATTGTAGTTGGAAATTGTTAGTTTGTATTAACTCTTTTAGATACTTAACACCAAAACGTTGCCTTTTGTTTTCCTTTAACCTTGTGTATGCTCAACTTTGTTTATGCTCACCCAACCTATATGGTCAACTTGTACAGACAATGCTCTTAAAAGCAGGTTATCATTACACAACGTTATCGTTTCCTTCACCAATAATACAATACAGTGTTCAAACATGCACCATCACAGCCAAATTGTTCCTACCTTCTCCAGAATGGTATCAACACAGGCCCTCAATGCATGATTGTAGCGGATCGTTTCAGCAGCTTTCTTCACATCCTAAAAACACATCAAGGTTAAAGCTTGGCACACATTAGCCACACAACACGGATCATGTCAAGAACATGTTGCGTCTTTCACTGTTGTCATCTCCATAAATAATAGATTAAAACTGAGTTTCAACATTACTGGATGTTTTTACAGATGACAGATGTGTCAATGGGCCAGTGCTAAAGGACAGCATGACAGATGACTGGTGTGTTAATGTGCTAGTGCTAAAAGACAATGTGACAGATGACTGATGTGTCAATGGGCCAGCGCTAAAGGATAGTATGACAGATGACTGATGTGTCAATGGGCCAGTGCTAAAGGACTGTGTGACAGATGACTGATGTGTCAATGGGCCAGTGCTAAAGGATAGTATGACAGATGACTGATGTGTCAATAGGCCAGTGCTAAAGGACTGTGTGACATATGACTGGTGTGTCAATGGGCCAGTGCTAAAGGACAGTGTGACAGATGACTTGTGTGTCAATGGGCCAGTGGACAGTGTGACAGAAGACCGGTGTATCAATGGACCAGTACTAAAGAACAGTGTGACAAATGATTGATGTGTCAATGGGTCCATGCTAAAGGACAATGTGACAGATGACTGATGTGTCAATGGACCTACACTAAAGGACAGTGTGACAGAAGACCGATGTGTCAATGGGCCCCTGCTAAAGGACAGTGTGACAGATGACTGGTGTGTCAATGAGCCAGTGCTAAAGGACAGTGTGACAGATGGCTGGTGTGTCAATGGGCCAGTATTAAAGGACAATGTGACAGATAACTGATGTGTCAATGGTCCAGTGCTAAAGGCCAATGTGACAGATGACTAGTGTATCAATGGTCCAGTGCTAAAGGACAGTGTGACAGGCGTGTCAATGGGCCAGTGCTAAAGGAAATGTGACAAATGACTGGTGTGTCAATGGGTCCATGCTAAAGGACAATATGACAGATGATTAGTGTGTCAATGGTCCAGTGCTAAAGGACAATGTGACAGATAACCGGTGTATCAATGAGCCAGTGCTAAAGGATTGTGTGACAGATGACTGGTGTGTCAATGGTCCAGTGCTATAGGACAGTGTGACAGATGACTTGTGTGTCAATGAGCCAGTGTTAAAGGACAACTTAAGACAGAACATGTTGAGTTACTTCAAGCACATCTTCGAGATTCTCCTCTGCCTCTGACTTCTCGACACTGAGCTTGGCGAGCTTGAAGTAGGTGTAGTCGAGGAGATGCCCCTTCTTTGAGTTATTCCAGCAGGTGCGTGGCACCTCAACCAGGCCATAACCATAGAGCAGCACCAGCAGGAAGAGACCCCATGTGTTGCTTGCAGTGATCGCCAGCACCTTCAACTGGGGCCTGGCAAACACACCACATGCTCACATCATAACAACATGGGCAAATACAATGGATGGTGACGAAGTGTATGACAGATGGAATAGTAGTAATCATGTTGTTTTAATGAAGCATAATTTTATGCTCTTACAATTATTACAAAACCATTTGTTTATATTAAATTATGCACAATCCCTGCACATACAAAAACTGTATTAGCTTATCTAGGTCTTGAATTAATCTAGCTCAGTGTCTTGTTTGGTTTTCTATCAATTATGTCTATCTTACGTGTTTCACTATTTAGTATGTCTCGCTATATTTTGTGTGGCTGAATCACGATAGTGGCTTAATTTCAGGAAGGAAAAATGTACTGAAAAACTATTACACCAAAAACTACCTGGTAATAACAACTGCTGCATTTCATAAATGTTTGTCAATTGACATGGCTACCACATAACATTGCTTAACTACTTACCCATTAATATGTAAGTTTGGCTTGAGTGCAACATACAGGAGACAAATGCCAAAGATGAGTAGATATGTGCCATAATAAATGGCATTCTCAATGAGAGACGACCGTATCTTGCCCGCCACAGTAAAGTCTCCTGCTCTTGCATAAGACTGCATTATGGGAAGAAGCAACCTGAAGTAGACCAAAAAATACATTTAAAACTTAAAGCTGACTAGTACTAGCTAAAAGAACATTAAAAAACATTTATTTTTACATGTTACGTTACTGTTACCCTAAATTTTTTTTTACGAGAATGGCTCGTATACCAAATTTATTCTGTGCTATGTTGTAAATGTGGCAATGTTGACAACTAATAATCAAATAAACTAAAACATACATTAGCTATACACCATAATACCATTAATAACATTATCATATACAATGACACTTAAATTTACTAGTTAACTAGATATCATAATCAGTAAAAACATTATGTTCAATAAAACTTAAACATACTAGTTAACTGTACACCATAATTAATTTTCATTATTGTTTATTCCCACTATCCTATCAATGATAAGTCTTCAGTATTTTTGAAACAAAAAAAGAAGCAAGTGTAAATGTGAATGAAAAGGATACTTCTAATGCATCATTTTTAAGGTGACCAGTCTTTCTCGCTCCCTACTGCTCCCACCTCCCACTAATCACTCATCTATTGAGTGATTTATTGCTCATGTTAATTGCTTGAATCGCTCGCTTCATTACACTTCTGTCATTTTCTGTAACATTGTTGCTAGTACTTCCTGTGTCAAATGTATTATCTGCATAAATCGCTCGCCTAAATTATTTGGCATATTTAGGCGAGCAATTTATCACCTGCTTAGTTTTCTTCAAACGTGAAGCACTGTAGTTCTAAGACTGTGTGTACTGACCATGTAAGGACTTGAGATGTCCAGTAGACAACGTGCCACACAGTTGGAAGTATCTTTGGTGGCACGTAACTCCACGGCTTCTGGCACACCTCCCCTGAATCCAACACACTCCTGGTCATGCGAGATGTCGTAGTAGACAGCTGGGCAGTTGAGCTGCTCATGTTGTCAGTGGTCATTGTTGTGATAGTCCAGTTAGTAGTGGTCAGTGAGGGGGCAGTTGTTGGTGCAGGGGTGGTTGGAGGGTGGTCGTGGAGGCACTGGCGGTAGTGTGTCTACAACACAAATGGTAGCTCGTAGTGACTATGCTCATACTTTGGCCTCAAACTGGTCAATCATAAATTATCAGTTGGTTTTAGGTCACTTATTAATTAATTGAGGGATTAATTGTGGGTGCATTTAGTCTTTTAGGCAGCAGATCTTTCATGACAAAAATTCAATAGGAGCAGTGATGAATATGATGGTCTTGGTATGCTAATTCTTGCAGTGAGATGTCACCAATAATTTTATAGGGAAACAAAATGGGATTGTTTTGGTCTATACATCGAAAAGTATTAATACAAACTAACTATTTGCAACTACAATTAAGAATAGTTTACTAGAATAACTTGTTGAAGACACAAAATACAAGTTGTAGTGACTGCACCATTTTCATAGGCGTTTTACTCTTCCCAGTTTTCCGGTCGCCAAACTGAGAGTACTAGTATATTTTCCAAAGTAAGCCCATCTATTTCAACCAACCATTTATTAGCATTTGTAATGATGTTCTCAGCTGATTATGCAAATTTCCATTGTGTCAGTTGTTTTATGTACACTGTATATTGTCACACGCTATAAGAGTATATACCCATACTCTTATAGCGAGTACAGCAGCTTATGATGTAAATAATTGCTTAATTTGCTTTGTCAGCCTCCAAGATATCGGACATTTTATTACAATCTTCCACTTTGAGACTACACTGACATAAAAATTTTGATTGTAGTTGCAAATGGTTAGTTTGTATTAACTTTTTAGGTGCAAACACCAAAAAGCTGCCTTTTGTCTCCCTTTAAAATTCACCTAATGGCAGTTTTCTTAGATGGTCATGATGAAAATATATCGTTCGGTAAGTTATATACAAACAATGTATACATTTTTTGTTTTATATCAAAGTGAATAACTAAACAAAGTTGGTGTTAACCCTGTGTCATACAGAAAGAGTGTTAAAGAGAACTTACATTTGATACATCAAGTGGCATGACAAATATAATGAGCAGCGAGAAGTACCAGGACATGAATGCAGCCACAGTAACAAGGAGAGTCTGTTTCTTCCAGTTGCCATAGCGATGAAGCAAGGTTGCTGCCAAGCAGCACACACATGTGACAACTATGACAAGTGATATGACCGTCATGATGTGCTCTGTCTCGGCTTACTTCCACTTACTGCAAACAAAACAACGCAATATTTATCACATTTCTCCTAATTCCGATGATATTTTTGTGTTTTGGTAGTACCCAAATTACATTTACAAGGAAATAACAAATCTCTCATAATGTTGCTGCTGCAGACAGTAGTTGTGGGCAAGCCGGGTTTGAAAATAGCGGATATTTACTGGCCCCTAGTTTCACTGCCAGACCCCTAATAATTTCAAGTCTAGGGGCCCGACTGGCTCATTAAATCTGAGGCATTTAATTTTCTATCGCAACATCTACCTGGTAACCAAGATCATGACATTATACAAAACGGAGCTTTTGTACAAACCATCAAACATGACAGGAAGAGAGCAATCCTATGATTGGGCCAATTACTTACTACTTAAATTCATTCGTGCTATGCCAGAAATTGTGTCATTGCAATCTCAGGTTCTGATGCTCTTAGTCTATTTTAATACACTGCCAGATATCGCACTGATTCACGTGACACTCTCTCGCCATAGAATTATATACACAGTGTAGATAGGACACACTGTTTTTGATGTACAGCTATAGAAGTGTTACACGAGATTTGGATTTCACCTGTCTATTTTCACAAGTACTCCACTCAAAATTACTTTTCTAACAGTTTGCCACTGAATACATGTGTTAGTGATTTAGAATATGATTATATTACGGAAGAATTTGTTCAGGTTTTTTTAAATGACAAAACATTAACACACAATTTGTATTCCCACCAGCATATACTAGCCAACAGCAGTATAGGGCCTACACACAACCCATACACCTTTGGCTTTACGGAAATACACGGAGACACGGTTCTACCATATATGGGCATCCGCCATCTTAAACAAGTCTTAAAAAACGAGACTTCGAGTAAATAAAGACACGTGCGTCGACATAGATAGCCATTTCTGTTATTATGCCTTTTCTTATGTCAGGTACAAGCACGTTTTGAGATATATACATTCGTAAGTACCTAAGTACCATTTATACAGTTTGCTGTTGATATTATTAAGTTGATACAATTTCGTGCGATTTTGTTAAACATTATTAGAAAAAGTTGTTTTTGATTGGAAAGTTTACGACTATGGAATGGTGAAAACAATCAGTGAAAGGCGCCACCGCCGACAGTTGAAGGCTCACAGCATGGCAAAACGCTACGAAGTTGTAATGTATAGACATCACAGAGCGTTGTTATGTATTGGCAGCATTACAGGAGTTGACTATGAAAGGTTAACTTAGTGGGATATTTTACACCTATTCATTGACCAAGATTTACATAGGCCTAATTCCCCAAAAATCGGTGGCACAGTTTATGGCATATCGTCATTATCGAGTACAAGTTTCACTGATTTAAAAACTGCATAGTGAATATTAAGCACAAATAGTAGCCGAAACTGACAACTTGAAGAGTTTACAGTGATCCTGCGATTCGCTGATTCCAGGCTTGTGGTTCTTGGGGCTGATAGGGGGATGAAATGAGAATTTGGGATTGCACCCACCCTTTTGATGGGTAATGAAGTGGGGGTTCACAGATTTTCATACAGGACCCAACTAGCCAGAAGATCTTGCCCTAAATGTGACCCGTGCCATGGTCAAATCAAATGGAGAGGTTGCAAAGGAGTGTCTCGAGGCAGAGGGAAGGGTAAGAAGGCAACCACAAACACCAAAACCAACACCTGCCACAACACCATTTGCAGACAATGCCCCAGATCTTGATTACATGACACTGGAATCATTCAGTCTGGTTGGAGCCAGCTCTGAAAACCTTGTCAGTGAGAAAGAAGTCAACAGAAGGGAACTTTGATGAACTTGTCACCAGGTGTGTATTATATTACAATTATATTACAAAAAATATATTCTATATTTCTGTTTACATGACATTTAATAATTTCTTGCATTTTCTGTATTCACTGTATATTTGTTATATCTGTTAATTATGGCTACAGGGCATTCATAACCTGGGAGGACCATGTGGCTGTGAATGCAACCGAGAAGCACCTCCTGCGATGTAATCTACAGGAATACAAAGCTTGTTTGGTCTTGGGTGAAACGGTTCTACCAGATCCATCCACATTGGATGGCTGGGTGAAGAAGGAGAGCTGCAGTGAATGGCCGAGTGTCTACATATCAGATATATCTGCATTCCTCAAAATGACCACAACTACCAAACTACACAAGAGACTTATGAATGAGTAAAATAAGGAAAAGCTTATAGGTATGAATCTTGCAGATCTAAATTTATCATCACTAGTATCCCAAAAATCATAATACATATGCTATGAATTTGGCGACGTACCTGTTCATCCTTTAATCAGATTCACTAAACTAAGCAGTTACATCTGTGCAACCACATGTCAAAAGCAAAATCAGACTATTGTACAAATTTAATATTTAAAAAATGGGCCAAGTGGCCCTGAAGTCCTTTGGACTAATACTAATATAGTGATGTCGGAAAAATTGTAACATTGTTTTCTTACATCCTTGTAAAGGTTTGGTAGGGTGCTTTACACGGTTTCAAAAATTATGACTGCTACAAAAATTTGCAAAGTTATGGAGCATTGAACATGGTAGGGATCAAAGTGAAAATGAAGAAAACGGCTGTTGAAGTTTTACATTATATATGCAAATGGATTGCATGGAAATATTACATGCACAACATTCAAATGTGGCACACAGTATATAATATGTATGTTATGTTGCAATGATAAACTGGGAGTACAAATGTGCTGCTACAAAGACTTATCAAGTTATGCCAGATTATGTTTTCATGTGTAAAACTAAGAGGACAGATTATTTGACAGCAAAAAGTAGACTCACTGTTTCACACAGTTTAAAACCTACAGGCAACTGTCCAGTTTAACAGGGGTCTAGTGGCTTAATGCTGTCTGTTGACACAAGCTACTGCCACTGACCAATTACCCATTAGTCACAGTTTCCATCAAACAATAGCAGGCAGAGAATCTTAGCTCCACAGCTGGGTGAAATACACAACCAGATCCACCACTGATTCATGGTCAAGTAGATTAGCTCAATGCACCAACTAAGACAATACACAACACTGTGAGTGACAGTGTCCAGAGTGAGGCCTAAGCAGTGTCCTCATTGCTGAATAGATCAATTAAACCTGCCAAGTGGGTGACATTCTGCACAAGTGTTCATTAATCCTTAGTGATTGTTTAGAATACCAGACTGACCACATACCTAAACAAAGCAAATGTAATAGGTGAAGAACAGGCAGTGTTCAGATAGGGGTATTGGTTGAATTGTATTTGTCTCGACGCAAAAGGCTTTATTGTACCTTCATCGATTATAAGAAAGCATTTGATTTAGTAGACCAGTCCTCCCTGTGGTCTAAGATAATTTCATGCGGTATTAATGGTATTGTGTTGAAAGTTGTATATAACATGTACAAAAATGCTAAATCATGTATAAATCAGGGCAAGGCTGTGTCAGCTTTCTTCTCATGTGATGTATAGGTATGGCAAGGAGAAAACTTGTGTCCTTTGTTATTTGCTATTTACCTGAATCATTTTGAACACTGTTAGTCACAATTATAACGGACTTGACATGGCAGCTGGTGAAATTTACAAAAACCTTAGTGATGGTGCTGTAGAAAATGTATGTTCTACTATATGCTGATGACACTAGAATGATTCAATCAAATACAGATTTCTTGCTTGTGTATAGCGGAACTATGTCAACTCTTCTAATGGTTGACATTTGGTTGTTTCAGGTGTCAACTATATTGTGAATCTGTAATTATTAGTCTATATTGATACAATTCATTTACACAGTACCATGTCTACACAAGGCATGGCAAGCGTAAACAGAACAGTAGAATGCATTTGATATTAATAAAGTGTAGGATATTTCACTCTATAGAGAATATTAATTTTCTATGTTTGTCACCTACAGGTTTCTACAGACAATACATCTTTAACCAAGACACCACAGTCACACCATTTTATAATAATTAAATGAACATCAAAATAAACACAACTTACAATTATAGAAAATCAATAGTTTTAAAGATAAAAAGTGTTAGGCAACTGTTCAGTCTAACAGGGGTCAATTAAAGATTACTCAAGGTCTCAATGGAACAGTAGCACTAAGGCTGCAGAGTTTAGTCATGCTGTTGACTTTGAGGCACACTAAACAAAAAAATTTGGGGGCCCCTTAGAATGATTCAATCAAATACAGATTTCTTGTACATAGTGGCAGCACCCTAAGATACATCTATGCAAAATTTGAAAAAGTTGCGAAGCTATTCAAATGATTCAATCAAATACAGATTTCTCGTGCATAGTGGCAGTGCCCTAAAATATGCCTATGCAAAATTAGAGAAAAAGTTGCTGAACGGTTTCAGAGATACGACAGCTAACGGCGGACGCAGAGTGATGGCAATAGTCCCTTGGACCTTCGGCCAAAGGACTAAAAACCTTATTTATGTGATCAAACCTCAATGGATTACATATTTTCAAAATGTGCAGGCTTACTTTCTGCATTGTGGAGTAAATTAACGTAGAAATGCACATGCCACATATGCACCTGTCAACTCTGTTACTGACATCTGAGCACCTAGTGTGGTATATATTATCTTACAGCATTCATTATGATATCAATAATGTAATAATTGTGTGTCCCATGTCCAGTAACACGTCGTAAACAAATTAGATAAATATTTCATGCTATATTTGATTATTTTACACTGCCCTTTAGTGCACGTGCATTCTTGGAAGCACCTATCACATCATGATTCAATGTGACCCTGCCAAGCTGTAAGCACTATATTCCACTGTTCAGAAACGTGACACAGTAGACATATGGATATATGACAACAATTGTTGTACATGTATTACTTGAATATGTTTACACATTATTAGTGATGGTAACAGAGTTGACTTGGCAGTAACAGAGTTGACATTAAAATAACACAATCGTATCAATCGCTAAATAAGATATAATACCACGGACTGTTGTAATCTAGTGCAGTTATATATAGTGCACAAAATCATACACCATAATTGCTAATCGAGTGTTTATACGTTGGTAGTACCGGCAACAGAGTTGACATAATTGGCAGTAACAGAGTTGACATTAAAATAATACAAGTGTAAACAATGGTTACGCTAAGCATATATAATACTATGGATTGTTGTAATCTAGTGCAGCTATAACTAGAGCGCACAATTATACACCATCATGGCTATCACATTATGACTATATTAGTATATAGGTAGCACAGATTATGAAATGTTGTACCCATAAACATGCACCATAGGACATACAAGATTAGTTATCTATGCAGATGTTCTTATTTTCAGAGTCAAGCAGAGTGTAAACACTGCTGAATGAGCTCCCACAGATGTGCCAGAACCTGGACATGCCTACTCCCAACTTTCTCTGGTTCACGGATGAGAAACAGGATATCTTCTACTGTGTACCAGCAAACATCATCCGATACTGTGGCCAGTAAAACCGGTTCACACCCACGCTGTTCATGCATTTGACTTCAATGTCCATGTCCTCGATGTCAGTGACAATGCCAGGATACATGTTTCCCTGATACCTCACAACGCACCATTTCCCCTGAAGTTCATCAAGTTCTTCAACTTGTTCCACTGGCACTAAGTCGGGATGCAGTGACAGCTGTGTGCTTCTTCCACTTCATCTGCCTCTACGAAGAAGAGCTTCACTTTTCCAGTTGATTTCTTCTTTTCCCAGCTGCTCTTTTTCTAGATATATTTGTCTCCATTCTGGATCTGCATCCCATCAAGCACAATACCACCTTTGTGTTTCAGCTGCAGACAATGGCATGGCTGTCACTGTGAACAAAGTGAAAGAACACCGTTCATTTTAGATTTGTCTAAATACGAATGAACTTAAAATGGCAAGCATTCGTAGATAGAATATATGATAAATCATGATAATGGCATACTGATGTCAACCCAGTTACCATCAAGTCAACCTTGTTACCATGAATAGGTAATTGAGTGGACAGTAACAGGGTTGACAACCATGATGCAATGCATCTAATACAGCAGTACATGCAGCCATATTATGACTGTTTCCCACCAAAGTGCAGTGCATTGCCATAACAAGACTGAGTAGTGCTTTGGTATGATGGTTACATAATACTTATCTTTGGGTAACAGTGTTGACATATTATAATTATATTATTATATGTGATACTAAAAAGGGGTATTTCAATCCATATTAAAAAGCACACACCTTCTCTCCATTTACGGAAGTCGTAGTCTGCTGCCACCTGGTGCTCAATGAGGTACTGTACAAGCAGCGTTCGAAATAGCACTTGTCCGTTTGTCCGGGACAAGTGATTTTTGGCCCGGACAAGTAAAATGACTCTACATGGTTATCCGGCGGACAAGTGAAAATTTACAGTAAATAGTGACGCGTGCAACATTGCAACATTTTTATTTGAGGAAATTCAAACGTAAATGAAGTTCGCTAGCAATTGCGCGCGTTGCAATTTTGTTGGTGTGTCGGCGTCTTGTCGTTCCGCCGCCAGTGTGTTGTACGTCAGTGTTCGACCGAGTTTAGTGCATGCGTTAACAGGGTCATGCGCCGAGCGCACCGACCTAGTTCTGTCATATGCGTAGGACAGACTCCGCATCAGCCATCGTTGATCGAGGCTGTATTTCACACAATCGTAAATCGTTCAGTTTGGCCGACGTACAACTTGCTTCCGCGCACGGATCATATTTGATGAACTTTGGAAATAGTAGACTTTGTATCGCTACCTGTTATTTGAATAAGTATATACAAAGTTTTACCCATTATTACGCCTAACCCACGCGGACTCGGCAGTCTTCCAAGACCAAGTCATCGAACTGTTGTTAGCCGATCCAGATCGGTGACGATTTTCAAAACTTGTAACTGGCTCTCCGATAAATCTATAGTGCTGGTTGATAAACGGAATATTCATGACATTTCATAAATGTTGTTGTATCTATGTAACATTTATATTAACCATAAATTGCAAGTTTTAGAAACCGAATTATGCAAGACGCGCAGCCGGGGACGGTGCGCCAACCGCGCGCGGCAGCAACGTTACGACGTAACTAAATCTATAAATTATATTCCGCCTGGTAAATGTAATTCGGGCACCATTAAAACTGTTTTATCATCATTGAAATGGTAATATAATATTTAGGAAAATTATGCGTTTGTTTGCTGATGATCAATTGAATATTATCTTCGTTTGTAAAATACAGAACTATGTTAATATTGAAGTTCATAGTCTAGAGGTTGAAAAAAATATTCTCATATTAGGTCTATATAGTTTATATATATATATATACCATATTAAACATAAACAGTTTCTGCAACATTATAAAATGAAAATAGCAAGGAAAACAATTGTCTAATTCCTATTATCGTAATAATGATTTGTTATTAATAAAAGCGTTCATATCAGCATCACTAAAATATTGGATACATCATGTAACGTGTCTACTTTTAATATTCGTGATGAACAATAATGGACCGGAAAATAGTTGCAAATATAATTTAGCAATTTCAAAATTTGCAGAATAAATAAAATTGTGTCGTTAATCACAAGTCACTCAGATGTACATGCAACGAAACAGCAGGAACATTGTGTTGTTGTCATAAAAATAAGACAGACTTTTTACGTTTTTTCCGAAGCTTCGATTCCCCTTGACAACCACTCGGACAAGTTAAAAGTTTTTCTGTTGGGGTATTTTTTTGTTATCATACATCGCCCCTAATGTTTACAAGAGTGGTGTAGAAAAGTGCAGTAGATCACCCCGATTTCACCCAGAACATGATCACCTGGGTCTATATTTTAAAAATGCTACTTTAAAAAAAAGATTCCGGCTACAAAAATTATTTGGGAGATATCTCCAAAGTGGGGTAGGTAACTGTGTTGCTGTACATCGCATGTGGGTAATAATTGTGTGGTGGGATTTAAATATTAGTAGGAAATAATCTAGCAGTATTATGGGCATATGCTAAGGTAAATAATGGTATAAGACATTAGGTGTTTTCACCACTCGTTTCTGTTTTATGGTCCAATTAGTGACTCTGTTATAGTACGTTGACGTACTTCGCCCGTTTGACAGTAGGTGGTGTATGGTCACTTTTGAGCCCTCTGGCGAGTTGTATGAACACCAGAAAGCACCAAACCAACAAACAAAGAACCAGAACATATCTTCAGGACCGGTTTTCTCACTAGTAAGTACTATTTTTTTGGGATAAATACAATCAATTTTGTGTCATGAATATATGTTCTTTAGATGTCCAAGCTTCCATCTAACCACTGTATGCATGTTATTTATGTGCAATAGCCCTTGATTTTGCAATCGTACATTGCCTACAATGCACAGCCTGTGGTCCTCAGCGATAATGCGGTGCTTTAATGATATGGCCGTGTGTATACGTAGGTTCGACGTACGCTAAACGAAAATCCATATGCGATGTACGATAACTCATAATATACAATTTTCGGACTTACATTCTACTGTCATTTCCTTTAAATTTACTGGTTCCTGCCATCCTGTTTATCACGCACTGTTGTAGAAAACAAATATAAGGTGTGTAGTATATAAGATGTGAACCAAATCACCTCCGAAACCTCGACTAAGTTTCCCCAGCACTTATTTGTACAGATAGCGCGTTTGGGTGTTCTAGAAAGGTGGTCCCACATGTTACATGTTTATTAATACAACTTAACATCCAAGAATTTTTTTATAGATATTGATGTGCGAGGTATTATAACTTAAAAACAATGGGCGAGGTATGATAACAGGTTTTTAAGTCTCGACGGTATAAGGGCCAACTGTTGCAAAATATTAGTTCCTGACCTGCAATTTCGTACCTATGAATTTAAAAGAACCTGTACCATCGTTATACGATAATGTGTATGAAGCTACGTCACTTTTTAATCTTTTTGCTATGCCGCCCGATCGGGATTTTTGTACGCACACCCGGCACCAATAGAGTGTCTCCAGCACTTGTACGTGTACACATGACATGTTTGAGTGTTCTAGAAAGGTGGACCTACATATTACGCGTTTGGTAATACCACTTAACATCCAAGAAATAATTTGTTATGGTTAAACACTGATGGGCGAGGTACTGTAACAAAAAAATGATGGACGAGGTATGATAACATGTTTTCAAGTCTCGACAGTATAAGGGCCCATTATTGAAAATTTGATAATGACGAATCAATGTGTGATGCATGATAACACAAATGGACCAATATCGGTGAATAAACATGTAACCATTTATTCTCCAGACATTGACATGACTGGAAAGCGAGTGAAGACCCCAGAAGGAGAGGGACAGGCTCATGTCCAAGCTGCGGTGGGGACGGGTGAAGGATGACCCAGAGTGGCGGACCAAGCAGGCGGCCAGATCAAAGGTAACTTATACTGTCAATTATTCTGCTGTCAATAACTATTCTGTTTTATAATAATTCAGAACTGAGGTGGAAATCAGTCTACAATATGCTTCTCAATCCCTAAAATTTTGCCTGCAGGGCTGGTTGCGGGCAGGTCGGGCCGACAGTCGGGTCGGCTGGCTGGCGAGTCGCCACCAGTGGTGGAGGTGGCAGGGAGGCAGCGACGACCTGCCACAGAAGACACAACGCCAGTGTCCTCACAGTAAGTTGTTGCTTCTCTGCACGTATGTCCCGATCTTGACAAATGTCCAGAAAACATTTACGTTGCTCAGGTTCCAGGAACTAAATGATCTACATCTCTGCATGTACGCCTCAATCTATATCAACCTTGCGGTTCCAGGAATTAAATGATCTACATCTCTGCATGTACGCCTCGATCTATATCAACCTTGCGGTTCCAGGAACTAAATGATCTACATCTCTGCATGTACGCCTCAATCTATATCAACCTTGTGGTTCCAGGAACTAAATGATCTACATCTCTGCATGTACGCCTCAATCTATATCAACCTTGCGGTTCCAGGAACTAAATGATCTACATCTCTGCATGTACGCCTCAATCTATATCAACCTTGCGGTTCCAGGAACTAAATGATCTACATCTCTGCATGTACGCCTCAATCTATATCAACCTTGCGGTTCCAGGAACTAAATGATCTACATCTCTGCATGTACACCTCAATCTATATCAACCTTGTGGTTCCAGGAACTAAATGATCTACATCTCTGCATGTACACCTCAATCTATATCAACCTTGTGGTTCCAGGAACTAAATTATCTACATCTCTGCATGTACACCTCAATCTACATCGCAACATTCGATAGCTCAATAAATTTGTTTGTCATCAGCTTCAACCTGGGCTGCCTCCCCTATTTATATAGTCCAGCTTCAACCTGGGCTGCCTCCCCTGTTTATATAGTCCAGCTTCAACCTGGGCTGCCTCCCCTGTTTATATAGTCCAGCTTCAACCTGGGCTGCCTCCCCTATTTATATAGTCCAGCTTCAACCTGGGCTGCCTCCCCTATTTATATAGTCCAGCTTCAACCTGGGCTGCCTCCCCTATTTATATAGTCCATCTTCAACCTGGGCTGCCTCCCATATTTATATAGTCCAGCTTCAACCTGGGCTGCCTCCCCTATTTATATTCTCATATTAGGTCTATATAGTTTATATATATATATATACCATATTAAACATAAACAGTTTCTGCAACATTATAAAATGAAAATAGCAAGGAAAACAATTGTCTAATTCCTATTATCGTAATAATGATTTGTTATTAATAAAAGCGTTCATATCAGCATCACTAAAATATTGGATACATCATGTAACGTGTCTACTTTTAATATTCGTGATGAACAATAATGGACCGGAAAATAGTTGCAAATATAATTTAGCAATTTCAAAATTTGCAGAATAAATAAAATTGTGTCGTTAATCACAAGTCACTCAGATGTACATGCAACGAAACAGCAGGAACATTGTGTTGTTGTCATAAAAATAAGAGACTTTTTACGTTTTTTCCGAAGCTTCGATTCCCCTTGACAACCACTCGGACAAGTTAAAAGTTTTTCTGTTGGGGTATTTTTTTATTATCATACATCGCCCCTAATGTTTACAAGAGTGGTGTAGAAAAGTGCAGTAGATCACCCCGATTTCACCCAGAACATGATCACCTGGGTCTATATTTTAAAAATGCTACTTTAAAAAAAAGATTCCGGCTACAAAAATTATTTGGGAGATATCTCCAAAGTGGGGTAGGTAACTGTGTTGCTGTACATCGCATGTGGGTAATAATTGTGTGGTGGGATTTAAATATTAGTAGGAAATAATCTAGCAGTATTATGGGCATATGCTAAGGTAAATAATGGTATAAGACATTAGGTGTTTTCACCACTCGTTTCTGTTTTATGGTCCAATTAGTGACTCTGTTATAGTACGTTGACGTACTTCGCCCGTTTGACAGTAGGTGGTGTATGGTCACTTTTGAGCCCTCTGGCGAGTTGTATGAACACCAGAAAGCACCAAACCAACAAACAAAGAACCAGAACATATCTTCAGGACCGGTTTTCTCACTAGTAAGTACTATTTTTTTGGGATAAATACAATCAATTTTGTGTCATGAATATATGTTCTTTAGATGTCCAAGCTTCCATCTAACCACTGTATGCATGTTATTTATGTGCAATAGCCCTTGATTTTGCAATCGTACATTGCCTACAATGCACAGCCTGTGGTCCTCAGCGATAATGCGGTGCTTTAATGATATGGCCGTGTGTATACGTAGGTTCGACGTACGCTAAACGAAAATCCATATGCGATGTACGATAACTCATAATATACAATTTTCGGACTTACATTCTACTGTCATTTCCTTTAAATTTACTGGTTCCTGCCATCCTGTTTATCACGCACTGTTGTAGAAAACAAATATAAGGTGTGTAGTATATAAGATGTGAACCAAATCACCTCCGAAACCTCGACTAAGTTTCCCCAGCACTTATTTGTACAGATAGCGCGTTTGGGTGTTCTAGAAAGGTGGTCCCACATGTTACATGTTTATTAATACAACTTAACATCCAAGAATTTTTTTATAGATATTGATGTGCGAGGTATTATAACTTAAAAACAATGGGCGAGGTATGATAACAGGTTTTTAAGTCTCGACGGTATAAGGGCCAACTGTTGCAAAATATTAGTTCCTGACCTGCAATTTCGTACCTATGAATTTAAAAGAACCTGTACCATCGTTATACGATAATGTGTATGAAGCTACGTCACTTTTTAATCTTTTTGCTATGCCGCCCGATCGGGATTTTTGTACGCACACCCGGCACCAATAGAGTGTCTCCAGCACTTGTACGTGTACACATGACATGTTTGAGTGTTCTAGAAAGGTGGACCTACATATTACGCGTTTGGTAATACCACTTAACATCCAAGAAATAATTTGTTATGGTTAAACACTGATGGGCGAGGTACTGTAACAAAAAAATGATGGACGAGGTATGATAACATGTTTTCAAGTCTCGACAGTATAAGGGCCCATTATTGAAAATTTGATAATGACGAATCAATGTGTGATGCATGATAACACAAATGGACCAATATCGGTGAATAAACATGTAACCATTTATTCTCCAGACATTGACATGACTGGAAAGCGAGTGAAGACCCCAGAAGGAGAGGGACAGGCTCATGTCCAAGCTGCGGTGGGGACGGGTGAAGGATGACCCAGAGTGGCGGACCAAGCAGGCGGCCAGATCAAAGGTAACTTATACTGTCAATTATTCTGCTGTCAATAACTATTCTGTTTTATAATAATTCAGAACTGAGGTGGAAATCAGTCTACAATATGCTTCTCAATCCCTAAAATTTTGCCTGCAGGGCTGGTTGCGGGCAGGTCGGGCCGACAGTCGGGTCGGCTGGCTGGCGAGTCGCCACCAGTGGTGGAGGTGGCAGGGAGGCAGCGACGACCTGCCACAGAAGACACAACGCCAGTGTCCTCACAGTAAGTTGTTGCTTCTCTGCACGTATGTCCCGATCTTGACAAATGTCCAGAAAACATTTACGTTGCTCAGGTTCCAGGAACTAAATGATCTACATCTCTGCATGTACGCCTCAATCTATATCAACCTTGCGGTTCCAGGAATTAAATGATCTACATCTCTGCATGTACGCCTCGATCTATATCAACCTTGCGGTTCCAGGAACTAAATGATCTACATCTCTGCATGTACGCCTCAATCTATATCAACCTTGTGGTTCCAGGAACTAAATGATCTACATCTCTGCATGTACGCCTCAATCTATATCAACCTTGCGGTTCCAGGAACTAAATGATCTACATCTCTGCATGTACGCCTCAATCTATATCAACCTTGCGGTTCCAGGAACTAAATGATCTACATCTCTGCATGTACGCCTCAATCTATATCAACCTTGCGGTTCCAGGAACTAAATGATCTACATCTCTGCATGTACACCTCAATCTATATCAACCTTGTGGTTCCAGGAACTAAATGATCTACATCTCTGCATGTACACCTCAATCTATATCAACCTTGTGGTTCCAGGAACTAAATTATCTACATCTCTGCATGTACACCTCAATCTACATCGCAACATTCGATAGCTCAATAAATTTGTTTGTCATCAGCTTCAACCTGGGCTGCCTCCCCTATTTATATAGTCCAGCTTCAACCTGGGCTGCCTCCCCTGTTTATATAGTCCAGCTTCAACCTGGGCTGCCTCCCCTGTTTATATAGTCCAGCTTCAACCTGGGCTGCCTCCCCTATTTATATAGTCCAGCTTCAACCTGGGCTGCCTCCCCTATTTATATAGTCCAGCTTCAACCTGGGCTGCCTCCCCTATTTATATAGTCCATCTTCAACCTGGGCTGCCTCCCATATTTATATAGTCCAGCTTCAACCTGGGCTGCCTCCCCTATTTATATTCTCATATTAGGTCTATATAGTTTATATATATATATATACCATATTAAACATAAACAGTTTCTGCAACATTATAAAATGAAAATAGCAAGGAAAACAATTGTCTAATTCCTATTATCGTAATAATGATTTGTTATTAATAAAAGCGTTCATATCAGCATCACTAAAATATTGGATACATCATGTAACGTGTCTACTTTTAATATTCGTGATGAACAATAATGGACCGGAAAATAGTTGCAAATATAATTTAGCAATTTCAAAATTTGCAGAATAAATAAAATTGTGTCGTTAATCACAAGTCACTCAGATGTACATGCAACGAAACAGCAGGAACATTGTGTTGTTGTCATAAAAATAAGAGACTTTTTACGTTTTTTCCGAAGCTTCGATTCCCCTTGACAACCACTCGGACAAGTTAAAAGTTTTTCTGTTGGGGTATTTTTTTATTATCATACATCGCCCCTAATGTTTACAAGAGTGGTGTAGAAAAGTGCAGTAGATCACCCCGATTTCACCCAGAACATGATCACCTGGGTCTATATTTTAAAAATGCTACTTTAAAAAAAAGATTCCGGCTACAAAAATTATTTGGGAGATATCTCCAAAGTGGGGTAGGTAACTGTGTTGCTGTACATCGCATGTGGGTAATAATTGTGTGGTGGGATTTAAATATTAGTAGGAAATAATCTAGCAGTATTATGGGCATATGCTAAGGTAAATAATGGTATAAGACATTAGGTGTTTTCACCACTCGTTTCTGTTTTATGGTCCAATTAGTGACTCTGTTATAGTACGTTGACGTACTTCGCCCGTTTGACAGTAGGTGGTGTATGGTCACTTTTGAGCCCTCTGGCGAGTTGTATGAACACCAGAAAGCACCAAACCAACAAACAAAGAACCAGAACATATCTTCAGGACCGGTTTTCTCACTAGTAAGTACTATTTTTTTGGGATAAATACAATCAATTTTGTGTCATGAATATATGTTCTTTAGATGTCCAAGCTTCCATCTAACCACTGTATGCATGTTATTTATGTGCAATAGCCCTTGATTTTGCAATCGTACATTGCCTACAATGCACAGCCTGTGGTCCTCAGCGATAATGCGGTGCTTTAATGATATGGCCGTGTGTATACGTAGGTTCGACGTACGCTAAACGAAAATCCATATGCGATGTACGATAACTCATAATATACAATTTTCGGACTTACATTCTACTGTCATTTCCTTTAAATTTACTGGTTCCTGCCATCCTGTTTATCACGCACTGTTGTAGAAAACAAATATAAGGTGTGTAGTATATAAGATGTGAACCAAATCACCTCCGAAACCTCGACTAAGTTTCCCCAGCACTTATTTGTACAGATAGCGCGTTTGGGTGTTCTAGAAAGGTGGTCCCACATGTTACATGTTTATTAATACAACTTAACATCCAAGAATTTTTTTATAGATATTGATGTGCGAGGTATTATAACTTAAAAACAATGGGCGAGGTATGATAACAGGTTTTTAAGTCTCGACGGTATAAGGGCCAACTGTTGCAAAATATTAGTTCCTGACCTGCAATTTCGTACCTATGAATTTAAAAGAACCTGTACCATCGTTATACGATAATGTGTATGAAGCTACGTCACTTTTTAATCTTTTTGCTATGCCGCCCGATCGGGATTTTTGTACGCACACCCGGCACCAATAGAGTGTCTCCAGCACTTGTACGTGTACACATGACATGTTTGAGTGTTCTAGAAAGGTGGACCTACATATTACGCGTTTGGTAATACCACTTAACATCCAAGAAATAATTTGTTATGGTTAAACACTGATGGGCGAGGTACTGTAACAAAAAAATGATGGACGAGGTATGATAACATGTTTTCAAGTCTCGACAGTATAAGGGCCCATTATTGAAAATTTGATAATGACGAATCAATGTGTGATGCATGATAACACAAATGGACCAATATCGGTGAATAAACATGTAACCATTTATTCTCCAGACATTGACATGACTGGAAAGCGAGTGAAGACCCCAGAAGGAGAGGGACAGGCTCATGTCCAAGCTGCGGTGGGGACGGGTGAAGGATGACCCAGAGTGGCGGACCAAGCAGGCGGCCAGATCAAAGGTAACTTATACTGTCAATTATTCTGCTGTCAATAACTATTCTGTTTTATAATAATTCAGAACTGAGGTGGAAATCAGTCTACAATATGCTTCTCAATCCCTAAAATTTTGCCTGCAGGGCTGGTTGCGGGCAGGTCGGGCCGACAGTCGGGTCGGCTGGCTGGCGAGTCGCCACCAGTGGTGGAGGTGGCAGGGAGGCAGCGACGACCTGCCACAGAAGACACAACGCCAGTGTCCTCACAGTAAGTTGTTGCTTCTCTGCACGTATGTCCCGATCTTGACAAATGTCCAGAAAACATTTACGTTGCTCAGGTTCCAGGAACTAAATGATCTACATCTCTGCATGTACGCCTCAATCTATATCAACCTTGCGGTTCCAGGAATTAAATGATCTACATCTCTGCATGTACGCCTCGATCTATATCAACCTTGCGGTTCCAGGAACTAAATGATCTACATCTCTGCATGTACGCCTCAATCTATATCAACCTTGTGGTTCCAGGAACTAAATGATCTACATCTCTGCATGTACGCCTCAATCTATATCAACCTTGCGGTTCCAGGAACTAAATGATCTACATCTCTGCATGTACGCCTCAATCTATATCAACCTTGCGGTTCCAGGAACTAAATGATCTACATCTCTGCATGTACGCCTCAATCTATATCAACCTTGCGGTTCCAGGAACTAAATGATCTACATCTCTGCATGTACACCTCAATCTATATCAACCTTGTGGTTCCAGGAACTAAATGATCTACATCTCTGCATGTACACCTCAATCTATATCAACCTTGTGGTTCCAGGAACTAAATTATCTACATCTCTGCATGTACACCTCAATCTACATCGCAACATTCGATAGCTCAATAAATTTGTTTGTCATCAGCTTCAACCTGGGCTGCCTCCCCTATTTATATAGTCCAGCTTCAACCTGGGCTGCCTCCCCTGTTTATATAGTCCAGCTTCAACCTGGGCTGCCTCCCCTGTTTATATAGTCCAGCTTCAACCTGGGCTGCCTCCCCTATTTATATAGTCCAGCTTCAACCTGGGCTGCCTCCCCTATTTATATAGTCCAGCTTCAACCTGGGCTGCCTCCCCTATTTATATAGTCCATCTTCAACCTGGGCTGCCTCCCATATTTATATAGTCCAGCTTCAACCTGGGCTGCCTCCCCTATTTATATTCTCATATTAGGTCTATATAGTTTATATATATATATATACCATATTAAACATAAACAGTTTCTGCAACATTATAAAATGAAAATAGCAAGGAAAACAATTGTCTAATTCCTATTATCGTAATAATGATTTGTTATTAATAAAAGCGTTCATATCAGCATCACTAAAATATTGGATACATCATGTAACGTGTCTACTTTTAATATTCGTGATGAACAATAATGGACCGGAAAATAGTTGCAAATATAATTTAGCAATTTCAAAATTTGCAGAATAAATAAAATTGTGTCGTTAATCACAAGTCACTCAGATGTACATGCAACGAAACAGCAGGAACATTGTGTTGTTGTCATAAAAATAAGAGACTTTTTACGTTTTTTCCGAAGCTTCGATTCCCCTTGACAACCACTCGGACAAGTTAAAAGTTTTTCTGTTGGGGTATTTTTTTATTATCATACATCGCCCCTAATGTTTACAAGAGTGGTGTAGAAAAGTGCAGTAGATCACCCCGATTTCACCCAGAACATGATCACCTGGGTCTATATTTTAAAAATGCTACTTTAAAAAAAAGATTCCGGCTACAAAAATTATTTGGGAGATATCTCCAAAGTGGGGTAGGTAACTGTGTTGCTGTACATCGCATGTGGGTAATAATTGTGTGGTGGGATTTAAATATTAGTAGGAAATAATCTAGCAGTATTATGGGCATATGCTAAGGTAAATAATGGTATAAGACATTAGGTGTTTTCACCACTCGTTTCTGTTTTATGGTCCAATTAGTGACTCTGTTATAGTACGTTGACGTACTTCGCCCGTTTGACAGTAGGTGGTGTATGGTCACTTTTGAGCCCTCTGGCGAGTTGTATGAACACCAGAAAGCACCAAACCAACAAACAAAGAACCAGAACATATCTTCAGGACCGGTTTTCTCACTAGTAAGTACTATTTTTTTGGGATAAATACAATCAATTTTGTGTCATGAATATATGTTCTTTAGATGTCCAAGCTTCCATCTAACCACTGTATGCATGTTATTTATGTGCAATAGCCCTTGATTTTGCAATCGTACATTGCCTACAATGCACAGCCTGTGGTCCTCAGCGATAATGCGGTGCTTTAATGATATGGCCGTGTGTATACGTAGGTTCGACGTACGCTAAACGAAAATCCATATGCGATGTACGATAACTCATAATATACAATTTTCGGACTTACATTCTACTGTCATTTCCTTTAAATTTACTGGTTCCTGCCATCCTGTTTATCACGCACTGTTGTAGAAAACAAATATAAGGTGTGTAGTATATAAGATGTGAACCAAATCACCTCCGAAACCTCGACTAAGTTTCCCCAGCACTTATTTGTACAGATAGCGCGTTTGGGTGTTCTAGAAAGGTGGTCCCACATGTTACATGTTTATTAATACAACTTAACATCCAAGAATTTTTTTATAGATATTGATGTGCGAGGTATTATAACTTAAAAACAATGGGCGAGGTATGATAACAGGTTTTTAAGTCTCGACGGTATAAGGGCCAACTGTTGCAAAATATTAGTTCCTGACCTGCAATTTCGTACCTATGAATTTAAAAGAACCTGTACCATCGTTATACGATAATGTGTATGAAGCTACGTCACTTTTTAATCTTTTTGCTATGCCGCCCGATCGGGATTTTTGTACGCACACCCGGCACCAATAGAGTGTCTCCAGCACTTGTACGTGTACACATGACATGTTTGAGTGTTCTAGAAAGGTGGACCTACATATTACGCGTTTGGTAATACCACTTAACATCCAAGAAATAATTTGTTATGGTTAAACACTGATGGGCGAGGTACTGTAACAAAAAAATGATGGACGAGGTATGATAACATGTTTTCAAGTCTCGACAGTATAAGGGCCCATTATTGAAAATTTGATAATGACGAATCAATGTGTGATGCATGATAACACAAATGGACCAATATCGGTGAATAAACATGTAACCATTTATTCTCCAGACATTGACATGACTGGAAAGCGAGTGAAGACCCCAGAAGGAGAGGGACAGGCTCATGTCCAAGCTGCGGTGGGGACGGGTGAAGGATGACCCAGAGTGGCGGACCAAGCAGGCGGCCAGATCAAAGGTAACTTATACTGTCAATTATTCTGCTGTCAATAACTATTCTGTTTTATAATAATTCAGAACTGAGGTGGAAATCAGTCTACAATATGCTTCTCAATCCCTAAAATTTTGCCTGCAGGGCTGGTTGCGGGCAGGTCGGGCCGACAGTCGGGTCGGCTGGCTGGCGAGTCGCCACCAGTGGTGGAGGTGGCAGGGAGGCAGCGACGACCTGCCACAGAAGACACAACGCCAGTGTCCTCACAGTAAGTTGTTGCTTCTCTGCACGTATGTCCCGATCTTGACAAATGTCCAGAAAACATTTACGTTGCTCAGGTTCCAGGAACTAAATGATCTACATCTCTGCATGTACGCCTCAATCTATATCAACCTTGCGGTTCCAGGAATTAAATGATCTACATCTCTGCATGTACGCCTCGATCTATATCAACCTTGCGGTTCCAGGAACTAAATGATCTACATCTCTGCATGTACGCCTCAATCTATATCAACCTTGTGGTTCCAGGAACTAAATGATCTACATCTCTGCATGTACGCCTCAATCTATATCAACCTTGCGGTTCCAGGAACTAAATGATCTACATCTCTGCATGTACGCCTCAATCTATATCAACCTTGCGGTTCCAGGAACTAAATGATCTACATCTCTGCATGTACGCCTCAATCTATATCAACCTTGCGGTTCCAGGAACTAAATGATCTACATCTCTGCATGTACACCTCAATCTATATCAACCTTGTGGTTCCAGGAACTAAATGATCTACATCTCTGCATGTACACCTCAATCTATATCAACCTTGTGGTTCCAGGAACTAAATTATCTACATCTCTGCATGTACACCTCAATCTACATCGCAACATTCGATAGCTCAATAAATTTGTTTGTCATCAGCTTCAACCTGGGCTGCCTCCCCTATTTATATAGTCCAGCTTCAACCTGGGCTGCCTCCCCTGTTTATATAGTCCAGCTTCAACCTGGGCTGCCTCCCCTGTTTATATAGTCCAGCTTCAACCTGGGCTGCCTCCCCTATTTATATAGTCCAGCTTCAACCTGGGCTGCCTCCCCTATTTATATAGTCCAGCTTCAACCTGGGCTGCCTCCCCTATTTATATAGTCCATCTTCAACCTGGGCTGCCTCCCATATTTATATAGTCCAGCTTCAACCTGGGCTGCCTCCCCTATTTATATTCTCATATTAGGTCTATATAGTTTATATATATATATATACCATATTAAACATAAACAGTTTCTGCAACATTATAAAATGAAAATAGCAAGGAAAACAATTGTCTAATTCCTATTATCGTAATAATGATTTGTTATTAATAAAAGCGTTCATATCAGCATCACTAAAATATTGGATACATCATGTAACGTGTCTACTTTTAATATTCGTGATGAACAATAATGGACCGGAAAATAGTTGCAAATATAATTTAGCAATTTCAAAATTTGCAGAATAAATAAAATTGTGTCGTTAATCACAAGTCACTCAGATGTACATGCAACGAAACAGCAGGAACATTGTGTTGTTGTCATAAAAATAAGACAGACTTTTTACGTTTTTTCCGAAGCTTCGATTCCCCTTGACAACCACACGGACAAGTTAAAATTTTGGCGGACAAGTAGATTTCAAAACTTACTTGTCTGGCGGACAAGTAAATATTCTGGCTTATTTCTATCGCTGACAAGGATCTTGGCTTTTTCCATACTTAAATTACTACAGAGTAACAGAGTTGACCCACTCTTTGGGGACATGAAAATGGCTTGAAATTTGTTAAATATATAAATAATATGCCTATTTAGATCCAAGTCAGATATGTTTGGGATGTTTTACTAGATGGTGATGATTATCAAACAATATTACTATTAAACGCGTTGCTGCCACCGAGACCATAGGACACAGATTTAGATTCAGGGACATGACATTTTTGCCACACACATCATATAATACTTAGTTTTTCTTTCACACAAATTACTCAAATTATTGCACAATACATCAATTAATAAAAATAACATATCATTATGTATACCCATAACTTATGTTTTATTGCTCTTGATATATGCAGCCTGCAGGACACTGAAAATGCACCATACGTTTCTGGGACTCAAATACTTGAAATAGTAAATATGTACCGTACTGGGACAGTGGGAGATTGATCCTCATAACGACACTTACGAAGGGCATTTCATAAAACCACCGATGTCTTAGATTAAGAATGTCCACGTGAATGATTGGTCACTGACAGCTAGCCTAGTCATTCTAGCTCAGACTCATATTGGGCGACTCGATTGACGATTCCAGACTCCACTCACGTCTCTCCACTCCAAGTCCAGTCGAGTCGGTGGCACTGGGAGTCAGTAGGTCAACAACACCATGTCACACAACGTTGACTGGACATCAGCTGAACATTTAGTATATGTACAGCACATACGGGTCATCAAAGAGATCAGCCCTACCTAATATATACCGGTAGTAATTTTGGCGATAGTGTACAACATGCTTGATAAAATTAGACAATGAAATCGTTCCATCTCAAATACACCGTCATTATTGACAGCTAGGTGTTTCATCAAATAGTGTCCGTACTTATTTTGTTTAGCCTATAAAATGCTTTGGCCTATCCCACAGTCAAAATCCCTTTTTCTTGTATATTAAAATAACGGATCCATTAATTTTCAACATATTTTGTGCAAGATGCTAGATCAGAAAATATATTAAACTGTTATAAAATTTGCATCAGATCCTTTAAATTTGCTTAACTGCGGAAACCATTTAACATCCCAGTTCCGCCCTCTGTTGAATGGATTGCAAACTATTGAACTTGCTTAGTTCTGTATACACCCAACAGGGACAACTGTGGGCTTAACGTGAAAGGAGTAGTAGGATGGACGCCCAGTATCATAAACGGGGTAAGACCACATTAAGGATTCGTCCGCCATTACCGAGAGAGTTCCCAATAGAAATGGCATTATGCAGGTTGTGTGAATTTCTGAGAGTACTTGTATAGTGTTGATTGAGTAGAAATTATGTTTTTCTGCAGCGTGGTACCAGAGCTGTCAAATTATGACAGTTGTGAAATTGTGCTTTTCTGCGTATAGACACAGGTGTCATTTGGCTGTATGATGTCATTAAGGCAAATCACTGTCTGGTTCTAGCAGAAATGAAGGGGTGTCAGGTTTGAAAGTGGTTTATGGAAAATTGAGGTATGAGAATTTTACGAATTTTGCACAGCATGTGTATGAATAGAGGGTAAATATGGTGTCGAAATTTAAAGAAAACTGTTGGGTAAAATTTACAGGAAATGAAGGAAACGTTATAATGGCCGCCTATGGGGAAATCTAATGTGGTCTCTCCCCAAACGTGCCTAGAAAACGATTTTGGTTCCAAAACTCTGGGAGCAACCTGTTCTTTTCATAAATAGGTAGACCACATTTCCGGACACGTAGGGTAAAAAGTTCTTCACGAGATATATGCCTTTTTTTGTCACATGAGAAAAAGGCACATGAGCAGAGTATGATAATCATTTACTTTAGTGAAGTATGTGCATTTTTGTTGACCAAAATAACATGTAGCCATTTTTGTAGGGGAAATACAATAGTCAAAATCAGGAGAAGGCACTGTTAACGAACGTTAACATATTACCACTCGTTGGATTCGTCATTACCTTATCTTTATCATGGTTTAACGAAATGGTCGCTAAACCGAACAATGCAATACAACTTCGTTCATCCCTGTAAGGGCAATGCCATTGCCATTGGCATTGGCAGGTATGTCAACATCAGCTGGCGCAGGTTTTTTGCCGCGCAGTCGATCTGCTGGATCACATGGTCTCGGAAAACGTCGTGGATCTCGATATGCATACTAATTTTGTTTACTGTTGACATTTATATTGACCAATGAATGCCATCAGAAGATGCTCGGCGGGTAAAATCTGTAACATTTGTATTCGGCCGGGCAAGATTAAGGTTGGTGAACTTTGCGTTGTGTTTACTTACAAAAATATTAATATATTTTGGCTTGTATCTTTAAAATGCTTAGGTGTCTTTGTGAAACTAAATCTTGTATAACCATGCGGAATGCAAGGGAGACTAATCTTAGATGACCGGTAGCGTGCCAGTTTGATGCGTTTTGTATGTCGCTCAGCGCATTAGCGGCTGTTTATAATGTATGCGCTGAGGCGAGGCGCGGCGCGGCGCGGCGCCATTGTAACGTATGCGCGATCGATATTGTAATCTCTGCCATCCCCACTTTTATCAGTTAAATGTTAGACAGTTGTGATTGGATATTTGTTATATATGCAATACTGTTTGCTAGTAATCAATATTTTTAGGACAACAAGTTACACAATTTCGAAAACAAAAATTTACGGGGATGCCTAGTATTGATGTCACGACTGTGACTGGCTGTGCGCTCTACTTCCTTTTCAATCAATATACGTTCTTAATCTGAACAATCCACATTTTCAACAGTTTATTTTTAGTAAATTGTGTTAATAAAATGTAATACGTGTGTACTATTATTGTATCTGTATCAGTATTTTTATGATAGAAATTACGAACAGTTAATATTTCCACTTTAATTTGCATCAGCTGACACCTGTAATAATCCTATATTATTGTAATTCACATTTTATAATTCAGTCTATAGTCATGTTGACTATCCAACTTGTTGATGTTAATATTTACTGTTTTGTTTGTGGTGTTTTTATGTGAATCATAATATCTTGTGATTTGTATTTCATGCCACGAATACTCAGGAATTCTGGTAGTGAAGTGAAGAGTAAAGATAAGTTATGATATATATCAAACATTTTTGTTAAATTTTTCTGTCAAATTTCTTGGAGCCAGTCATTGGAAATGTAGTTATAATAAAACTGTTTGTTCATAAGTTTATAATATTACATTTGTTAAAGTTCCATTTCCTGTCCAATTGATAGTTTAATTTTTCACATTATAAAATATTGTAATTGTAACTAATTTTTAGGTTTGTGTCATTAAATATTCTTGAAATTTATTTAAAATGATTTAATTAAGTCAAGCATCACTGCAACATTTTGCACACTCACAGACAAATACTTACTCTGATTCAAATACTTGTTTCCAATATAAGCCTGCTTTAAACTTATATGGTGTAAACTGTGTGCATCATGGCTGACCTTAGCAATGATTCTGTTAGTCCTACACCCCCGTGTGGTTTGCCAGGGTTTAAGTTCACAACAAGAAACGAATTAATATCTGCCCTTAAGAATTACACCACAAAACTTTACAAACAATATTGTGTATGAGATTTTCATTGAAATGAAACAGAACAAGTGTAAGTGCAACGTTTCGTGGATGGATGTGATATCTGTAGTTGCATCAATTTTTGGAGAAGATTCAACATCAGTGTCTAGAGGATGCATGCACAGTAGCTTTGCAAGAGTGAAAGAACAGCGAGAACATCGAGAACATCTTATGAAGAATGGCCGTCATGATGACTTGAAGGAGTATATGGCAAGACTGTGGACATTTCCACTGAAACAAGTCAAAATAAGGAGGAGTGATCAGGACAGTGTAATGCCAGAAGAACCAAGGGTGTCAAAATGTGAAGAGTTCGCTGACCAAGTTCAGACAATAACATTAGAAAGTCTTGTGATGGATGTTAATAAGTTGACAGACAATGGGCATTTGGGATCATTGGCAAAGTGGTGACTGGGCCCTGGATGCGGTTGGTTGGCAAAGAAGGCTTGAACATCCTCCAAATGAATCGGTATTATGCCGAAGCCCATGGGAAGCTTCATTCATGGTCAGAGGATGCCAGCCCACTGCTCGGGCCCAGCCCGCCGTCTGTTTTTGCTGATGTACCCATCAAGGCCGACGTTGTCCTTGACAGTCTTATGCAGACCACATCCAACAACGAGAAAACGGTCACTCTGCTACAGGACCTGTGTCGGGCTTGTCTTGCTACTGTCAAGCGACAACTCGAGTCACAGCTTGAGGGGGGGGAAGTTCTGTAATCCTAGTGAAGCCTTACACCACCAGGTTAAATCCTGCTATGCAACCAACATCGGTGGTGAAAGAAACTTTGCGGTTGCTGATGACATCCGCCAGCATGCTCCAAATGCCACAGCAAACCACCTTGAATCCCAAGCAATGTTTCGTGTAAACAAAACACGAGAATGGCTGATTGAAATGGAAAGTATGGAAAAGATTGAGCGAACAAATAATGCAAGAAAGGGAACAAAGCAGGCTAACAGGGAGTACAGAATGCGAGCAGAACAAATAAAGACAGAAATGCAGGAAGCTATGAAATCGTCACAAAAGAAACTTCACAATAAAGAAACAAATGAACGTGAAAATAGATTATAAGTTGAATAATCTTATTCAACTTTAAGATTTAAAAGTTGAATAGCACCGCAAATACTGAAGATATCAAAAAAGGTAGTAAACTACATATCATTATCCATCATGTGGCACCATTTAATTGATGATATAACATATTCTATTTTTTGGTTGACATACCCATTGCCTTGGCCCTGGGCTTGGTGTTTGGGCATCCACACCACAGGCACAGTGTATAAAAATGTGTATATTGTAAGGCCTATATATAAAATATAACCTAGGTAAGCATATTACTGCCTAGTGGCTCATGTCATCAAGTCACACAAAAATAATATGGAGTGCATTTCTTCACACTGTATACCACTAAATATATAAACATATACACGCACTACATTTATTTTACATCATTAAAAAGACTGATGGCAGCAGAAATAAAAGATAACTTCTTACGGTTTGTTTTGTATCAGGGGCACCTAAAATGGCGGCCGGATGGCAGAGTGGGATATAGAGCATGACTATCATTGCCTAAAATAGAATGTGCCTTCCTAAGTACCTGACGTTCACAAAACTGAGTGATGTCTCTGATTATTTTGGAGCTGACACAATCTTCTGTAAACTGTTTTTGTTTTTAACACTCGGGATGAAATACCAGCAGATGAATGAAAAGCAAAGAACACTCAATAAAAGACTTGTAAAACAGGTTTAAAATTGTTTTATGAACAGAAAATTAGTTTAGTTTTCAAAGATAGTACAGATTCAGCAATGTTATATATCTTCGTAAAGCATTTTGGCAACATTTTTGAGAACAAATTATTGTCAAAATCGGTACACTGAGACAACACTGCCCAGTTAAAGTTGGCAGTTTTTTCAAAAAAATACATATAAGGAACACTGTACACTTCAAGGATCAAAACCAACAGGATGTTAGTACGAATGTGGTTGATATACATAATATATTCGGTTAACTACACATCTATAATCTAATAATTACTTATGTTCGAGAAGGGCATAGCAGCATATAAGTCTATGACTTCAGCTGTGTCCTTTCAGCAGCAGCAGCAGCAGCACACCATACTGTGCATGTATTATGTTGTTGTTGAATAAACTTTCATTCATTCTTTAGTGAGATCAAAGTTATTGTGGATGGGGGAAACAGTCTATATTTAACAACTGAACAGTAATATCATAATAACAAGTGACGATTAATTAAATTTGCATTTACAAGAGCTTTATTATGAGCAAATAAACATAGGCTAATCCTAGAAATTACTACACCAGAAGTAATATGATTAAATCATTCTTTCCTTCCTTTGAAAATCTGCCTCAACCGTTTTTAGCAGCACTATTATTACAGAATGCTTAACATAGACTTATTCACTTATCCTACACATACCCTGAGGTAACCCCAAAACATGATGATTAGTAACAGTTTTGAGTAACTAAAAATAAATGTCAAAAACAACAAATTGAGGCTCAATTTCTGCTCATAAAGACACATTGTAGAGCAGAGTGGCGCAGTGATTGGAGCATCAGACTCGGTCGAGAGAACCCGGCGCCACGTTTGAATCGTGCTGCAGTATCAAATCTTGGGCAAGTTCCTTTACTTTATGTTACTCCAGTTCACTCAGCTGTTTGAATGAGTACCTGGCTATAGACTGGTGGATATTTGTATACAAATAGTATCCGCCCATTAATTGCAGCATGGCTGAATGCTTCCCAGAGAAGTCAAGATGGTGTTTGATTGAACAATGGTGTTTGTTTGCACAGGTCTGCCAGGAAGTAAAGTGTAATGTGCTTTGAGCAATCCTAGGGACTGAATTCCGTGCTATATAAGAACCTACATTTACTTTGTTCACATTCTTTGTACTAATTTAACAAAGATCAACACCAGCAGAACTGCAGTGAGAATATTGTATGAGCAAATGACTGATATACATAACTAATATTGGGCATCTACACTTCTACAGCTGTATTACCAAGGGACAACTTGTGCTAACTAGGCATACCACTAGGCTAGAAAATATATATAAAATATATAATAATATAATAAAAAATAGAAATTTATATAAAATAATATATAAATATATAGGCTAGAAAAGAATGCGATGCTACTACACAGAACACACAGAGTAGAAACACTCCTGTCTGATTCAGCCTGACAATAATCCTCTACTAAACCTTACCAGATAACCTTAAAAGATATATGGGATTATAGTTAAAATACATAAACCAAATTAATATAGTTTAATATTGAGCATTTAAAGGGATGGTCATGGGTAGGAACATTGCCATTGGTAGAAACGTTTCAGCAAATGAAGCACTTTTGCTACAAAGGAAAATACACAAATATCTATAAAAAAAAATGGCTAAGACACTGGCAGTTAATTTATAGTTCTATGCAGAGTTCAGGGATATTAGCATGCTCTCTGGGATTGCCAAGTTTTGAAAAGGAAAGGTTTCCACGCAAAATATTTCAAATCTAGCCTTCCCTGTACAATTTTTTTAGATTCAAACAATTGGGAGAGATCAAGGCACAGTGGGTCGGAAATCTTTTGCACCATTTCTCCTAGCTTGATGACGGCATGGTTTATTTATATTGCTGCCACAATTTTTGACGAAGGGGGTTGAAAATAAAACAAATTCTGATTCACTGTGCCCCTGTACCGGGGCAGAGTTGATCACTACCTGGGGCACGGTGAATCAAACATTAGATTCTAATAGATTATTCACAAATATTGTGTTTATTTGACTGAAATAAGCTAATTAACTAACTGTTATGTAATACTCAGAGTTACGTATAATTATTACAATATTATGCTTACATTACAATAGTAGCCTGAGCCTTATGGCTGTAGGCAAACATTGAAAAACAAATAATTGAATTAAAGAGTTAGGCAAACGTATGCAAATTACAGCTAAATATAATGCTATAGAATGATGTTCAGGATTATAAAGATTGACAGATTACAAAGGTAACATTATTATCATGCCTCGCATATTGAGCCACTGTACCCCAAATGCACAAAATACACACACATGACATTTTTCTACAAATAGCCATCTGCATTGGAGAGAGCACATGTTTGTTAACTTCATGATATATCCCACTAATTACTAATATAGGCATCTTTTCCTATTCTAATGATGATCCACACTAATCACAAAAACAATAGAGTCATAAAAGTTTACTTTTGATAATGAAAAACTATGCCACTGGCAATAAGGTATCTTCTACTTATCACTTGGTTCACTTTCAACCCTATACTTGAACACTATAATATGGTCACTTCTCATCAAACTGCTGCCAATGGGTCTCGGGGCCGTATCTCAGTTATTATCTCGTAAACTGATGATTACGAGGCTGGAATGAGATCCTACATGTGCATCTCGATCAGGGCTATCTGGGAATCCCACTTTTGTATATGTAAGATGCGATCTCTGAATCCTGCAGCTCATAAATGGTCAGATTTAGTGTAATTTTCGTTTGATTTCTCTGTCTCATTATTTTCAACTGTCTGTCAGTAATAAATAACTGTGTGTTATATATCCAGTTACTATTTGGCTAGCCTTAGTTATGCTGGACCTCCAGTTTTTGACTTCAGATTTCATTTATGAATGATCAGTAATTGTTTTTCTGTTGGGGTATTTTTTTGTTATCATACATCGCCCCTAATGTTTACAAGAGTGGTGTAGAAAAGTGCAGTAGATCACCCCGATTTCACCCAGAACATGATCACCTGGGTCTATATTTTAAAAATGCTACTTTAAAAAAAAGATTCCGGCTACAAAAATTATTTGGGATATCTCCAAAGTGGGGTAGGTAACTGTGTTGCTGTACATCGCACGTGTGGGTAATAATTGTGTGGTGGGATTTAAATATTAGTAGGAAATAATCTAGCAGTATTATGGGCATATGCTAAGGTAAATAATGGTATAAGACATTAGGTGTTTTCACCACTCGTTTCTGTTTTATGGTCCAATTAGTGACTCTGTTATAGTACGTTGACGTACTTCGCCCGTTTGACAGTAGGTGTTGTATGGTCACTTTTGAGCCCTCTGGCGAGTTGTATGAACACCAGAAAGCACCAAACCAACAAACAAAGAACCAGAACATATCTTCAGGACCGGTTTTCTCACTAGTAAGTACTATTTTTTTTGGATAAATACAATCAATTTTATGTCATGAATATATGTTCTTTAGATGTCCAAGCTTCCATCTAACCACTGTATGCATGTTATTTATGTGCAATAGCCCTTGATTTTGCAATCGTACATTGCCTACAATGCACAGCCTGTGGTCCTCAGCGATAATGCGGTGCTTTAATGATATGGCCGTGTGTATACGTAGGTTCGACGTACGCTAAACGAAAATCCATATGCGATGTACGATAACTCATAATATACAATTTTTGGACTTACATTCTACTGTCATTTCCTTTAAATTTACTGGTTCCTGCCATCCTGTTTATCACGCACTGTTGTAGAAAACAAATATAAGGTGTGTAGTATATAAGATGTGAACCAAATCACCTCCGAAACCTCGACTAAGTTTCCCCAGCACTTATTTGTACAGATAGCGCGTTTGGGTGTTCTAGAAAGGTGGTCCCACATGTTACATGTTTATTAATACAACTTAACATCCAAGAATTTTTTTATAGATATTGATGTGCGAGGTATTATAACTTAAAAACAATGGGCGAGGTATGATAACAGGTTTTTAAGTCTCGACGGTATAAGGGCCAACTGTTGCAAAATATTAGTTCCTGACCTGCAATTTCGTACCTATGAATTTAAAAGAACCTGTACCATCGTTATACGATAATGTGTATGAAGCTACGTCACTTTTTAATCTTTTTGCTATGCCGCCCGATCGGGATTTTTGTACGCACACCCGGCACCAATAGAGTGTCTCCAGCACTTGTACGTGTACACATGACATGTTTGAGTGTTCTAGAAAGGTGGACCTACATATTACGCGTTTGGTAATACCACTTAACATCCAAGAAATAATTTGTTATGGTTAAACACTGATGGGCGAGGTACTGTAACAAAAAAATGATGGACGAGGTATGATAACATGTTTTCAAGTCTCGACAGTATAAGGGCCCATTATTGAAAATTTGATAATGACGAATCAATGTGTGATGCATGATAACACAAATGGACCAATATCGGTGAATAAACATGTAACCATTTATTCTCCAGACATTGACATGACTGGAAAGCGAGTGAAGACCCCAGAAGGAGAGGGACAGGCTCATGTCCAAGCTGCGGTGGGGACGGGTGAAGGATGACCCAGAGTGGCGGACCAAGCAGGCGGCCAGATCAAAGGTAACTTATACTGTCAATTATTCTGCTGTCAATAACTATTCTGTTTTATAATAATTCAGAACTGAGGTGGAAATCAGTCTACAATATGCTTCTCAATCCCTAAAATTTTGCCTGCAGGGCTGGTTGCGGGCAGGTCGGGCCGACAGTCGGGTCGGCTGGCTGGCGAGTCGCCACCAGTGGTGGAGGTGGCAGGGAGGCAGCGACGACCTGCCACAGAAGACACAACGCCAGTGTCCTCACAGTAAGTTGTTGCTTCTCTGCACGTATGTCCCGATCTTGACAAATGTCCAGAAAACATTTACGTTGCTCAGGTTCCAGGAACTAAATGATCTACATCTCTGCATGTACGCCTCAATCTATATCAACCTTGCGGTTCCAGGAATTAAATGATCTACATCTCTGCATGTACGCCTCGATCTATATCAACCTTGCGGTTCCAGGAACTAAATGATCTACATCTCTGCATGTACGCCTCAATCTATATCAACCTTGTGGTTCCAGGAACTAAATGATCTACATCTCTGCATGTACGCCTCAATCTATATCAACCTTGCGGTTCCAGGAACTAAATGATCTACATCTCTGCATGTACGCCTCAATCTATATCAACCTTGCGGTTCCAGGAACTAAATGATCTACATCTCTGCATGTACACCTCAATCTATATCAACCTTGTGGTTCCAGGAACTAAATGATCTACATCTCTGCATGTACACCTCAATCTATATCAACCTTGTGGTTCCAGGAACTAAATTATCTACATCTCTGCATGTACACCTCAATCTATATCAACCTTGTGGTTCCAGGAACTAAATTATCTACATCTCTGCATGTACACCTCAATCTATATCGCAACATTCGATAGCTCAATAAATTTGTTTGTCATCAGCTTCAACCTGGGCTGCCTCCCCTATTTATATAGTCCAGCTTCAACCTGGGCTGCCTCCCCTGTTTATATAGTCCAGCTTCAACCTGGGCTGCCTCCCCTGTTTATATAGTCCAGCTTCAACCTGGGCTGCCTCCCCTGTTTATATAGTCCAGCTTCAACCTGGGCTGCCTCCCCTATTTATATAGTCCAGCTTCAACCTGGGCTGCCTCCCCTATTTATATAGTCCATCTTCAACCTGGGCTGCCTCCCATATTTATATAGTCCAGCTTCAACCTGGGCTGCCTCCCCTATTTATATAGTCCAGCTTCAACCTGGGCTGCCTCCCCTATTTAAATAGTCCAGCTTCAACCTGGGCTGCCTCCCCTATTTGTATAGTCCAGCTTCAACCTGGGCTGCTTCCCCTATTTGTATAGTCCAGCTTCAACCTGGGCTGCCTCCCCTATTTGTATAGTCCAGCTTCAACCTGGGCTGCCTCCCTTATTTATACAGTCTAGCTTCAACCTGGGCTGCCTCCCCTATTTGTATAGTCCAGCTTCAACCTGGGCTGCCTCACCTATTTGTATAGTCCAGCTTCAACCTGTTTTTGTAATAATTTATTCTGAACAAATGTACTCATTGCTCTCCGTTTTTCTATGTTGGTGATGCAGTTGCTATTCAGTAAGCACCCCAAGGCCAGGCAACTGAAACGGCAGCTAGAGGTAAAAGAACAGGAGGTGGCCGCCCTGCGTGCCCAGCTTCGAAAGTTGAAAAGAGAGGCGTACAAAGAGGAGGGGCTGGTCGAAGTAGATGAGACCCTCATGGTCGTATCTACTCCTGCCCCAGTCGGGAAACTTCTAGATATTACACCTGAGGAAACTGTGCTCATCAATGCTAAGTTTGCTCTTCGACAATAGACATTATGTGACATCCTGTTCCATGTTTTCTTATTGTTTGGGGACACAGGCAGTATGGGCAAGCATAAGTACCAGCTGGCTGTCCCTGAGCAATAAGAAATCTCTGACAAGTTTGTTATCTTAAGTGGCATCTGTGTCATGACAGTATTCATACATAACATTGTCTCACTGTGTAATGTTCCGAGTTTTCTTATTGTTCGGGGACAGAGGCAATACGGGCAAGCACAAGTACCAGCTGACTGTCCCCGGGCAATAAGATATTGACATGTATGGGTTTTGATAATTGTTTTTACTATAGGTCTTTACAAATCACATTGACCTGCATTAATTACACTATTATTTAAATAACAAATTTGTCACAAAACACTAATAAAAAAACGTAATGTTACTTCTCAGATCAGTCTCATTGTCGTCTGTTTATATATATTTTTTGGGCATATTCTTAGTCAAATTGTTACCATATCTCGCCCAATTGTTGAAAATGCTAATAATAATAATAACCACACAGAATTCTCATTAATATACTAGTAAAAGGATGTGTTCAACATTGCCAGACACTTGGGTACATAATGTTAACCCAGGTTTCTTAAGGAAAATATTTTGTGTTACCATGCATCGCCCACGCTTTTGGAGCACACATTACAATATATATGATCAATATACAGTCGCGCCTCGTTATAACGCGGTAGTCGGGGTCCACGAAATGAATCCGCGTTATAAATGTGGCGCGTTCCCATATCTGCCGTCAGGGGCGCTACGACGACGACCGACACCGCTGCTGCACGAAGAACGCCATCGAAGCCAACCAAAGTGTGCACGTCGTGCAGTCTTTATGCAGTTTATGAAGCTTATTAAACTGCCAGCCAATGTCAGTGTGTATTCTGTTTAAATGTCGTACACTGTTGGACACTGTTGAACTGAATAAAATTCATGAATTGTGTACCGTTTTTAAATAAACAACGGACCAACAAGCCACGGTCAACTGAACGATAATATGGTACCGCTGACGTAAGATCTAAAATAATGATCTGGCACTCAGCAGCCGAATACGCAAATTATTTGAGAAACGCTGTGTTAGAGTTGATTAAGGATTTAAAGCTATAAGTACGCTCACAATTGGCTTAACTTCGTCTTTCAATCAATATCAAAATATCAATTTAGAAAGCACATTTACCGTGCCGAACAATATTACGATTCACCAATTCATATGCGGTTGACGAATTAATATTTTGGCGCACCAGTACAGGCAGTAGCTTTGCGTTAATCGCAGCGAAAAGCTAATATTTGTTATGCAATGTTAGCTTACTGATTTTGCCTACTAAGCTGTATTAAAACGTTTTTAACCCATTCTTAAGCAAGGCGTATTTGTGAATTTCAATTGCATTTTACAAGCCGCCTGGTGATCCGCGGAAACCATGAGCATGACTAGCAGATTGGAAACGATTCGTTTGATGTCGGCGCAAAAACAAACAATAGTTTGTCATAGCGCCCATTTTCCCCCTGGCGGCAGAAATTTGGGGTCCACGACCGACCGCGTTATAACCGAATCCGCGTTATAACGGGGTGCGTTATAACGAGGCGCGACTGTATAAAGTAATCAACATGCCTGGATGAGATAGCACTATCCAAGTTCTTATAAGGAATTTCCTCTTGATTTTGTTGGTTTATATGTTTTTTGGTCAAATCGTTATCATACATCGTCCAATTTAAAAAAAGGCTAATACTGTGAATTACACAGAATGATCATTAACATAGTATCAGGATAAGATTAACACTGCCTGATGCCTAAATACTCTACATTAAAACCAAGTGCATTTGCTGCGTTGTGTCATCGGAAATATTCAATTTTACAAGGAAATGTTAATTTGATGTTATCATACCTTGCCCTTGACTATCTGTACATAAACATTAACTTCTTGGATGTTAACTGGTATTACCAACGACATAATATGTGGGGCCATCTTTCTAGAACACCCAAACACTATCTGTACAGTGTCATGCTCAAAGAAACTCTAAGCACTGGGGGCGTGTCTCAATATGGCAGCCGGCGGGAACAGTAAGATTTCACTACATTTACTTTGAAAATAAATTCTGAGTAAACTACAGCTATGATATGGTTGATTGTAGTTGCAAATGATTAGACGGCATTAACTCTTAGGTGTATAGGCCCACACAATTGCCTTTTGTTTCCCTTTAAGGAATATAATCCAATTCTAGGGTGAGCGATTTTGTCTCTAAATAGTAAGTTTAGTTTGTATTTTAATAAATGGGAAGAACTACATATGATCATTAGAAAATGGAGTTAAGAAGATAAAGTGGAGGCGGATAGGACATACACTGAGGAAACCTGCAACAAACACCACACAACAATGGAAGAGAGGAAGAGAAAGGCCGAGAAATTAACACCTGGCAGAGAGAGAGACACCGGAAACAAAATAAAGCAGATGGGATACACCGGGAGAGAAATTGTGAAAATGACATTAAACCGACAAGAGTGGAGGACCATTGTTGATGGCCTATGCTCCCAGTGAGAATGACAAGAGTGGAGGACCATGGTTGGTGGCCTATGCTCCCAGTGAGAGTGAAAAGAGTGGAGGACCATGGTAAGTGGCCTATGCTCCCAGTGAGAGTGACAAAAGTGGAGGACCATGGTTGGTGGCCTATGCTTCCAGTGAGAGTGACAAAAGAGGAGGATCATGGTTGGTGGCCTATGCTCCCAGTGAGAGTGACAAGAGTGGAGGACCATGGTTGGTGGCCTATGCTCCCAGTGAGAGTGACGAGAGGAGGACCATTGTTGGTGGTCTATGCTCCAAGTGAGAGTGATGAGTGGAGGACCATAGTTGGTGGCTTATGCTCCCAGTGAGAGTGACAAGAGAGGAGGACCATGGTTGGTGGCCTATGCTCCCAGTGAGAGTGACAAGAATGAAGGACCATTGTTGGTGGCCTATGCCCCCAGTGAGAGTGACAAGAGTGGAGGACCATGGTTGATGGCCTATGCTCCAAGTGAGAGTGACAAGAGTGGAGGACCATGGTTGATGGCCTATACTCCCAGTGAGAGTGACAAGAATGGAGGACCATGGTTGGTGATCTATGCTCCCAGTGAGAGTGGAGGACCAGTGAGCAAACTGGCCTTAGTAAGAAAGCATATTCTTTTTATTAAGATATAACTCACTGTAATGATGAATAAACTGCTCTTAAAATTACTAAATAAAATTAGGTACGAAATGTGCACCACTTGGTGAGTGAACTGTGAGGAACAATGTGACAGTAGACTGATGGTCAACAATACACCACTTACTGAATAGATACCAGCAGTAGAGTATTCTCTATACTGTTATTCAAGATCTAATCGTCACTGGACATGCTTTACTGCACCGAGCACTAACTACCATGTTGCTGTGTGTTGACTGGCTACATGTAGGGGTGAAGGAGACTACTTGTTTGAGCACAATGGAAGGGTGGTCTAGGTGCTGCTACCAGATCAACAGACACATTGAACTGGACACAGAGTTGAAACAGGGACTGAGTGATGTCAGCTAGACTCAACTTGGTCAGAAGGGCACAAGTAAGTATAGTTTTATCTCCTGCTATGTCATCCCTTGTATGAATAGGCTGCTCAAGTTGAAACAAGTAATGTTTGCACACATGCATGCATGCACAGACCAACTTACTGTTTAAGCTATAGCCCAATAAAATGTAATCTGGGCATAATTAACAGTCAGATTTTAGTTTTAAGTAGTTTATAACAATTTAACCAATTTGAAATGCTATAAAACCTCTTAAGCTAAACTAATTTTGGAACTACATATCTGGCCAAGTATTGTTGAGTTTCACATTTGTTCGGGTCTTCTGTCAGTGGTGACGTCAGCATCGTTGTTTGGGTTGCTTCTATACACTGTTATTTAAGTCAACACACTCATTTAGTAAATTTTGAGTGAGAATTTACATAAAATTTATGATATAGCAATGTATGTGAAATGGGAGTGACGGGCTTTGATGAATCAGTTTATATGTGTTGAAGAATCAACAGAGCCAAGACATCCCATGACTATGCAGCACCTATGGCACATATCAGAGCACCACGCGATACAACAGGTCAGCTCATTTAATGTTCATCAATCTCTATTATACCTGTGGATGTCTTTAGCTACAGGTGTCTGTAATATATATGTGGGTGTCTTCAGCTACTGTTATTTGTAACATACTTGTGGATGTCTTTAGCTACTGTTATATGTAACATACTTGTGGATGTCTTTAGCTACTGTTATCTGTAACATACTTGTGGATGTCTTTAGCTACAGGTGCCTTTAGTATACTTGTGGATGTCTAGCTACATGTGTTTGTAATATACTTGTGGGTGTCTTCAGCTACTGTTACCTGTAAAATACTTGTGGATGTCTTTAGCTACATGTGTCTGTAACATACGGGAGGGGGTAGCGCATGCGTGAACATATAAACATCTGCTTGACAACGGCTCACAAAATTTTATTTAAAAGTCACACTTAAACTCGTGGTAGGAGTGTAGAGAATTCCATTTCAATTGCTATAGTGCCGCCAAACCTAAATTGCAAATGTAATATGTATGACAAATACTAAAATCACTAAAACGAAACTTTAAAACGTTCAGTTGATTTCCCGCCGAAACCGCCATATTGGATAACATCAACATCAACAACGAAGAAGCAACGAACCCAAACTACCAACAAGCTACACTTTTGATGACTGTTATAACAAAAGTAAATTTGTTTTTTACAAAGCATGTAAATTAAACTCGTACACCACAAAAAATACAAAATCCAGCCTCGAATACCGCTCCTAGCAACGACAACGGCAACAGTAATGCTACGTTTCCATGAAGCCTGAAATTTGTTATAAAGTATACGTATATAAAGTATATACGAAGACCTGCAATTTCCATCACACTGCACTAAGCCTCTTGGAATTCATTCACATGTTTTATCACAACTGACTGGATCAGTATAATACTGCAGCCTATAGAAACTAGTCACTAAACCTTTTATCTTTTATTTTTTAATATTAATTTCAGTACACTTTTTAAGTGTGGGTGTATTTATGTGTGGGTGTGTTTCTTAATAACTACTTGACCGTTTTATCAATTCTTAACCACTACCACTTGAGTTGGTGACATGGTAGGCTCCATACGACATACAAGATGCACTTTTAGATGTACCCTGTTCATGGTATTATGTCTGCAGATCACTTTTAGGCTTTTAAATGAACTCAATTTCAAAAAGTTTGAGAGTTTCCAGAGCAACACAAACGAGACCTATGTCAACGCCAAAGCAAGACAAGACATCCATTCTGTCACGTCCTAGTACATCTACAGTCCCATATGGAAAATCATAGCCCAATTGAAATGTCTCAAATCCAGCACTTCCACTGGATTACTGATCACTCCTCTACCGTACAAACCCAGGACAACAACAAAATTCTCCATACTTCTATGCATCATGCTATCAGGAGATGTTCAACTAAATCTAGGCCCCTCTAAATGTCACTCATGTAAGAAATCACTAAAGTCTAATGCACTCATCCTAATTTGTAATGATTGTAATAAATCACCACACATCAAATGCGCCAGGATATCCAGACAAGAATTTAACAACACTTACAGAAACCTAAATGTACGATGGCACTGTTCAAATTGATCAGCACCCTGTGGCGTTTGCCATGGGGATGTCCTAAATGACCATAAAGCAATTCAGTGCGACCACTGCCTAAACTGGATCCACTCACAATGCTGTGCAATAGATGACAATGAATACAAACGATTAATAAATTCCTCATGTTCGTGGGCCTGCCCCGAATGCAACAACTTAAACTTCACAAATTCTTTCTTCAGAGATACAGAAATTCCAACAGCAAATCCCTTTTTTCCTCAGACAGTAACAGTCATAACCTAAACGAAACCACCAATAACAATACAACTAACAGCAAGAAAGCATATAGACCGAAAAAGAGACCAAACTTCAGATGCATCCTCATAAACTGCCAAAGCGTTAAAAAGAAAGCCTCAGACATCGAAGCACTAAACAAATTACACAACCCAGACATCATCTGTGGCACTGAATCATGGTTAGATCCTTCAATAAAAGATAGAGAAATATTCCCAAGCAACTGTAACGTCTTTAGAAAGGACAGAGAAACAGACACTACTGGAGTGGGGGTATTTCAAATATCAAAAGATGACCTCATCACAAGCCACCTACCAGACCTAGACACTAACAATGAGAGCATTTGGACTGTAACCCAGACAACAAGAATGAAACCAATAATCATGTGTACCCTCTATCGTGCCCTAAATGACTCTCATGGAACTCAAATCGAAGAACTAGACCTAGCCCTTTCTAAATTAGGTAACAAGATCAACACACATAATGTCATCATTACTGGCGATTTCAACCTCCCTAACATCAATTGGGAAGTTCACCAAGTTACTCCTAACAATGGATACAGTACAACTGCTGCCAATAAATTACTCTCTTTTACAGAGGAACATGGACTGATCCAACATGTCAAGGAACCCACGTACAGACAGCGAAATGCCAACAGTATTTTAGATCTTGTCTTCACCAATAGACCTGGGTTAATAAAGAAGATAAATGTAGTAGACGGAATAGCAGACCATAGCACAGTCATCATTGATGTAAACATCTCACCCAAAACTTTACACATGAATACTTCTCTCAAAATCAAAACATGACAGTCAATGACAAGTGGAATCTTGTTTCCACGAAAATCATCAACATTATGAACCAATATATACCGCACCATCTTACTACTTCAAGACACAATCTTCCCTGGTTCAATAAAGTTTTACAGAAAATGTGCAAAAGAAAGAAACAGCTATATAACAAAGCAAAAAGAACTAGAAATCCAGAAGACTAGAAAGAATTCTGTGACATCAGGAGAAACATGCATAAACACCTTCGTTCTGCTAGACTATCCTACATAAGTAAATTCCTGACAACAACAATAACAGAGAAACCTAAATCATTTTGGAGCTTCATTTCTAAACTTAAGCAGGATAACCAGGGTATTTGGGACCTTAACATTGCGGGTAACATCATTAGCGATGACAAACATAAAGCAGAAGCCTTAAACAATCAGTTCCAAAGTGTCTTTACAGATGAAGGAAATTCCACCCTACCAGATATGGCCAGAAGTCCACATGGAGAAATCCCCAAACTAACAATTTCACTTAAAGGAGTACTTGATCAACTTTCCAAAATTAACATTTCTAAATCGCAAGGACCAGATGGCATTCCACCATGGTTCTTAAACAGATATGCCTCTCATCTAGCACCAATAATACATGACATTTTCCAATCATCTGTTGACTCTGGACAAGTCCCCAATACCTGGAAAGAAGCCAATGTAACAGCAATTTTTAAGAAAGGAAGTAGAGCAGAAACATCTAACTACAGACCAACATTCTTAACACCTGTGGTTTCTAAACTTCTTGAACACATCATACATAGTCACATGAAACACCTGGAACAGCACCACATTCTAACTGACCACCTTCTGTGCCAAAAGATCAACTGAAACACAATTAATTCAAACAATCCACGACAAGCAAATCCCTTGATGAGAAAAAATCTGTAGACATGGCCATCCTTGACTTCACCAAAGCATTCGATAAAGTTCCACATAAAAGACTAATCCACAAACTCAAACACTATGGCATCACAGGCCCAATATCATCATGGATAAATAGCTTCCTTACAGGAAGGCCTCAACAGGGTGGATCCAAGTCAACATCAACTCAAGTCATTTCTGGGGTACCACAGGGCACAGTACTGGGGCCCCTACTTTTCCTACTTTACATAAACGACCAGCCAGACAATCTTTCCTCAACTGTTCGCCTTTTTGCAGATGACTGCCTGTTATATTCACCGATTAAAACTGACTAAGACACATCTCTCCTCCAAAACCCCACTAAATGTTATACAATGACAATAGCCTCAAGAAAACCGACACCAAATCTCTACACCTTCTGCGGACAACAACTTAAATCTGTCGAATCACACTGTTATCTTGGCATACATATATCAAATACATTAAATTGGACAATACAATGCAACTCGGTCACAAAAAAGCACAACAGACATTAGGAATTATTAGAAGAAATTTAAATAAATGCCCAACCCAAATCAAGTCCATAGCCTACACAACCCTTGTCCGCCCTATACTTGAATATGTGTCGGCATCATGAGATCCACATTGCCTAAGAAATATCAAACTCAGAAAGAACCCAGAGACAAGCCACCAGATTTTGTAAGAACAACTATTTTAGAGAGCCAGGAACGGTAACACAACTCCTTAAAGATCTCCAGTGGGACACCCTCCAATCAAGAAGAAAAACCCAAAGACTTAGCATTTTATATAAAATAACCTCATAGATATCCCACTAGATCAATACATCAAACGCAACACCAGATGCTCATGTAAACATAATAAACAGTTAGTACAAATCAGGCACTCAACAAACATATTTGGAAACAGCCTTTTCCCAGTCAAGATAAAATAGTGGAATTCTCTACTTCCAAGCATTGTATCAAGTACATCATTGAACTCATTCCAGATTAGTCTACCCCAACATGTAAAGAATTAATCCATAAGAGCCACCATGCGCACTGGTGTGATGTGTCCATAGGACATTTTACCAGTCAAAATACATATACAGATACTTGTGAATGTCTTTAGCTACAGGTGTCTGTAATATACTTGTGGGTGTCTTTAGCTACTGTTATCTGTAACATACTTGTGGATTGTGGATATCTTTCGCTACAGGTGTCTGTAACATACTTGTGGATGTCTAGCTACAGGTGTCTGTAATATACTTGTGGGTCTCTTCAGCTACTGTTATCTGTAACATACCTGTGGATGTGTTTAGCTACAGGTGTCTGACATACTTGTGGGTGTCTTTTGTTACAGATATCTGTTACATACTTGTAGGTGTCTTTAGCTACATGTGTCAGTAACATACATGTGGAAGTCTAGCTACAGGTGTCTGTAATATACTTGTAGGTGTCTTCAGCTACTGCTATCTGTAACATACTTGTGAATATCTTTAGCTACAGGTGTCTGTAATATACTTGTGGATTTCTAGCTAGAGGTGTCTGTAATATACTTGTGGGTGTCTTCAGCTATACTGTTATTTGTAACATACTTGTGGATGTCTTTAGTTACTGGTGTCTGTAATATACTTGTGGATGTCTAGCTACAGGTGTCTGTAATATACTTGTGGGTGTCTTCAGCTATACTGTTATTTGTAACATACTTGTGGATGTCTTTAGCTACAGGTGTCTGTTACATACTTGTGGGTGTCTCTAGCTACATGTGTCGGTAACATACTTGTGGAAATCTTGCGTTACAGGTCCCATTCCAGGCACTGCTGAATACAATCATCTGATGCGTATATGGGCCATTGGCTGCATCTCATTCACCCTCATCATGTTGGCTCTGGCAGTGTGGCTGCAAGCCAGGTGAGCTCGGCAGTTAGCAGTGCACACTGCGCATGCAATCAAAGTAATGTTTAATAATGTTGTTTTGCTACTTTGAACCTATCAGTGACACAATGTGTTTTCACCTAAGTCATGAGCCACCAGGTGAAACTATCTATAGGTACAGTACTGGAGTATCTTTAGTGACAATCACATGAGTGATGACATCTTACGTATGATCAAGATATTTGATCAGTTCAAGGAATTCTCTTTTAGGAGATATGTTTGAAGATAATTTTTAATTTAATTATATTTAAATGAGGGGTTGGGTTGTGTTACGAGAACAGCAATGAGAAGACACTTTTTTGGAAGAAGAAATGTACAATCAAGATATATGATGTACCAGCATTTTGAATTGATTTGTGATCATAGAACTTGTTGTAAATAAGGTGAACGTAGATTAATGTTGAAAGATGAAAATGCTCCATCATCCCAAGACCTACGTTTGTTTATGAAGACCCTTGTGAGTCGTCCTTGTGGTCTTACCTCAGCACATTGTCTTCTGTGTACATGTTGTGACCTTGTGGTGGTTGTACTTAACACAACACACACTGTTGCTGGTGCATCTCTAGTTGCTAGTTGGGGATGAACTACATGCAGACATAACAAATACAATACAACTTGGTATACTAGCATGTAAATTGCTTCTGGACTCGGTTACATTCATAGTTTTGAAAATATGGCAAGTTACCTTTCCGAGTTCTATGTTGTCTGAACAGAGCTTTTGACGTCTTCACAACGTCTTCATCAGCGTTGGTCTGCACCACCCTCGGTCATCATGTGACTGTATTGGTAACTGTCATATGATGACCGAGAGTGGCGCTGACCAACGCTGATGAAGACGTCGTGAAGACGTCGAAAGCTCCATTCAGAGCAACATAGGACTTGGAAAGGTAACTTGCCATATTTTTAACTTGGTATACCTTTTGTTTTCTACAAGGAAATACATTTGGTCCCTGGGGCAAAAAAGGAAAATGAAGAAAGCACAAAGGCGTAAATCTCTAAAAGGTGAGTTTTTTAAAGTGTTGACATCTGTTATGTGTTTCCTATAGCCCATCTGTGTTGACATCCTGTAATTAGCTTGCTTAACTTCCTCATATAACATTTAGTGTTAGTCTTGATTTACAGGGTACACATAATTACTGCAGACAAATTGTTGGTTTTCTGTTTAGATATCATAAGATTTATACATTTCATTATGATACAAGCTCTTTCCATAAAACCCAAAGGATTTGTTTCAACTGAATAAGTTCTGTTGACCTCCCATAATTTGCACTTTGTTATGCCATACTTGCTTCCAATCTTCCACTGCTGGCTCCTAAGGCAGTGTGTGTGTGTGTGTGTGTGTGTGTGTGTGTGTGTGTGTGTGTGTGTGTGTGTGTGTGTGTGTGTGTGTGTGTGTGTGTTTGTCCATATGTGTGTGCATGCGTGCGTGTTTATGTGTGTGTGCGCGTGTGTGCATGTTTGTGGGTGTGTTTGCATGTGTGTGTGTTTTTAGTGTAGTGTCATATATTTAAATTTGTGGATAGTTTTGCTGGGTGAAGATGTTCTTTGGGCTGATTGTAAATCCAAAGAAAGACTTGCTCAGAATCGTTGTTGTGCTTGGCCTGGCCAACATCAGATCTGATGCAGATGAAGACAGAGAGGTCAACAAGATAACCAATTTAGCCCCCACACACAGCCTTCTGGTACACCTCGTGAAGCACCTCATTGATTACTAGTAGATGAACATTCAACTCTTTTGATGAATTGCCTTTTGTCACATGGGTAACTTTTGCTTGATTTAATAGACACACCATCTAACTTAAAAAAAATTATTATTACAGATTAATTTACTGACTAGAGTGTTTTTATTAATGAAATATGACATATTATTATGATGTATTTCTTTTTATTTAATAATGCATTAATTTCCTTCTGCAGGTCAAATATATCACAGCAACACACAAAGATATCACAGCAACACACCAAGATATCACAGCAACACACAATGACATCACAGCAACACACAAAGATATTACAGCAACTCATAAATATATCACAGCTATAGAAAGAGATCCTAGGAAGATACAGAGAGATCACAGAAAGACAGTGATTATATACTTTTTTGAGCAACAAACCTTTACACAATTTAGGTTATGTTGTGTACGTCTAACAGTGTTTAATTAATTTGGCTGTTAATTTCATATACTGTTATAGACATGTGTGCTAGAAAGGTGACTATGCCCATTCAATGACTTAATTGTAACTGATTGTGCATGAAATAAAATTTGACAGTATAAGGAAGCTGTTTCTTGTCTGACAGCATGTCATCAGACTCAATAAGCTTTTATTCCAAGATTCACCTTTGACCTTTTCCTCTGTACTCATTAGAGCAGTTCTTCCAATATTTGCTATCAGTGAGAGTGTTTGCACCAAGAACACCAACAAAACTGTACCATATGTGCTCTTGTAGCAAAGAAACATATTTGTTATTGCTTCTCAATCTAAGTTCACCTTGTCCATCTGTCATTAAACAACACAACTACTTTCAGACAGCTTATGACTTACATTCAGTTTTGATGTGTATTTGAAAATGTATGTTAGTAAATAAAGCTTTGATATACCCTTAGCAAAAAGTCTATAGACTATTCGACAGGATTCTGCATATATGTTTTTCTGTACTATATTTTATATGCTATAGAATTCTTTATTGCATATTAGGCGAGCGACAAATCTAAAAAAAGTGCTTTATTTTAGGAGTTTAAATGCCACACACAAATGTTATATCATTTGAAAGCTCTACATCTCCCCGTCCCAACGAGGCCTTCGTAGAGCTGCCAGGTGAATCCAAGGTCAAACAAGGTCACCATCAAATGATGAATTGTAGAAATTGTGCGCTTCCACAATAGTCTTAACGTCACATATCTACTTTACCTAATTACAAGATGGCCAAGTAATATATTTTGGGAAAGTTTATTGTCTCCCATCAAAATGAGCTACGATGTGGAGGTGTTACCTGATAATACAAGTGGAGCTAAGATCAAACAAGGTCACAGGGAAATGTGGTCTATGATTAAAGAAATTATTTTAAAAAGACAGGGAAAGAAACATTTCCTGATTTCTTTCAAATTGATGAGAGAAAAAGTAACTGACAAGACTATTATTGCAAATAAATTTAATTCATTTTTCATCAGTATTGGTTCTACACTTGCACATCACAAATAACCAATACTGGAGATAACTCTTACAAAGACTATTTAACAGAGAGACATATACAGACTTTTAACTTTAAGCCAATAGACAATAGTACAACGATTAGCATAACTGATAGCTTACATCCAAAATCTAGCTGTGGTAAAGATGGTCTATCAACCAAATTACTAATGCTAATTAAAATTGAAATAAGTGAAGCAGTCACTCTAATCATTAACCAATCAATAACAACTGGCATATTTCCAGATAAATTAAAAATTGCTAAAGTTATTCCACTTTTTAAAAATGGTGATGAGACAGTCTTTGATAATTATCGTCCAATTTCTATCTTACCAGCTATTTCCAAGATATTTGAAAGATTTATGTTTAATCAAATACACGAACATTTCAATTCCAATAACTTATACTGTGAGAATCAATACGGGTTTAGGGAAAACCATTCTACGGAAGTTGCCACTCTAGAAATAATAGACGGAGTTGTCCAACAACTTGACCAATCAGCAACCCCAATAAACATATACCTAGACCTCTCTAAAGCCTTTGACACAATTGATCATAACATATTATTACAAAAACTAAATTATCATGGAATAAATGGTGCAGCACTAGATCTATATAAAAACTACTTACAAATTTCTTATGTTGAAATTTGGTGCTTACAAGTCGGAAGAAGCTGCATAAACACTGGTGTCCCACAAGGGTCTATTTTAGGACCCCTTCTAGTTAATGACATAATATTTTCAACTGATCATTTAAAATTCATAATGTATGCAGATGACACCAGTCTTTTTAGTACATTGAATAAATTCCAATCTCCGGATGGCCAAGTCCAAAATCAAAATATAAATAAAGAATTAGACAATATATGCAGGTGGCTAAAGGCAAACAAACTCTCTTAACATTACAAAAAACAAAATTCATGGTGTTTCATATGCCCCCAAAAGAAATCGAACTTCCTAAAATAGAAATAGATGGGACAAATATTGAATGTGTACATGATTTTATTTTTTTAGGTATCACCATAAACATATAAACATAACAGTGAATAAAATCAATAAAATAATTGCAATTTTAAATAAACTTAAACATGTATTACCTAAGAATATATTATCTATAATGTATAATTCGCTCATTCTTCCAAAGTTTAATTATGGCATATTGGTGTGGGGTTATCAAGCCCATCACATTTTTAAACTTCAAAAGAAAGCAGTGCGAATAGTTACTTCAAGTAAATACAATTCTCACACAGATCCCATCTTCAAAGAATGTAAATTTCTTAAGCTGGATGACATCTATAGACTCCAACAGCTCAAATTTTATTACAAATTGATCAACAAGGTTATACCAGAATACTTCAGTCGTATTCCATACACATACAACTTTGCAATTCACCAATACAACACACGTGGTAAAAACAACTTATTTATTCCCAGAGTTAATCATCAATATGCAAAAAAGTACATCAGACACAACATTATACAAACTGTTAACAATACTCCAAACATCATCCTTGATAACATTTATACACATAGTTTATATGGTTTTTCCACTTATACAAAAAATTACTCTATCAAGAATTATGAATCATGTCATAATTCTAACTGTTACATCTGTCATTCTTAAACTAGACATGACTTTGCATTTGTTTAAACTAATTTATGTATTATACTATACTATAATATACGATACTAAACATAATACTATGTTTACACATATATGTATGCATATATAGTTGATCACGTGATAATCATATAATTATGTGGGGTGGCTCCCATGATAGCGGCATATAATTGTCTTAATGGGAGTTTCCCTGACCTTACAATGAATTTTATATTGTAGTTTATGTATTTATGATGGTCAAAATAAATACTGTCTGTCTGTCTGTCTGTCTGTCTGATGAACATTACATTTTTTTGCAATACCACAAAAGTAATAAAGTTACAAAGATCCTGTAACTACTTCATTTATTTGTATGAGTCATATACCCATTGAAAGAACCATTTCTCCCCGTCAAAATGAGATATGACAGTTGTCAGTTGTTGGAGTAGGTGAGGAACGACGATCAAACAGAGTCACCATCAAGTGATAAATATTGTGTCATCCCGCAAATGTCATACAATAGACCTGCCTACCATTCCGGATTGTCCGGAATCATTCTGGAAAGTCACCTCAAATTACGGTATTACGGTGAGGGATGAAAATATTACGGACTGTCACCATGTTCGCCAATCACTCAAATTTAGCTTCCACTATATTCAACAGGTGGCAGCATATGTATGCAGCATGTTGTGACATGGTTTTTCATTCGCTGAGTCTGGTCGTAATCTAACCAATAGGAAACAGCATTATGACAAATTCGCATTTCCACGATCAAACAAAACGAAGTCACGCGGCACGAAATGATGGCTGACAGCGAAACGACGCCACCGCCAACCAAAAAGAAATGTGTAATGCCAAAAATTTTTGAGTGTTGTACTTGTAGTGTTAGGCCAACTGACTGTACTAAGACTAAGTTAGTGTATTTATTGAGGAGTTTAGTCTATCATTTACAACCTATTATACAGTCACTAGAGTCTAGGCGATGTCGCTACCCCCCCCCAAGAGTGGAGGACCATGGTTGATGGCCTATACTCCCAGTGAGAGTGACAAGAATGGAGGACCATGGTTGGTGATCTATGCTCCCAGTGAGAGTGGAGGACCAGTGAGCAAACTGGCCTTAGTAAGAAAGCATATTCTTTTTATCAAGATATAACTCACTGTAATGATGAATAAACTGCTCTTAAAATTAATAAATAAAATTAGGTATGTAATGTGCACCACTTGGTGAGTGAACTGTGAGGAACAATGTGACAGTAGACTGATGGTCAACAATACACCACTTACTGAATAGATACCAGCAGTAGAGTATTCTCTATACTGTTATTCAAGATCTAATCGTCACTGGACATGCTTTACTGCACCGAGCACTAACTACCATGTTGCTGTGTGTTGACTGGCTACATGTAGGGGTGAAGGAGACTACTTGTTTGAGCACAATGGAAGGGTGGTCTAGGTGCTGCTACCAGATCAACAGACACATTGAACTGGACACAGAGTTGAAACAGGGACTGAGTGATGTCAGCTAGACTCAACTTGGTCAGAAGGGCACAAGTAAGTATAGTTTTATCTCCTGCTATGTCATCCCTTGTATGAATAGGCTGCTCAAGTTGAAACAAGTAATGTTTGCACACATGCATGCATGCACAGACCAACTTACTGTTTAAGCTATAGCCCAATAAAATGTAATCTGGGCATAATTAACAGTCAGATTTTAGTTTTAAGTAGTTTATAACAATTTAACCAATTTGAAATGCTATAAAACCTCTTAAGCTAAACTAATTTTGGAACTACATATCTGGCCAAGTATTGTTGAGTTTCACATTTGTTCGGGTCTTCTGTCAGTGGTGACGTCAGCATCGTTGTTTGGGTTGCTTCTATACACTGTTATTTAAGTCAACACACTCATTTAGTAAATTTTGAGTGAGAATTTACATAAAATTTATGATATAGCAATGTATGTGAAATGGGAGTGACGGGCTTTGATGAATCAGTTTATATGTGTTGAAGAATCAACAGAGCCAAGACATCCCATGACTATGCAGCACCTATGGCACATATCAGAGCACCACGCGATACAACAGGTCAGCTCATTTAATGTTCATCAATCTCTATTATACCTGTGGATGTCTTTAGCTACAGGTGTCTGTAATATATATGTGGGTGTCTTCAGCTACTGTTATTTGTAACATACTTGTGGATGTCTTTAGCTACTGTTATATGTAACATACTTGTGGATGTCTTTAGCTACTGTTATCTGTAACATACTTGTGGATGTCTTTAGCTACAGGTGCCTTTAGTATACTTGTGGATGTCTAGCTACATGTGTTTGTAATATACTTGTGGGTGTCTTCAGCTACTGTTACCTGTAAAATACTTGTGGATGTCTTTAGCTACATGTGTCTGTAACATACGGGAGGGGGTAGCGCATGCGTGAACATATAAACATCTGCTTGACAACGGCTCACAAAATTTTATTTAAAAGTCACACTTAAACTCGTGGTAGGAGTGTAGAGAATTCCATTTCAATTGCTATAGTGCCGCCAAACCTAAATTGCAAATGTAATATGTATGACAAATACTAAAATCACTAAAACGAAACTTTAAAACGTTCAGTTGATTTCCCGCCGAAACCGCCATATTGGATAACATCAACATCAACAACGAAGAAGCAACGAACCCAAACTACCAACAAGCTACACTTTTGATGACTGTTATAACAAAAGTAAATTTGTTTTTTACAAAGCATGTAAATTAAACTCGTACACCACAAAAAATACAAAATCCAGCCTCGAATACCGCTCCTAGCAACGACAACGGCAACAGTAATGCTACGTTTCCATGAAGCCTGAAATTTGTTATAAAGTATACGTATATAAAGTATATACGAAGACCTGCAATTTCCATCACACTGCACTAAGCCTCTTGGAATTCATTCACATGTTTTATCACAACTGACTGGATCAGTATAATACTGCAGCCTATAGAAACTAGTCACTAAACCTTTTATCTTTTATTTTTTAATATTAATTTCAGTACACTTTTTAAGTGTGGGTGTATTTATGTGTGGGTGTGTTTCTTAATAACTACTTGACCGTTTTATCAATTCTTAACCACTACCACTTGAGTTGGTGACATGGTAGGCTCCATACGACATACAAGATGCACTTTTAGATGTACCCTGTTCATGGTATTATGTCTGCAGATCACTTTTAGGCTTTTAAATGAACTCAATTTCAAAAAGTTTGAGAGTTTCCAGAGCAACACAAACGAGACCTATGTCAACGCCAAAGCAAGACAAGACATCCATTCTGTCACGTCCTAGTACATCTACAGTCCCATATGGAAAATCATAGCCCAATTGAAATGTCTCAAATCCAGCACTTCCACTGGATTACTGATCACTCCTCTACCGTACAAACCCAGGACAACAACAAAATTCTCCATACTTCTATGCATCATGCTATCAGGAGATGTTCAACTAAATCTAGGCCCCTCTAAATGTCACTCATGTAAGAAATCACTAAAGTCTAATGCACTCATCCTAATTTGTAATGATTGTAATAAATCACCACACATCAAATGCGCCAGGATATCCAGACAAGAATTTAACAACACTTACAGAAACCTAAATGTACGATGGCACTGTTCAAATTGATCAGCACCCTGTGGCGTTTGCCATGGGGATGTCCTAAATGACCATAAAGCAATTCAGTGCGACCACTGCCTAAACTGGATCCACTCACAATGCTGTGCAATAGATGACAATGAATACAAACGATTAATAAATTCCTCATGTTCGTGGGCCTGCCCCGAATGCAACAACTTAAACTTCACAAATTCTTTCTTCAGAGATACAGAAATTCCAACAGCAAATCCCTTTTTTCCTCAGACAGTAACAGTCATAACCTAAACGAAACCACCAATAACAATACAACTAACAGCAAGAAAGCATATAGACCGAAAAAGAGACCAAACTTCAGATGCATCCTCATAAACTGCCAAAGCGTTAAAAAGAAAGCCTCAGACATCGAAGCACTAAACAAATTACACAACCCAGACATCATCTGTGGCACTGAATCATGGTTAGATCCTTCAATAAAAGATAGAGAAATATTCCCAAGCAACTGTAACGTCTTTAGAAAGGACAGAGAAACAGACACTACTGGAGTGGGGGTATTTCAAATATCAAAAGATGACCTCATCACAAGCCACCTACCAGACCTAGACACTAACAATGAGAGCATTTGGACTGTAACCCAGACAACAAGAATGAAACCAATAATCATGTGTACCCTCTATCGTGCCCTAAATGACTCTCATGGAACTCAAATCGAAGAACTAGACCTAGCCCTTTCTAAATTAGGTAACAAGATCAACACACATAATGTCATCATTACTGGCGATTTCAACCTCCCTAACATCAATTGGGAAGTTCACCAAGTTACTCCTAACAATGGATACAGTACAACTGCTGCCAATAAATTACTCTCTTTTACAGAGGAACATGGACTGATCCAACATGTCAAGGAACCCACGTACAGACAGCGAAATGCCAACAGTATTTTAGATCTTGTCTTCACCAATAGACCTGGGTTAATAAAGAAGATAAATGTAGTAGACGGAATAGCAGACCATAGCACAGTCATCATTGATGTAAACATCTCACCCAAAACTTTACACATGAATACTTCTCTCAAAATCAAAACATGACAGTCAATGACAAGTGGAATCTTGTTTCCACGAAAATCATCAACATTATGAACCAATATATACCGCACCATCTTACTACTTCAAGACACAATCTTCCCTGGTTCAATAAAGTTTTACAGAAAATGTGCAAAAGAAAGAAACAGCTATATAACAAAGCAAAAAGAACTAGAAATCCAGAAGACTAGAAAGAATTCTGTGACATCAGGAGAAACATGCATAAACACCTTCGTTCTGCTAGACTATCCTACATAAGTAAATTCCTGACAACAACAATAACAGAGAAACCTAAATCATTTTGGAGCTTCATTTCTAAACTTAAGCAGGATAACCAGGGTATTTGGGACCTTAACATTGCGGGTAACATCATTAGCGATGACAAACATAAAGCAGAAGCCTTAAACAATCAGTTCCAAAGTGTCTTTACAGATGAAGGAAATTCCACCCTACCAGATATGGCCAGAAGTCCACATGGAGAAATCCCCAAACTAACAATTTCACTTAAAGGAGTACTTGATCAACTTTCCAAAATTAACATTTCTAAATCGCAAGGACCAGATGGCATTCCACCATGGTTCTTAAACAGATATGCCTCTCATCTAGCACCAATAATACATGACATTTTCCAATCATCTGTTGACTCTGGACAAGTCCCCAATACCTGGAAAGAAGCCAATGTAACAGCAATTTTTAAGAAAGGAAGTAGAGCAGAAACATCTAACTACAGACCAACATTCTTAACACCTGTGGTTTCTAAACTTCTTGAACACATCATACATAGTCACATGAAACACCTGGAACAGCACCACATTCTAACTGACCACCTTCTGTGCCAAAAGATCAACTGAAACACAATTAATTCAAACAATCCACGACAAGCAAATCCCTTGATGAGAAAAAATCTGTAGACATGGCCATCCTTGACTTCACCAAAGCATTCGATAAAGTTCCACATAAAAGACTAATCCACAAACTCAAACACTATGGCATCACAGGCCCAATATCATCATGGATAAATAGCTTCCTTACAGGAAGGCCTCAACAGGGTGGATCCAAGTCAACATCAACTCAAGTCATTTCTGGGGTACCACAGGGCACAGTACTGGGGCCCCTACTTTTCCTACTTTACATAAACGACCAGCCAGACAATCTTTCCTCAACTGTTCGCCTTTTTGCAGATGACTGCCTGTTATATTCACCGATTAAAACTGACTAAGACACATCTCTCCTCCAAAACCCCACTAAATGTTATACAATGACAATAGCCTCAAGAAAACCGACACCAAATCTCTACACCTTCTGCGGACAACAACTTAAATCTGTCGAATCACACTGTTATCTTGGCATACATATATCAAATACATTAAATTGGACAATACAATGCAACTCGGTCACAAAAAAGCACAACAGACATTAGGAATTATTAGAAGAAATTTAAATAAATGCCCAACCCAAATCAAGTCCATAGCCTACACAACCCTTGTCCGCCCTATACTTGAATATGTGTCGGCATCATGAGATCCACATTGCCTAAGAAATATCAAACTCAGAAAGAACCCAGAGACAAGCCACCAGATTTTGTAAGAACAACTATTTTAGAGAGCCAGGAACGGTAACACAACTCCTTAAAGATCTCCAGTGGGACACCCTCCAATCAAGAAGAAAAACCCAAAGACTTAGCATTTTATATAAAATAACCTCATAGATATCCCACTAGATCAATACATCAAACGCAACACCAGATGCTCATGTAAACATAATAAACAGTTAGTACAAATCAGGCACTCAACAAACATATTTGGAAACAGCCTTTTCCCAGTCAAGATAAAATAGTGGAATTCTCTACTTCCAAGCATTGTATCAAGTACATCATTGAACTCATTCCAGATTAGTCTACCCCAACATGTAAAGAATTAATCCATAAGAGCCACCATGCGCACTGGTGTGATGTGTCCATAGGACATTTTACCAGTCAAAATACATATACAGATACTTGTGAATGTCTTTAGCTACAGGTGTCTGTAATATACTTGTGGGTGTCTTTAGCTACTGTTATCTGTAACATACTTGTGGATTGTGGATATCTTTCGCTACAGGTGTCTGTAACATACTTGTGGATGTCTAGCTACAGGTGTCTGTAATATACTTGTGGGTCTCTTCAGCTACTGTTATCTGTAACATACCTGTGGATGTGTTTAGCTACAGGTGTCTGACATACTTGTGGGTGTCTTTTGTTACAGATATCTGTTACATACTTGTAGGTGTCTTTAGCTACATGTGTCAGTAACATACATGTGGAAGTCTAGCTACAGGTGTCTGTAATATACTTGTAGGTGTCTTCAGCTACTGCTATCTGTAACATACTTGTGAATATCTTTAGCTACAGGTGTCTGTAATATACTTGTGGATTTCTAGCTAGAGGTGTCTGTAATATACTTGTGGGTGTCTTCAGCTATACTGTTATTTGTAACATACTTGTGGATGTCTTTAGTTACTGGTGTCTGTAATATACTTGTGGATGTCTAGCTACAGGTGTCTGTAATATACTTGTGGGTGTCTTCAGCTATACTGTTATTTGTAACATACTTGTGGATGTCTTTAGCTACAGGTGTCTGTTACATACTTGTGGGTGTCTCTAGCTACATGTGTCGGTAACATACTTGTGGAAATCTTGCGTTACAGGTCCCATTCCAGGCACTGCTGAATACAATCATCTGATGCGTATATGGGCCATTGGCTGCATCTCATTCACCCTCATCATGTTGGCTCTGGCAGTGTGGCTGCAAGCCAGGTGAGCTCGGCAGTTAGCAGTGCACACTGCGCATGCAATCAAAGTAATGTTTAATAATGTTGTTTTGCTACTTTGAACCTATCAGTGACACAATGTGTTTTCACCTAAGTCATGAGCCACCAGGTGAAACTATCTATAGGTACAGTACTGGAGTATCTTTAGTGACAATCACATGAGTGATGACATCTTACGTATGATCAAGATATTTGATCAGTTCAAGGAATTCTCTTTTAGGAGATATGTTTGAAGATAATTTTTAATTTAATTATATTTAAATGAGGGGTTGGGTTGTGTTACGAGAACAGCAATGAGAAGACACTTTTTTGGAAGAAGAAATGTACAATCAAGATATATGATGTACCAGCATTTTGAATTGATTTGTGATCATAGAACTTGTTGTAAATAAGGTGAACGTAGATTAATGTTGAAAGATGAAAATGCTCCATCATCCCAAGACCTACGTTTGTTTATGAAGACCCTTGTGAGTCGTCCTTGTGGTCTTACCTCAGCACATTGTCTTCTGTGTACATGTTGTGACCTTGTGGTGGTTGTACTTAACACAACACACACTGTTGCTGGTGCATCTCTAGTTGCTAGTTGGGGATGAACTACATGCAGACATAACAAATACAATACAACTTGGTATACTAGCATGTAAATTGCTTCTGGACTCGGTTACATTCATAGTTTTGAAAATATGGCAAGTTACCTTTCCGAGTTCTATGTTGTCTGAACAGAGCTTTTGACGTCTTCACAACGTCTTCATCAGCGTTGGTCTGCACCACCCTCGGTCATCATGTGACTGTATTGGTAACTGTCATATGATGACCGAGAGTGGCGCTGACCAACGCTGATGAAGACGTCGTGAAGACGTCGAAAGCTCCATTCAGAGCAACATAGGACTTGGAAAGGTAACTTGCCATATTTTTAACTTGGTATACCTTTTGTTTTCTACAAGGAAATACATTTGGTCCCTGGGGCAAAAAAGGAAAATGAAGAAAGCACAAAGGCGTAAATCTCTAAAAGGTGAGTTTTTTAAAGTGTTGACATCTGTTATGTGTTTCCTATAGCCCATCTGTGTTGACATCCTGTAATTAGCTTGCTTAACTTCCTCATATAACATTTAGTGTTAGTCTTGATTTACAGGGTACACATAATTACTGCAGACAAATTGTTGGTTTTCTGTTTAGATATCATAAGATTTATACATTTCATTATGATACAAGCTCTTTCCATAAAACCCAAAGGATTTGTTTCAACTGAATAAGTTCTGTTGACCTCCCATAATTTGCACTTTGTTATGCCATACTTGCTTCCAATCTTCCACTGCTGGCTCCTAAGGCAGTGTGTGTGTGTGTGTGTGTGTGTGTGTGTGTGTGTGTGTGTGTGTGTGTGTGTGTGTGTGTGTGTGTGTGTGTGTGTGTTTGTCCATATGTGTGTGCATGCGTGCGTGTTTATGTGTGTGTGCGCGTGTGTGCATGTTTGTGGGTGTGTTTGCATGTGTGTGTGTTTTTAGTGTAGTGTCATATATTTAAATTTGTGGATAGTTTTGCTGGGTGAAGATGTTCTTTGGGCTGATTGTAAATCCAAAGAAAGACTTGCTCAGAATCGTTGTTGTGCTTGGCCTGGCCAACATCAGATCTGATGCAGATGAAGACAGAGAGGTCAACAAGATAACCAATTTAGCCCCCACACACAGCCTTCTGGTACACCTCGTGAAGCACCTCATTGATTACTAGTAGATGAACATTCAACTCTTTTGATGAATTGCCTTTTGTCACATGGGTAACTTTTGCTTGATTTAATAGACACACCATCTAACTTAAAAAAAATTATTATTACAGATTAATTTACTGACTAGAGTGTTTTTATTAATGAAATATGACATATTATTATGATGTATTTCTTTTTATTTAATAATGCATTAATTTCCTTCTGCAGGTCAAATATATCACAGCAACACACAAAGATATCACAGCAACACACCAAGATATCACAGCAACACACAATGACATCACAGCAACACACAAAGATATTACAGCAACTCATAAATATATCACAGCTATAGAAAGAGATCCTAGGAAGATACAGAGAGATCACAGAAAGACAGTGATTATATACTTTTTTGAGCAACAAACCTTTACACAATTTAGGTTATGTTGTGTACGTCTAACAGTGTTTAATTAATTTGGCTGTTAATTTCATATACTGTTATAGACATGTGTGCTAGAAAGGTGACTATGCCCATTCAATGACTTAATTGTAACTGATTGTGCATGAAATAAAATTTGACAGTATAAGGAAGCTGTTTCTTGTCTGACAGCATGTCATCAGACTCAATAAGCTTTTATTCCAAGATTCACCTTTGACCTTTTCCTCTGTACTCATTAGAGCAGTTCTTCCAATATTTGCTATCAGTGAGAGTGTTTGCACCAAGAACACCAACAAAACTGTACCATATGTGCTCTTGTAGCAAAGAAACATATTTGTTATTGCTTCTCAATCTAAGTTCACCTTGTCCATCTGTCATTAAACAACACAACTACTTTCAGACAGCTTATGACTTACATTCAGTTTTGATGTGTATTTGAAAATGTATGTTAGTAAATAAAGCTTTGATATACCCTTAGCAAAAAGTCTATAGACTATTCGACAGGATTCTGCATATATGTTTTTCTGTACTATATTTTATATGCTATAGAATTCTTTATTGCATATTAGGCGAGCGACAAATCTAAAAAAAGTGCTTTATTTTAGGAGTTTAAATGCCACACACAAATGTTATATCATTTGAAAGCTCTACATCTCCCCGTCCCAACGAGGCCTTCGTAGAGCTGCCAGGTGAATCCAAGGTCAAACAAGGTCACCATCAAATGATGAATTGTAGAAATTGTGCGCTTCCACAATAGTCTTAACGTCACATATCTACTTTACCTAATTACAAGATGGCCAAGTAATATATTTTGGGAAAGTTTATTGTCTCCCATCAAAATGAGCTACGATGTGGAGGTGTTACCTGATAATACAAGTGGAGCTAAGATCAAACAAGGTCACAGGGAAATGTGGTCTATGATTAAAGAAATTATTTTAAAAAGACAGGGAAAGAAACATTTCCTGATTTCTTTCAAATTGATGAGAGAAAAAGTAACTGACAAGACTATTATTGCAAATAAATTTAATTCATTTTTCATCAGTATTGGTTCTACACTTGCACATCACAAATAACCAATACTGGAGATAACTCTTACAAAGACTATTTAACAGAGAGACATATACAGACTTTTAACTTTAAGCCAATAGACAATAGTACAACGATTAGCATAACTGATAGCTTACATCCAAAATCTAGCTGTGGTAAAGATGGTCTATCAACCAAATTACTAATGCTAATTAAAATTGAAATAAGTGAAGCAGTCACTCTAATCATTAACCAATCAATAACAACTGGCATATTTCCAGATAAATTAAAAATTGCTAAAGTTATTCCACTTTTTAAAAATGGTGATGAGACAGTCTTTGATAATTATCGTCCAATTTCTATCTTACCAGCTATTTCCAAGATATTTGAAAGATTTATGTTTAATCAAATACACGAACATTTCAATTCCAATAACTTATACTGTGAGAATCAATACGGGTTTAGGGAAAACCATTCTACGGAAGTTGCCACTCTAGAAATAATAGACGGAGTTGTCCAACAACTTGACCAATCAGCAACCCCAATAAACATATACCTAGACCTCTCTAAAGCCTTTGACACAATTGATCATAACATATTATTACAAAAACTAAATTATCATGGAATAAATGGTGCAGCACTAGATCTATATAAAAACTACTTACAAATTTCTTATGTTGAAATTTGGTGCTTACAAGTCGGAAGAAGCTGCATAAACACTGGTGTCCCACAAGGGTCTATTTTAGGACCCCTTCTAGTTAATGACATAATATTTTCAACTGATCATTTAAAATTCATAATGTATGCAGATGACACCAGTCTTTTTAGTACATTGAATAAATTCCAATCTCCGGATGGCCAAGTCCAAAATCAAAATATAAATAAAGAATTAGACAATATATGCAGGTGGCTAAAGGCAAACAAACTCTCTTAACATTACAAAAAACAAAATTCATGGTGTTTCATATGCCCCCAAAAGAAATCGAACTTCCTAAAATAGAAATAGATGGGACAAATATTGAATGTGTACATGATTTTATTTTTTTAGGTATCACCATAAACATATAAACATAACAGTGAATAAAATCAATAAAATAATTGCAATTTTAAATAAACTTAAACATGTATTACCTAAGAATATATTATCTATAATGTATAATTCGCTCATTCTTCCAAAGTTTAATTATGGCATATTGGTGTGGGGTTATCAAGCCCATCACATTTTTAAACTTCAAAAGAAAGCAGTGCGAATAGTTACTTCAAGTAAATACAATTCTCACACAGATCCCATCTTCAAAGAATGTAAATTTCTTAAGCTGGATGACATCTATAGACTCCAACAGCTCAAATTTTATTACAAATTGATCAACAAGGTTATACCAGAATACTTCAGTCGTATTCCATACACATACAACTTTGCAATTCACCAATACAACACACGTGGTAAAAACAACTTATTTATTCCCAGAGTTAATCATCAATATGCAAAAAAGTACATCAGACACAACATTATACAAACTGTTAACAATACTCCAAACATCATCCTTGATAACATTTATACACATAGTTTATATGGTTTTTCCACTTATACAAAAAATTACTCTATCAAGAATTATGAATCATGTCATAATTCTAACTGTTACATCTGTCATTCTTAAACTAGACATGACTTTGCATTTGTTTAAACTAATTTATGTATTATACTATACTATAATATACGATACTAAACATAATACTATGTTTACACATATATGTATGCATATATAGTTGATCACGTGATAATCATATAATTATGTGGGGTGGCTCCCATGATAGCGGCATATAATTGTCTTAATGGGAGTTTCCCTGACCTTACAATGAATTTTATATTGTAGTTTATGTATTTATGATGGTCAAAATAAATACTGTCTGTCTGTCTGTCTGTCTGTCTGATGAACATTACATTTTTTTGCAATACCACAAAAGTAATAAAGTTACAAAGATCCTGTAACTACTTCATTTATTTGTATGAGTCATATACCCATTGAAAGAACCATTTCTCCCCGTCAAAATGAGATATGACAGTTGTCAGTTGTTGGAGTAGGTGAGGAACGACGATCAAACAGAGTCACCATCAAGTGATAAATATTGTGTCATCCCGCAAATGTCATACAATAGACCTGCCTACCATTCCGGATTGTCCGGAATCATTCTGGAAAGTCACCTCAAATTACGGTATTACGGTGAGGGATGAAAATATTACGGACTGTCACCATGTTCGCCAATCACTCAAATTTAGCTTCCACTATATTCAACAGGTGGCAGCATATGTATGCAGCATGTTGTGACATGGTTTTTCATTCGCTGAGTCTGGTCGTAATCTAACCAATAGGAAACAGCATTATGACAAATTCGCATTTCCACGATCAAACAAAACGAAGTCACGCGGCACGAAATGATGGCTGACAGCGAAACGACGCCACCGCCAACCAAAAAGAAATGTGTAATGCCAAAAATTTTTGAGTGTTGTACTTGTAGTGTTAGGCCAACTGACTGTACTAAGACTAAGTTAGTGTATTTATTGAGGAGTTTAGTCTATCATTTACAACCTATTATACAGTCACTAGAGTCTAGGCGATGTCGCTACCCCCCCCCCCCCCGTGACAATATCTGACACGGTTCTGAATTACTGACAGGAAGCCTATATTCCTGAAAATCAGTGTAAATGGGAAGAGATGGATTACTGACAGGAAGTTTTTGGGGTAGGGAGGTCTGCATACAATATAAATTGTTGCGTATATCTACTTGACATATCAGGGGCAGACCCTGAATTGACATGTTGGGGAGTTTCCAAATTGGTATTACCAGTGGCGCAGGAATGAAATTCATATTGGGGGGCTACTGGAGCTCCAGCACCACTGAACAATTTTTGCCGCCACTCTGCTGTTGTTGGCTCGACTGCAGACCTGCCTATCATTCCGGATTGTCCGGAATCATTCCGGAAACACACGTCGTATTACGGCGAGGGGTGAAAATATTACGGATTCTTTCTTTATCACAATGATCGTCAATCACTTCCGTGCTCCTTAAATTTAGCTTCCACTATATTTAACAGGTGGCAGCATATATGCGCAGCTTGTTGTGACATGGTTTTTCATTCGCTGCTTCTGGTCGTAAACTGACCTATAGGAAAACACGTTACAAGAAATTCACATTTCCGCGCTCAGACAAAAAGAAATTACGCGGCATGAAATGATGGCAGAGATCGAAATGGCACAACACCACCAGCCAAGAAGAAACGGCACTCTAACCAGATATGTCTTGTGTGGACAGTGGTCACAACTAGTCGCGGCATTTGTGTAGAATCCGGACCCACCTCGATTTCACCATTATAACTTGAGTTTTGCCTAACTTTGATACCTCTGGCTCAGTGCATTAGTTGTGTTATTCAACATTATCCCAGGCATGTATACTTTTAAGAATACTGCGTCTTGGGACTTTTTTGAGGCGTAAATAGCGCCCCGGTTTGCACCAACATACGCCTCTATATCGCCCATTTTGCAAGCGCGATGCGGTAATGCACGACCGCAGCGATGTAGACTAGTGCAAAGCGGGCTGCTATTTGGACTTCAAAAGACACAATATTTTCGTAATATCAATATTTCTGGGATGATGTTGAATAAAGGAACTACAGAAGTGCCCTAGTCGCAACATTGTGCAGTATAAAGTTCGACATGCATTCAGCATGCTGTTTTTGAATGATACATAAAATCAGAATTACAATGGTTCATATTAAACAACACAACATTATTGAGGTTCTTTTGGTTGCTTAAAGACAGTAAAACAGTTATAGTCATTGTAAATTAGCAAATAGTGTATAGACGCATGTACAGTAGAGTTATGCTTCTTCACGTTTGATTTCCACCAATGCTGGTTATGAACTTCTACCTTACCTTGTTAACTGGACACTTCAAAACACCTCACAGTTTATTAGAGACAATTATGTTTTGGGTACAACTATCGTCATAGTCACAGTATTAAAGTATTACTGACATTGGTGTTCTTTTCCTGACAATATCAGACACGGTTCTGAACTATTACTGACAGCAGGCCTATATTCCTGAAAATTAGTGTAAATGGGAAGATGGATTACTGACAGGAAGTTTTTGGTGTAGGCAGGTCTGTATAAACATTATTTAAGAAAGTGAAAATGCATGTAAACAAACACACTTAGAGTGTGAACAATATATTGATGTATTTCCATAAAGGTCATGACATCAGAATTATTTCAAACTGTTGATCAAAAGAATTAATACTGAATGTGCAGCATTAACAGCACATTTTCTTCCCCTAATAGGCTAAACGAAATGAATTTTTTTGAAATTTTCTATCTGTAAACCCAATGCTCTTGTCAAGTAATGCGCCAAATATGAAGTCTGTTCATTGCGAACTGCTGCCACTAAGTCTGGTCAAACATGGTCATTTGAAAAATTAGAAAACCAGCTAGTCAGATGTTGTCGATGTTACCGCAGGCAATGCCACTGGGTATGCCCTTTTCTTTAACATGGTAAATGGCAGTGCGGCTAGTTCTTTCAGGTTGTACATGAAATTGCAACCACAGAATGTAATATTTTTTATATCACCGTAAAGATAATACTATTAACTAAAACTATGTCGCTGGACGTACCAATGAGTTTTCTTTACTTTTTGAGTTATTGCCGTTTGAATAGTGTGGATGCATATTATCCACACTGTGTCATCAGCTTTGATCGTTACGCGATCTGATTTCTTCACTCTGGCGAAAATCTGCTTGCAGTGTGCAATTTACTTTTTAACTACTTTTGTTTTGACCACCCAACCAATTCCATTTTGATTACTATTCCATCATTCCATCTCCTTTAGCCATATATATATACACAGACTCGGTTTTGTCCGCCGTTTTAACAAAAACCTGTACAAATTTTTTTCAGTATAATATCTGTGAGCTAAATCTCTAACACATTCCTTCACATTTGTGCCAATTGACTGTTGGAAAAGCTGTTTTCAGTTAAATACTTACGAAAATAGACAGTCCAAATCTCGTAATTAAAAGACTCCCAGGTAAAAAAACTCTGTGTGCTATCTGTGCTGTGTAAATAGCTTGATGCCCATAGTGTGTGACATGAATCAATGCAACATCAGGCAGAGTATTAAAATAGGCCAAGAGGGTTGGGGACACAAGGTATCAGTGATACGGTTTTTGACATGGCACGAAGTTTCCAGTCAGCACCCTCACAGCTTTGAAAGCGGCAGTTGAAATTTGGGTATAAAATACCACCTAGACAAAACAAATCAAAAACAAACAAAAATACTGTTTATGCAGAAAAACAACACAAGTCAAGTATAGATTGAAACAGGCCAAGTTAATGACATTTATTACAGCACTAGTAATTGTACACAACTATAATAAAATAAAATAATCACAGCAAGCATGCCGGCCCCTGACTGCTAATTTAAGACAATATGTATAATTCGCAAATGTATTGTGTGGTCACACCATTGATAATAATACTGTTTTCTCAACTCTTTTAAACTGTGTATGTGCGAACTGTGGAATATTTCTCTGCATAGAAGTAACCACATGTGAAGAAGAAAAAGATACAATACGGGTTATGTGACTAATAGTACTATAAAGTCAGTAATGTCACTGGAGTGTGTTTTGCGGTAAGATAGTTTTTTCATTAAAAAAAAATAGTAAGCTCTTCACTCAAGCAACTTTTAAATTTATAACAATATGTTAGCACAAATTACATTCTAAATGGTTATTCTAAATGGTTTATATCACACACAAGCATTTTTCACACCTGGGACAATTCACTTTACTGTCATCACTCTATGTAAATGAAAAGAATTACCACGGACACTGGCACTGTGACACGTCGGGCACTGCATTGTCATTGCCAATGCCAGGTTGATCCGGCATATCTCTTTTGTCTCTCACAACATCAGTGTCTGGTTCATGCAGATACGGTTGCGGACCATAATAAACCTCTTCATAATGATCTAATTCGTTGATGCCGTGAGAACCAGAGTGACTACATTTGTCACTACTGTCCAACATGATTAATTTTAGATCAGCCAGCAGAGGCAGCACCAAACAGCGAACAAGCAATGTGTTAAATTAAAGGGATTCTTGCTGTTCAAAGGGGAATAACTCAAAAAGTAAAGAAAATTCCATTAACTAAGTTTTAGGTAAGATTATAGTCTTTACAGTGATATAAAAATATTACACTTGTTGCAATTTCATGTACCACCTGAAACAACAAGCCAAACTGCTGTTTACCGTGTTAAAGAATAGGGCGTGCTCAGCGGCATTGCCTGACGTCATCAGAACCGCTAGGTGTCGCAACAAACTGTGCAGAAAATGTACAGAAAAGCGTGATCAAAAGGGCCCTTGAAAGGGTTTAACAATTTATTAAATATCAGGACACTATTTTTAGAGTATATTTCATTCAGATTGGAAATAAAAAAGATTTGTTTCACTTAGTCTTTAAGGAATTTAGGAAACCAGCAACTCTCATGGTGAAGTTATTGAAAGAAATCAGCAGATGTACTTCTTTTAATACCTATTTTGTGAATTATTTCAGTAGGAATACATGGCTTGATGATAGACGGAGAATATCTCGGCCATCTTCACTTCGCCGACGACATACTTATATGTGCTACTACACCGCAAGAACTACAAAACATGTTGCAGGAGCTAGCTGATGAAAGTGAAAAACAAGGCCTCAAGATGAACATCTCGAAAACAAAAGTAATGCTAGAAAATGACACACCAGTATATATCAACACGACGCAGATAGAGAACGTTGAAAGCTAGGTCTATCTGGGACAGCGTTACAGTATCTGGACATCATTCGCCAAACACCGCGACATCTTCAAGGGTAACTTTGGAACCTGCTTGAAGAGACAAGTCTTCAACTCATGCATACTTCCAGTGATGACATACGGCGCCATCTAGGCAAAGACAAGCTAGCAGCCGCACAAACTAAGATGGAAAGAAGTATGTTAAACATGACATATCGGGAGAGAAAAACAAACATATGGGTAAGGCAGAAGACAAAGGTCATAGACGTGATAGAACAAATCAGAAGACAAAAGTGGACCTGGGCAGACTACGAGATAACCGATGGACATCGCATATCACAACCTGGAGACCTTACGAAGGGAAACGATCTAGAGGAAGACCGGCGAGACGGTGGAGAAACGAACTAGAAGAATACTGGAAAGGCACCATCTGGCAGAGGATAGCGTAAGACAGGCAGATTTGGAAATGACATGCTGAGGCCTTTGCCCAACCACGGGATACTACGGCTGCACAATGATGATGATGACATGGTCAAAAGAATGTGATCTTTTGCACATGTTGCTGGAAAAGTTCCCTTGTTTATTCTGTTTTTGTTAAGGTATAGGTAATTATTGCACTATGTTCTCACAACTCTGCAATTATGCTAGCAAACATTGGGAACAAAGATGCAAAAATTTGGGGCTGATAAATCTATAAAGCCAAGTTGCTGAAGAGAAGAAGTTTACTTCCAGGCTGTTGATGCTGTAGAGCTGTTGGTGAAGAGAAGAGGTTCACTTCCAGGCTGTTGATGCTATAGAGTTGTTGGTGGAGAGATGAGGTTCACTTCCAGGCTGTTGATGCTATAGAGCTGTTGGTGGAGAGATGAGGTTCACTTCCAGGCTGTTGATGCTATAGAGTTGTTGGTGAAGAGAAGAGGTTCACTTCCAGGCTGTTGATGCTATAGAGTTGTTGGTGAAGAGAAGAGGTTCATTTCCAGGATGTTGATGCTATAGAGCTATTGGTGGAGAGATGAGGTTCATTTCTAGGCTGTTGATGCTATAGAGCTGTTTGTGGAGATATGAGGTTCACTTCAAGGCTGTTGATGCTGTAGAGCTGTTGGTGGAGAGATGAGGTTCACTTCCAGGCTGTTGATGCTATAGAGCTGTTGGTGGAGAGATGAGGTTCACTTCCAGGCTGTCGATGCTGTAGAGCTGTTGGTGGAGAGATGAGGTTCACTTCCAGGCTGTTCATGCTGTAGAGCTGTTGGTGGAGAGATGAGATTCACTTCCAGGCTGTTGATGCTGTAGAGCTGTTGGTGAACAGAAGAGGTTCACTTCCAGGCTGTTGATGCTGTAGAGCTGTCGGTGGGTGTCATTGCTGTAATGATATGAACCTTGCCAGTGATGTCACTAATAGAGACAACTTTGTTGCTATACTGTAGAACTTGGCAATCATTAACAGCATTTTCTATGAGCATCTTTATTGAGAGAGGGAGTGGAGAGGGGAGGCAGGGCGGGGTGAGAAATGTGTGAGAGTGATTCTCCCTGTCATGAAATATGTAACACTGAAGAACACCACCATCTTCAACACTGTTCAGACATTTTGTGTGTCTGCCACAGGTTTCTGACAGACAGACTAGACATTTGCTATTTCAAGAACATCTATAAAATAAGCTTTAATAATCCATTTAGTAAGTATCCATTTTCCACCTTCATATGGCAATCTAAAGAATCATTTAATAAATAAATGCCTCAAATATCATTCCTCTTAGCTTGAAGGTCTCAAAGGCAATGTTTGAGGAAGGTTTACCCTGAAATCTCTATTTGGTGGCTCCACAAATACTGGTACTTAATCCATCTGGCACAAGAAATACAACACACATGCAGGATAAATCATCTACTAATAGGTAATTTCTTGGGTGACCCCTTCAAAAGATGAAGCAGAATGTCACCCACTGCACCATAAATGGATAACATGGTATGCTTCACTTCACCATGGGCAAAGAAAGGTTTCATCACATTTCAGCTGTTTATTAAATTAGCCTAGCCATACATGCACATCCAGCAAATGACTTTAGCTGTCCACAACCGACAAATCAAAAAACCATTAGCACATCATTTAATTTGTGCTTATTTGATTGGGCGGGGCAGGCAGGGAGGGAACAGTGGAGGCTGATTGGCCACACTGCTTTGTGAGTGTCATTCACACATGCACAATCTACCTGATTTGTGGCTTCCTCCACACTGAGTGGCTGAGTGTCCTCAGCAGACATGTGCACAATGTTGTGGCAGTGTGACTGGTAGCCACCACTGGCATAGGACTCAGACAGATTAGTACAGGCTGGTCAGACTGACTCGTTCCAAGCAGGTCGTGTAGAAACTAAACATGAACAACTGAGCCAGTACTAACTCAAGACATGCAGCTAACAAGTAAGCATATTTAGACGTTTTGTCATATTAACTTTGAACAGTGTGTATTTGAATTGTGTACGTAGCAGCATTCCATTGGGTTGATGATACATACAATATGCCTGTTGGAAGTGATTATGCCATGTATTGACCAAGAATCGTGTTCCCATATTAAATTTACAAAATCAAGTATGTAAGTATATAAAATATAATTAATAAACTTTGAAATATTAAAATAAAATTTAAAACCACAGCTATTTAAACCCTTTTTTTTCAAGACAATTTGTCAGATTTACAAACATGGACTTTCTTGAAATGTTGCTGTTGTTCCTACAAAATAATTGGGTGTTATGATGCTCACCATGCAGTGGTTATAAAATTCTGTTCACTGTTTTATTTTTTAAATACATTAGAATTGGTAATTTTGAGTAGAATTCCTTCTGCCAAATTTGAACTTTCATAAAAAGCTTTTCAAAATGTGAATGCGATGAGAAAATGCCACAAACAATTGCCAGGGTTTCTCATTTCGCGCATGTTCTATTACAACAATAATTTCATAAACAGTTGTATAATGGTAATTCCACAATCAAGTTACTGCAATTCTAGAATTGCATGTTGCTGATGTACTTGAGAGTTCTAAGTGATGTGTCTGTGTGTGAGCAACTAGAGCTGTCCATGCTGTCCCCACTGCCACTTACTCAGCCTTTAACAGTGTCTCACTTAAAACAATGTGTCCATCTCACCAAGTTCTCCTATCAATCCTAATTGGTGTAAGCCATGTTTGGTTTGCAACTGTGAAAGCATAGCACTGAACTGACTGAGAGGGCAGATACTGGGGAGGATGGGAATGGGAGTAGAAGCAGATTCTGTCTACACGTAAACAAATGTTTGTAAACATGCAGTTCAATACAACAACAATCATCCCCAAATGTTTTAATAATATGTTAAAAGTTTATGATTAGGTTAACTATATACAGTATGTAAGGTGTGTTCCCAGCAGAACAGGACAATTCATGCACACAGATGGCAACAGGTTTGATTTCTGGAGTGAAGAGGTCAATAATATATTATTATAATATCAATGCGGACATGGAGACAACTATAGACCTTATCACATTTAAAAGTTATAAATGAACATATATAGTGCTGTTTTTCTTACTCTGTAGTGCAAACAATATGCAGTGTTGTTTTTTTTATTGTGTACTCACTTATGAAATGGTACGTCTTTTGAGAATACTACTCTATTAGATTGAAACAACAGTTGATGATCTGGCACTGTACCTGTGTTCATGTGTGTTAATTTAGTGTTGAGGTGGGATGCAGTATTTTACTGATTAGAGTGTTGGAATCTCAATTGAGAGGTTGTGTATTTTTTTTCTACAAATAGTCTTCGGGCAGTAATTGCGGCAAGGCTGTGAATGCTTAACAGATCACTGCCAGGGAGTAAAGTGTATTACACTTCAATTTCCATGTTTCAGTAGTTAGCCAAGTTAGTGTTAATTTGTGTTTATCACCATGATATCTATGGTCTGTACATCACAGTCGTTTACTTAAAATAACCGTGTAACTTGTAAATAAAATATTAGGGGGCCATGAGATTAAATGTTGTCTATCATGAATGGTTTGAAAGATTTTACAACAACAGTTATCAAATATTTATTGCTGCAAATTTCTCAGCCATTTCATGATATGATATATATATATATTTAATGTGTTCATTGTGTACATGTTTATTATGTGAATTTTGTCTATATTCCCCAAATTGTCAATGTCCATGTTAATGTAAGTTAAGCCAAAATGTTATAGTTTTTATCTGCTCCCCAAAATAAACTAGTTTGTCTAAAAGATATCTGTTCATGTGATTTTGTTTCAACCAGAATAGTACTGCTGTGCTGCGTTTAATGAATGATGTAATACTGTGTAGCGGAGGAAGTGAGAAGCATAAGCAAAGTGTCAGACAAAGCCATCCACATTGATGACTTTGTCAAGGAGATTGAGCGTCGCAAGAAGAAGGGGATATTCACAACTGAGTTTAAGGTAAGCTGTCACATTGTTATATGCCAAAGGATTCTAATGATTACATTTGGTCTGTTTGTGGATTCAGTGGTCATTCATACAGCTCTTGTTGGTTTAAACACTTTACTCAACAGCATTTGGCTTTTGAAGTAATTCTGAGGTTTGCCCACTTTCCAAACTGTTGGGGAATTAATGTTTGCCCTTCTTTTTAACATAGACAGTGTTTTTGCTGTGAATCACTGATTAAGTGAATGGTTGCTTAGCTGAGAGAGTAGGTGTTTGGGACAATGGTCTGTGAAGACTACTTAATTATTATTGAGTTATTGATATTTCAAGAGTTAGTTTATTATATGAAATGCAACGATAATAATAATAACGATGTTTGATGATAACGATAAGTGAGAACATGTGTAGAATATGGTTGTAATGGCGATGCCAGTGACTGTAGTGCAGTACTGTGGTTTGGTTGGGACACAGGAGAATCAATAGAGAGTATGTACTAGAAGAAGCCCAGCTCCCTGCTGCATTGTGGAGCACTGATATATGACTTGCTATGTAATTGGCAAGTTTGAGATGGGACTAAATCTAATGAGGTAGGTGTATACTGCCACCTGCATGACTGCCACCAGAGACAAGTTGCCTGCAGGCTAGTGCAGGCACAGAACAGTGACAGGCAAAGGGCAGTGGCAGGCATGGGACTGTGACAGGCAAAGAGCAGTGGCAGACACAGGCCAGTGGCAGGCACAGGACAGTAGCTGACACAGGACAGTGGTAGGCACAGGACAGTGGCAGACACAGGCCAGTGACAGGCACAGGACAGCGACAAGCTCAGGGCAGTGCAGGGACAGACCAGTGGCAGACACAGGACAGCGACAGGCACAGGACAATGGCAGGGCAAAACAGTCACAGGACAATGCAGGGACAGGATGGGGCAGGACAGTATTAAAAGACTACCAGACACAGGACAGTGTGTGGCAGGGCAAAGGTGTGAAAAACATCCTGATGCATTTGTTTTGAGTCAATCATGCAGACAGTGTGAGGTGACAGTGGCAAAGCTTTGCTGTTTATTGAGAACTATGTGTACTCTGTTTGGCTAATTGAATAGATAATGTACAACATACATACATCTAGGTAATGCACAACTTATTTCTGTACTTATTTTTCTATGCAAGTATTTTTTACTTAATACTTTCTTGGAGGGATACTTTTACTTTTACCTAAGTATTTTTAGAAGCTACATTTACTTTTACTTAGTTACTTTATTGGAGTACTTGTACCTGAGCACTGGCTGGGTTATTATAATGTTTTAAAAGAAGACCTACGTAAACCAAAACATTTATACATTATGGCTTTACTTATACCTCGCACTGGGTCTAAAGTTACCCCACACAAAATGCTAGTTGGGCCACTTGACAAACCCTCTTTGCATTAGCTACGTCTAATTATCTTTTCATGTTAGACATATTTCATTGATCGCAAAAGAATGGTAAATGATCAAAGTGTATGTGAATCAACATATTTGTTACTTAGAAATATGATTTTGTTTTATTTATAAAATTTATTTATGAAAAATGGCTTGTCTAACACTGCAGGCCCTACCCAGGACTCGCTGCAGCGTGAGTAATGTCCATTTAGGCAGAGCACTATATCATATGCAGAACAGTGTTTACACTAATCCTTTCTTCTTGTTGCCAGTGCAGACAAAAACTAAGAATTCCACGTAGGACCACTGTACATAGTGATACGATTATGTAGATAAATTAAGTTGAAACGTGTCTTTCATAATGTTACGTTCATTCTGATGTTAACAGTTTCCACGTGTCTTGAAGAATGGAAGAAGAAAAAACATTTGTAAATTATATTAATTGAATTATTTATTTTGTTATAATTTAAGACAATCATTTATGTTTACAGCCTGTATAAGCTTTTGTTATTTAGGTGACATCAGTTGCAACTGCTTATAGTTGACGTAGTTGAATGTAAGTATTTCAAAGTCATGTGTACTAGGGGAGGGCGATGAACTAAAATCACCACAGCTATGATGATATCGTAATTTGGTTAACATCTGTTATACAAACTACCAAAAATATCTATCGTCTTGATCGCACCACACACACACAGATGCATGAGACAGTTCCCAGAATGATCGTAAATCACATTTCTTATGATATAAATTTGAAAAAAGTTTTTGTGTTAAAGTCACCAGTTGATCGGGGTTCAATCCTCAAAACAGTCACAGAAAATAATGCACATCATTATGAACAATAAATTTATGCCTATCTGATTAACTGTTTGAATCCTAACACTAGTGTAGCGTTTGCGGCGAGGGGTCGGCAGGGAAGCATATGGGCACACGTTCACTCACTCAGTCGTACTAATGACAAGTCAGGTTATACGTTTTCACAGTTTATTATATGTGCGGAAAACCCTACCAATACAAGATCTAATACACAGTATACAGCTGTGTCTGCTAAATACTACCCAGTTATAAAGGTCAGAACAATAGGTTCAGACGGCGGCGGCTTATACAGCAACCGAATTGTAACCGATATATCCTAAAAGTCAGAACAATAGGTTCAGATGGCGGCGGCTATTACAGCAACCGAATTATAACCGAGATATTCTAAATGTCCGAACAATAAGTCAGACGGCGGCGGCCTATATACAGCAACCGAATTCTAGGTGTCAGAACGATAAGTCAGACGGCGGCGGCTTATATACAGCAACCGAATTATAACCGAGATATTCTAAATGTCGGAACAATAAGTCAGACGGTGGCGGCCTATATACAGCAACCGAATTCTAGGTGTCAGAACGATAAGTCAGACGGCGGCGGCTTATATACAGCAACCGAATTATAACCGAGATATTCTAAATGTCAGAACAATAAGTCAGACGGTGGCGGCCTATATACAGCAACCGAATTCTAGGTGTCAGAACGATAAGTCAGACGGCGGCGGCTTATATACAGCAACCGAATTATAACCGAGATATTCTAAATGTCAGAACAATAAGTCAGACGGTGGCGGCCTATATACAGCAACCGAATTCTAGGTGTCGGAACGATAAGTCGGACGGCAGCAGCTTATATACAGCAACCGAGTTACTCACCGAGTCTGCGAATAACTGATTGCCACGGGTGTACTGCGAGAGTCTTTTAGTACTTCTCGCAGGGCACTCGGTGACAGTACTTCACGAGAAACGTTCCTCCGGCAGTGTGCCCCAGTAGTCGCCCCGTACACCACTGGCCTGTGTTACACACAGTTCCAGCATGCATCTTCGAGCCTGTTCTAACTCCTTCGCAGTGTCTGGCTGCATCCCCCAACAACCAGCCTTTGAAGTGTCTGGCTGCATCTCCTGACAGCCAGCCCTGATCCTCATTAAAGCTCTCCTTATATACAGCTAAATCCTTAGCCTTGGGTGAGATGCTGACCATTTAGTTATGTCATTTCCAAAGTCTATGGGTCTCTAGAAATCTTGCCATGGTGCCAGTGAACTTATAGTAACCTTCTGAACAAAGGCCCCCTGTATAGGGTTCTTGCCTCCCCAAAACCAGATGGCCTCAAATGTAACACACACACACCCACACATACATGCATGCATGCACGCGCACACTCTCTCACACACACACACACACAAATAAGCTAACTCGATTATAATTAGATGATGCCAGTTTGTGAATAATATGAATGTTTTTAACTTTGCCTGTTACGTGACCAATTATGCTAGTCCATGATAAATGAGCATCTTCCACTGAGGACAACCATTGCTTTGCTTCTGTGGCAGCTTCAGGCAGATTCATTGTCCAGCACTCGCTGGCACTGTGGTGATTGACCCTGGTTTCAACAACTGAGCTCACAACATCAGTGGTTGTAGACTGAGACGTTTACATGATGTCGGGAATTATGTACATTGGTAAACATTGTTGCCAAATGCTCATCGTGAATCCTGAACTTTGCTGTGACGCTTCTTTGCTGGCCAGTGTCTATAATCCATTTCATCTATTTGGTCTCTGTGGCTAGGGTGTATGATCCATTTCATAAGAGCACCTACTTCAGCATTGCCCACTACAGGATGGCCACAGGTGGCAAGCGTGGCCAGACGACATCCCTCTGAATGAGAAACTGCATGGTGATATCAAGGCTTTGAGGACAACGGCATCATTTGTGAGGACGACAGGCATTCCTGTCTAAGTGAACGACGAAGAAGAAGATCTGTTTCATTTATTTGGTTTCTATAATCTGTTTTATCTGTTTGGTTTCTGTGGTCAGGATCTATGATCTGTTTCATCTATTTGGTTTCTATAATCTGTTTCATCTGCATGGTCTCTATGGCCAGGATCTATGATCTGTTCATCTACATGATCTCTATGGCCAAGATCTATGATCTGTTTCATCTACATGGTCTCTATGGCCAGGATCTATGATCTGTTCATCTACATGGTCTCTATGGCCAGGATCTATGATCTGTTTCATCTGCATGGTCTCTATGGCCAGGATCTATGATCTGTTCATCTACATGGTCTCTATGGCCAGGATCTATGATCTGTTTCATCTACATGGTCTCTATGGCCAGGATCTATGATCTGTTTCATCTACATGGTCTCTATGGCCAGGATCTATGATCTGTTCATCTACATGGTCTCTATGGCCAGGATCTATGATCTGTTTCATCTACATGGTCTCTATGGCCAGGATCTATGATCTGTTTCATCAATTTGGTCTCTGTGGTCAGGATGTATGATCTGATTCACCTATTTTTCTACTGTAGAGATGTAACAGAAGAAAACGTAAGCAACTTTCCATATATCCAACTTTCATGTTTTCACTTCTATGCACCTTACATTAACTGGCAGAGACAGCTTGATTGGGTGTCATGCTTCACTGGCTGTTTCTTCCTTGTAATGACAACACATGAAAGCAGACAGCTTACATATAAATGTGTTTTGGAAATATTGATTGCAGTGTCCTTGGAAACAGTTAATATTGATCAACACAAATGTAATTCTCAAATTTTCATACTCATCTTTTTATTTTTAAATCCCAATTCACAATCTCTTATCTTTTGCTCACTTTATATGAATATATTTGTACTCATAAAGTATAGTCGCATTGTAAAGAAAAAATACATTTGAGTTACTGTATATATATGGTCTTAAACAAGTGCAGAGAATAATTGTTCAAAAAATCACTTCAAAATCCTGCTGTACCGGCTATGAATAATGACGACTTGAGCCACAAGTCCTGTTGACAATGACAAATTGCTGTGAACTGTGGGAAGCACTCTGTCTCCAGTTGCCCTCACAAGCTACAGAGGAAGCTTAGGCAGAGACTGGCCTCATTAGTATCTGTAAAACACAGGCAGTGCTGTTTCTTTGCTGGCATCCTCCTAATTGTCAGCTGACTGGTAACACACAGGCAGACAAGCCAATTAAAGGTCTGTTCAATTGGCAACAGCCAAACAGGTGCTACTGAGTATAGACTCTGACAACCTTGCACAGACAATCAGCCTGGCACACACCATCGAACACTAATGCTAGAGTTTTCATTTTAATCTTTTTCTAAATTATTCATAATCATTCCATGACCTACTTGAAGGCTGCTTACATGTTAGTATGGTGTATATTTCTGTGTGTGTATTGTTGCTGGTCATCAGTCAATGCATGTGTATACTCTCTTGTATATTTTCCTGTCTCCAGTGGATCCTATGCCACTCGGTAGTCTGCATTAACTCCTTAGGTTTTAGGTGATTTTACTCCAAACAGCCCAAACGTGAGCTAACGCAGGAGTTCTATGGTGCTTGTTTGTGCGAATGCATTGCAGGTAGTTTGTTTATTTTACAGGCAGTTTAGATGATTGGGTATGGTGAAAGGGAGGTTCATGATTGCTGTTTGAAATGCTGTGGGGTTTTCTAGTTTAGTAATTTGTGGTGGGATCATATTCCAGATACCTAGGACAGTATTTGTATAGGCAATTACTAGCCACTTTATGCTTAGCCATTTGTGCAATTCATACAATCCAAGTAAAGTTTAGTTTTTAAGTAACTAAAATATGTTTTCCCAGTATAAGTTGTACATCAGTGTGGAGTGCATGTGTGTCTAACAAGTTGGTTGACCTCAGTCTGGAGTGCATGTGTGTCTGACAAGTTGGTTCTAGTTCTAGTTGTTTCCAGCACTCGGCAATGTTCTATTAACGGACTAGTCTGTATTATTGTGGTTACAATGTAATGGTCAAATGAGGAGTCATTCAACTAGTCAGCCTTTTTCAGAACATTATCGCCAAACCGACCTTTATATGCTGGCACTGAGCCTGACTGAGGGTAATCACTGCCAGGGTGCTTGTCATCCTCAGTGGTTCTTTTACATTCCAAATTGAGACAGATTGACCTCAGTGTAGAGTGCATGTGTGTCTGACAAGGTGGTTGACCTCAGTGTGGAGTGCATGAGTGTCTGACAAGTTGGTTGACCTCAGTGTAAAGTCCATGTGTGTCTGACAAGTTGGTTGACCTCAGTGTAGAGTGCATGTGTGTCTGACAAGTTGGTTGACCTCAGTGTAGAGTGCATGTGTGTCTGACAAGTTGGTTGACCTCAGTGTAGAGTGCATGTGTGTCTGACAAGTTGGTTGACCTCAGTGTAGAGTGCATGTGTGTCTGACAAGTTGGTTGACCTCAGTGTAGAGTGCATGTGTGTCTGACAAGTTGGTTGACCTCAGTGTATAGTGCATGTGTGTCTGACAAGTTGGTTGACCTCAGTGTAGAGTGCATGTGTGTCTGACAAGTTGGTTGACCCCAGTGTAGAGTGCATGTGTGTCTGACAAGTTGGTTGACCTCAGTGTAGAGTGCATGTGTGTCTGACAAGTTAGTTGACCTCAGTGTAGAGTGCATGTGTGTCTGACAAGTTGGTTGACCTTAGTGTAGAGTGCATGTGTGTCTGACAAGTTGGTTGACCCCAGTGTAGAGTGCATGTGTGTCTGACAAGTTGGTTGACCTCGGTGTAGAGTGCATGTGTGTCTGACATGTTAGTTGACCTCAGTGTAGAGTGCATGTGTGTCTGACAAGTTGGTTGACCTTAGTGTAGAGTGCATGTGTGTCTGACAAGTTAGTTTACCTCAGTGTAGAGTGCATGTGTGTCTGACAAGTTAGTTGACCTCAGTGTAGAGTGCATGTGTGTCTGACAAGTTAGTTGACCTCAGTGTAGAGTGCATGTGTGTCTGACAAGTTAGTTGACCTCAGTGTAGAGTGCATGTGTGTCTGACAAGTTGGTTGACCTTAGTGTAGAGTGCATGTGTGTCTGACAAGTTGGTTGACCTCAGTGTTGAGTACATGTGTGTCTGACAAGTTGGTTGACATCTGTGTGGAGTGCACTTGGGCTTACAATGTGAATCCAGTGTGTATACTGTGATCGAACTCGGTGCATGCAGTGCATATAATTTTAGTCAGGCACATACATGTAGCATAGTGTTTAAAGCATTGGACAAAATCTTAGTCAATAGATTCTTAGTTCAAATTCCCTGGTTGTCATTTCAAACCATGGTTCGTTCACTCCAAATTGTCCCAGTTCATTCAGTTATATAAATGAGTGTCTCACCATAGACATTGGTGGATATTCGTGTATGAATAGTACCATTGCAGCATGGCTGAGAAGTCGAGATGGTTTTTAACTGAACAGTTCTGCCAGGGATTGTCTGAAATATAAAGGGCTTTGAAAAATCCTAAAGACTGAATGCTGCACTTTTAATATGAATTCAATACAGTATGAATCTAGTACTTACAATGTGAATCCATTTCATGTAATGTGAATGCAGTGTTTACAGTGGGATTCCAGCACACATAGTATGCACTCAATGCAACCAGTATGAATCAGACTTGGGGCTGAAGTACTCGGTACTCATGTACACTCGTACTCATAAAACTTATGGGTCATGGACTCGTGCTCGTACTCATACTCATTGTACTCAGATTTTACGAGTACATTATGAGTACATCTGAGTACTTTCTCAATATGTACTGGGAAAAATAAATATATTTTGTTATAAAATAAAACTTTCCTGAAATATTTAAATGTTCAACTATTTTTAAAATACTTTGTTAATTCTGATAGAATACCACCTTACCATCCCTACACATAGTGCATCCTCATTCTCTAATAAACATGACTATGATACCCAAACATGGCAGCATCTTTTCCCAGCCAGAAACACCCTCTTCAGCAAACAATAATTGTAGGCTATCAGTTCAGGCCATAAACCTGTTTGTTTAATTAAGCCACCAGGATGTCCATAAAGAGCAGTTAACCCACCAATTAGACAGGAAATGCCTTTGATGTAGTCTGGATACCATGCCACTTGACAGTGGCTGACTGCTAAGAACAAGAAATGCCAGTCTTCCTCTGTAGAAGTAAGGTAGCTCAAGTCAGACTGCCCACTACACTAGTATAATCCCATGCCAGCAGCCTGGCTAAAAAGCCCAAAGGGGATGCTGAGCCTGTTATGTGGACATGTGCTAACCCTCTCAACAACTAGTAGTCTATGATCAGAAAATATAAACTGCAAACTTGTAATATCAGCAGATTGCTGATTGTAGAGGTGAGAGAATACCTCAGTCAGCCATGTACAGATCATTACATGCAGTGACTCACTGCAGTTCTGAGGTTTCCAACTGTGGCTCAGTTGGTCCCTCACCATCTCAGCATTCCGGCCTCATCAGCCTCAGTTGAAAGGGTATTTAGCATAGCCGAGAAAGTGTTCTGCCCTGAACGGTGCAGCCTGAAAGCCTCAACCTGTGAACAACTCATGTTCTTTCGGTGCAATGGCAAATAGATGATAAGATCATACGATGCCACTGAAATGAATGCCAATGAAGTGAATTTCACTGTTGATGAAATAGAGTTTTTTTTTAGTTTTCCTCATAAAAAATGTATCAACTGCCATTGCATATTCACTTGTGCTGAGTTATATAAATTAGATTAATTAAATAATTTTAAAATACGTTATTATTTTATATTTATACTTAAAAAAATGTACTCTTATTTTTATTTGTACTCGTGAGAATGTACTCGTACTTGTACTTGTACTCAGCTTTTAGCAATGTACTCATACTCGTACTCATCCATCATCAAAGTACTCGTACTCATACTTGTACTCATGAAAATGTACTCGGCCCCAGGTCTGGTTGAATACAGAACATGCAACATGAATCAGATGCCTACAATATGAACTCAGCACATACAATGGAAACTTAAAGTGCATACAATATGAACCCAGCACGTACACAATGGGAATATTATGCAAACAATCTTAAACCAAGTGCATACAACGTGACTATTATGTAATCCAGTGCTTACAATGAGAATGCTGTGCATATATCGTGAATGCAGTACAAAAAGTTATTCAAGTTCTTACAATGTGAATCTTGTGCAGTCAATGTGAATTCAGTGCTTACAATGTGAATGAACATAGAATGGTGTGAGTTGACCTCGGTGCCTGGGAGGAGATACACTTATGATGCTCCAAAGTTAGCGTATTAATATATAGATTACCCATGCCTGTATGATATGGAACCAGCTAAGTTAAGACAGTCGGTTCTGGTGCAATCCAACTATAATTTCTAAACAAAAACTATACACTACTGAAAACATATAAGAAAACCAGGGTAATGGTTACGTAATGCTATGACATGTGATTAAATATGCATACACATTATGTATAAAAATACATCTCTCAAATATATAGATCATATGAACAGCCATGTGCAAAATAATTATCTTTTTGATTTGTTTCAGGCACTGACAAGGGTTGAACTGGTTCAGAAATGTGAAGTTGCACTACTTCCCGAGAACACCATGAAGAATATATCATCCTTCAGCCTGCCAAGTAAGTGCGATTAAGACAGCATCTTTTCGGGTGACAACTCCTCATTGTCAAAAACACCATATCAAGTATTCTGACAATTACAGCCTATGATTATTGGTTAATTATGAATGGGCGAAGTAGGTGTGTGTTTGCATATGCATGCATATGTGCATATGTGTGAGTCTTGCAATGTTATTAAAAATTGTCCACTGATTACAAAGTCATAATCTAGCCTCACGTGTGCACATGCTTGCACACAGAGACCAGCAAGTGCTGAGCTAGCTCCAGAGAGCCAGACCACACGAAATGGCTGTATACGGGTGTACATACAACAACTAAGTCATTATGAGTTGTAAACCAAAACACTGCAAAAACCTTCCACATGTCTGTGACAGCTATAGTGCATTAATATGTGGCAACAGTGCATTTTTGATGTAGAGTATGTAAACACACCAGGTAGATGCTTAATTTACAATGGTATTACCATGTTATAATAAGAATTGTGGAGCAGTCTTTTTGGTGCCTCAACAGAAAGTGTTTATTAAATACAAGTGATTATTAGCTTATACTAATATACCAACATATAATATTGTCTCAGTTAGCAATTTAAACAATTTCCTTCATAACTATTTGTTAGTATAATTTCACATATAACAAAATATGAATTGCATTAATAGAGTGATAGTAATTGACACAAATCTGAATCATTAACATTAAACAATAAACTTTTGTTAACTGTGGGTTGGAAAAAAATTCAGCATGCCAGAGGCTAAATAAACGAATACTGTTATGTATCTTCCATGAACAAAATGCATAAATTTTCAATCCAAATTTAAGAAAGATGAGGAAAACCAACAAACAAAATACTATAATTTCATTGCAAACATATCTAACAGACCATGAAGATGCTAATAGTGCATGTGTTACACTGATTGTAACACATGGTCTACATGAGTTTTCTTGTTATGTTAAGAAGCACTTTTATTTAACAAATTACCAAGAACTCTGTTTAGTTCCAAACTGTTTCTTATGTTAACAAACTAAAGTTTGTTAACATAAGAAACAGTTTGGAACTAAACAGAGTTCTTGGTAATTTGTTAAATAAAAGTGCTTCTTAACATAACAAGAAAACTCATGTAGACCATGTGTTACAATCATTATCAGATTTAGCATGGTATTTATAAGTATGCCATGACTTATGTATCTTTCGGCAAATTGATTGATTCTATTAATATAAGCATCATAATATATATGTTTATTATAATCTTGACAGGACCCGCTTTCAGTGTCTCTTCCAAAAGACAACCAAAGTGGGGAGAACAAAGTTTGTGAAGTTTAACAATGGCAGGATGATGATTCAAATGTCTGACCTCTCCACTGATTGTCTGTTCCTATAACCACTGGGTCACCAAGTTCCAAACAATGTCGTACATGTTCTAGAAAGGAAAAGTTGAGTGAGAAGCTGATAATGTCTGCAGTATGACAGCTGCTTAACTGTGAATGTAAATGTTTATTGATTTCTATAGCACCATATTTATACAATAATATTCTATGGTGCTGTACAGTACAATAAATGGCATAGTAGAAAGTTAAAACAACACAAGCATTAAATATTGATATAAAAAAGTAAAACTATAAAATGATAAAATTAATAATTTCAATAGAAACATCGAACATATTTTATATAATTATTTAACAAGTGTAAAACTATTAAAATTAGTAAAATTAATAAGTTAATTGTATGCAATTCTAAAATTGTGAGTCTTCAGTTTGTTCTTAAAAACACTGACATTGTTGCAGCTGCGAATATCTTTTGGAAGGGAGTTCCACAGTTTCGGTGCAGCAATTTTAAAGCATGATCTCCCAGAGTTTTCCTTTTTGTCCTTGGTACAACAAGTTTAAGATCATCCTGCAATCTTAGACCGTAATGGATGCTTCTATAAGTCAGCATTTCCAACATATATTCTGGTCCATGGCCATGTAATGAATTAAATGTCAGTAAGCAAATTATATTTAATGCAAAATTCCAACCAGTGAAGTGACTTTAGTACTGGAGTGATATGGTTATATTTGCCGATTCTGCACAACACTCTGGCTGCGGTGTTTTGAACCATTTGTAATTTCCGTATAAGGTATTTTGGTAAGCCGATCAAAAGGGCATTACAGTAGTCAATATGGCTGTGGACCAGAGCATGTATCAGTTTCTCTGTACTCTGTTGATTAAGATATTTTCTGATTTTTCCGATGCTATAAAGTTGTGCGTAAGCTGCCCGACATTTGAACTTGACATGTTCTTCCATAGACATGTGTTTATTAAAATAAGTGCCCAAATTTTGCACACAATTCAGTGCATGTACCTCATAGCCCCCGATGTTAATGGCCGTGTTGGTGCATTTTGCTAGTTGTTGCGGAGTGCCAATTAAAATGTACTCAGTCTTGGAGTTATTAATTTTGAGTTTCATGCCTTGCATCCAGCTATTGATATCTCTGATGCATCGTTCCATGGACTCATGGTTACTGTCCATAGAATCAGAATGGAAACCACAGTAAACCTGATGATCATCAGTGTAGGCATGCCCCAGCTTCCCATGTTGATCAATGACAGAGAAAACAAGGCTAGAGTACTCTGTGAATTCAACAGGGCCTAGGCATGAGCCTTGCGGTACTCCCTGATCAAATTTAAACTGCTCGGACACCGTACCATTGATAGAAATACGCTGCGACCTTGATTGGAGATAAGAGGAAAACCAACTTAGAGCTGTGTCTGATACTCTAAAAGAACGATTCATGATATTTAACAAAATGTTGTGGTCCACTGTATCAAAAGCCAACGACAAGTAAATTAAAACCAGTTGTGTTACCTTCTGTTGATCCATGTTTAGAAGAATGTCAAACTGGACCTTAACTAGAGCGGTTTCTGTAGAATGCCCTGCTCTGTAAGCAGACTGACAAGGTGGCAACGGGAATCCACAGTCTGAGTGAAGACAAAGTTGGTTTACAACAGCTCGCTCAGTTAGTTTTGACACATACTGGAGATTCGATACAGGACGATAGTTTTTTGGAATAGGATCCGTGCAGTCTTCCACTTGTGTGGGAATTCCCCAGTAGCAATAGAGAGATTGATGATGTGTGTGAGGAGTGGCAGTAATTCCTCCATAACTGATGATTTCTTAGAATATGCAAGAAACATTAGTCTTGCTATTGGATACCATGTATCTGACCTTCTAGCAGAAGCATATCATAATTATGAATGTTTGGTCTCTCATTGATTTCACCTATCTTTGCAGTGTTTCTTCTCTGTTATTACTTCACATGGAGGTCATGATGCTTTCTTGATGTGAAGTTGCAAACATTGTTGATTGTCCCTATGTCACTGGCTTCTACTAGTTGGCCTGTGTAATCTGTTGTTGTTTTGTCGGTAAACAATGGTGGTGTAGTAAATATTGGATTACATATTCACAGATTAACATTGTAGCATTACCCAATCAGTTTTTTAAAGGAATAATGTCAGTTCCTCAATTTATTAGCATTTATTATATATTGTTCTTAATACTTCAATACATATGTTGAAAGTATAATTCCCACCAAATTACCTTTTATATAAACTAAAGGGGAAATGCTGATGTCATTGCAGGTGTTTCTTTATAACAAAATATTAATGTTCTTAATATGTTTTTATTTTAAGAGAAAAGTTGGATATAACTAGACTATTCTTTATGATATACTTGAGATGATGCTGTGATGTATAATGATAAATGTTATTTATTTTGAATACAAGTAATTTCATTTTGCATTGTAATAAAACATATATCAACATTTACATTGAACAAAACTCTGCCATTGTATATTATACAGGCCATATGCTAGGATCCAGATATATGTTTTGCCGTAGTTTCTTGCAGTCCAGTAATGGGCCATGACATATGGTCATAAGGAACTGTTTTTGTGGCAGTCATGGGTATACATTATAATTCATTCTGTTTTCTTTTCTGCTTTATTATGTGCTTTATACATTTGGTAAATAGTAGTGTACATGCATAACATTTTGAAGTAGCTTCTAGATTTATCAATACAATTTAAGCAAATTATAGCTACTTTTTGTTGTAGCTACTTCCCATTACAGCTACCAGGTACATTGTTTTCTAATTTAGCTACATGTTAGAGGACCAATTAATTATGCATTGAAGCAACTACCTGTTAAAGCTATTAGCTATACTAATTGTTTATATTTTTAACCAAGGAAGACCCAATTATCCGAGATGATGTAACATAACAATGCACCATATGTCTCCAGAACAGTTTTATTAAGACATAAATATATTAATTGCACACAGTACTCAAGGTGCAGTATAAGTTAATGTATAAAGTTTATTCCATATTACGCATTTTATGAACGAGATCAATCACAGCAATTTCATCACATGTTCATCTGCATAAAGAGATCTCTGTCATACTGGCCATATACTTGTGTTTCAACAGGACCACACTCTCATCACCTCTACAAACTCAAACATAATGGTACATGCCCACACGTTAATAAATTTCAGATTCTATCCCTCCACATGATTGCCAGTCTACATCTCCACCTCTGCACACATCTTCACTAACCGTGCACTGTGATGGAAGGCTGGCGGACTGCTGCTGTCTTAAGTCAAAATTTTCTTAATAATTCATATCTTTAATAATGAATGGTTCCCTCAACTGGATAATTCCATAAGTAGCTGTACCACAGTATATGGCTAATAGGAGTAGTTTTATTGTCAAACCCATTGAGTAGCTACAATGGGAATAAAACATAGCTAAAATAGGACACTTCCTATACAGTTTATCTGTATGATGTATCTACCTGTACCTCACAGGTGATCACTGTAGGGTTGTACTGGAGCCAAGGAAGAACTCTACCTGTATGATGTATCTACCTGTACCTCACAGGTGACCACTGTAGGGTTGTACTGGAGCCAAGGAAGAACTCTACCTGTATGATGTATCTACCTGTACCTCACAGGTGACCACTGTAGGGTTGTACTGGAGCCAAGGAAGAACTCTACCTGTATGATGTATCTACCTGTACCTCACAGGTGATCACTGTAGGGTCGTGCTGGAGCCAAGGAAGAACTCTACCTGTATGATGTATCTACCTGTACCTCACAGGTGACCACTGTAGGGTCGTACTGGAGCCAAGGAAGAACTCTACCTGTATGATGTATCTACCTGTACCTCACAGGTGATCACTGTAGGGTTGTACTGGAGCCAAGGAAGAACTCTACCTGTATGATGTATCTACCTGTACCTCACAGGTGATCACTGTAGGGTTGTACTGGAGCCAAAGAAGAACTCTACCTGTATGATGTATCTACCTGTACCTCACAGGTGATCACTGTAGGGTTGTACTGGAGCCAAGGAAGAACTCTACCTGTATGATGTATCTACCTGTACCTCACAGATGATCACTGTAGGGTTGTACTGGAGCCAAGGAAGAACTCTACCTGTATGATGTATCTACCTGTACCTCACAGATGATCACTGTAGGGTTGTACTGGAGCCAAGGAAGAACTCTACCTGTATGATGTATCTACCTGTACCTCACAGGTGATCACTGTAGGGTTGTACTGGAGCCAAGGAAGAACTCTACCTGTATGATGTATCTACCTGTACCTCATAGGTGATCACTGTAGGGTTGTACTGGAGTCAAGGAATAACTCTACCTGTATGATGTATCTACCTGTACCTCATAGGTGATCACTGTAGGGTTGTACTGGAGCCAAGGAAGAACTCTACCTGTATGATGTATCTACCTGTACCTCATAGGTGACCACTGTAGGGTTGTACTGGAGCCAAGGAAGAACTCTACCTGTATGATGTATCTACTTGTATCTCACAGGTGACCACTGTAGGGTCGTGCTGGAGCCAAGGAAGAACTCTACCTGTATGATGTATCTACTTGTATCTCACAGGTGACCACTGTAGGGTCGTGCTGGAGCCAAGGGAGAACTCTACCTGTATGATGTATCTACTTGTATCTCACAGGTGACCACTGTAGGGTCGTACTGGAGCCAAGGAAGAACTCTACCTGTATGATGTATCTACTTGTATCTCACAGGTGACCACTGTAGGGTTGTACTGGAGCCAAGGAAGAACTCTACCTGTATGATGTATCTACTTGTATCTCACAGGTGATCACTGTAGGGTCGTGCTGGAGCCAAGGGAGAACTCTACCTGTATGATGCATCTACTTGTATCTCACATGTGACCACTCTAGGGTCGTGCTGGAGCCAAGGGAGAACTGTACCTGTATGATGCATCTACTTGTATCTCACATGTGACCACTGTAGGGTCGTGCTGGAGCCAAGGGAGAACTCTACCTGTATGATGCATCTACTTGTATCTCACATGTGACCACTGTAGGATCATGCTGGAGCCAAGGGAGAACTCTACCTGTATGATGTATCTACTTGTATCTCACAGGTGACCACTGTAGGGTCGTGCTGGAGCCAAGGGAGAACGCTACCTTCTACATCAACGCCTGTTACATTGATGTAAGCAAGTCTTTTCAATATACAACAGTGTCTACATGTATCTATCAGCAGTGCTAGTGTCAGATGACCACTGACATTACTTCAGACTACTCTATGAAAGCTTAATGAAACAACTGTTTAGCTGGTACTCTAACGTACTTAACTAAATCATGATCAATAAACAACTGTTCAACTGATACTCTAATGTACTTAACTAAATCATGATCAATAAACAACTGTTCAACTGATACTCTAATGTACTTAACTAAATCATGATCAATAAACAACTGTTCAACTGGTACTCTAATGTACTTAACTAAATCATGATCAGTAAACAACTGTTCAACTGGTACTCTAATGTACTTAACTAAATCATGATCAATAAACAACTGTTCAACTGATACTCTAATGTACTTAACTAAATCATGATCAATAAACAACTGTTCAACTGGTACTCTAATGTACTTAACTAAATCATGATCAATAAACAACTGTTCAACTGATACTCTAATGTACTTAACTAAATCATGATCAGTAAACAACTGTTCAACTGGTACTCTAATGTACTTAACTAAATCATGATCAATAAACAACTGTTCAACTGGTACCCTAATGTACTTAACTAAATCATGATCAGTAAACAACTGTTCAACTGGTACTCTAATGTACTTAACTAAATCATGATCAATAAACAACTGTTCAACTGGTACCCTAATGTACTTAACTAAATCATGATCAGTAAACAACTGTTCAACTGGTACTCTAATGTACTTAACTAAATCATGATCAATAAACAACTGTTCAACTGGTACCCTAATGTACTTAACTAAATCATGATCAGTAAACAACTGTTCAACTGGTACTCTAATGTACTTAACTAAATCATGATCAATAAACAACTGTTCAACTGGTACTCTAATGTACTTAACTAAATCATGATCAGTAAACAACTGTTCAACTGGTACCCTAATGTACTTAACTAAATCATGATCAGTAAACAACTGTTCAACTGGTACTCTAATGTACTTAACTAAATCATGATCAATAAACAACTGTTCAACTGGTACCCTAATGTACTTAACTAAATCATGATCAGTAAACAACTGTTCAACTGGTACTCTAATGTACTTAACTAAATCATGATCAGTAAACAACTGTTCAACTGGTACTCTAATGTACTTAACTAAATCATGATCAATAAACAACTGTTCAACTGGTACCCTAATGTACTTAACTAAATCATGATCAGTAAACAACTGTTCAACTGGTACCCTAATGTACTTAACTAAATCATGATCAATAAACAACTGTTCAACTGGTACTCTAATGTACTTAACTAAATCATGATCAATAAACAACTGTTCAACTGATACTCTAATGTACTTAACTAAATCATGATCAGTAAACAACTGTTCAACTGGTACCCTAATGTACTTAACTAAATCATGATCAGTAAACAACTGTTCAACTGGTACTCTAATGTACTTAACTAAATCATGATCAATAAACAACTGTTCAACTGGTACTCTAATGTACTTAACTAAATCATGATCAATAAACAACTGTTCAACTGATACTCTAATGTACTTAACTAAATCATGATCAATAAACAACTGTTCAACTGGTACTCTAATGTTCTTAACTAAATCATGATCAATAAACAACTGTTCAACTGATACTCTAATGTACTTAACTAAATCATGATCAGTAAACAACTGTTCAACTGGTACTCTAATGTACTTAACTAAATCATGATCAATAAACAACTGTTCAACTGGTACCCTAATGTACTTAACTAAATCATGATCAGTAAACAACTGTTCAACTGGTACTCTAATGTACTTAACTAAATCATGATCAATAAACAACTGTTCAACTGGTACCCTAATGTACTTAACTAAATCATGATCAGTAAACAACTGTTCAACTGGTACTCTAATGTACTTAACTAAATCATGATCAATAAACAACTGTTCAACTGATACTCTAATGTACTTAACTAAATCATGATCAGTAAACAACTGTTCAACTGGTACTCTAATGTACTTAACTAAATCATGATCAATAAACAACTGTTCAACTGGTACTCTAATGTACTTAACTAAATCATGATCAATAAACAACTGTTCAACTGATACTCTAATGTACTTAACTAAATCATGATCAGTAAACAACTGTTCAACTGGTACTCTAATGTACTTAACTAAATCATGATCAATAAACAACTGTTCAACTGGTACCCTAATGTACTTAACTAAATCATGATCAGTAAACAACTGTTCAACTGGTACTCTAATGTACTTAACTAAATCATGATCAATAAACAACTGTTCAACTGGTACCCTAATGTACTTAACTAAATCATGATCAGTAAACAACTGTTCAACTGGTACTCTAATGTACTTAACTAAATCATGATCAATAAACAACTGTTCAACTGGTACCCTAATGTACTTAACTAAATCATGATCAGTAAACAACTGTTCAACTGGTACTCTAATGTACTTAACTAAATCATGATCAATAAACAACTGTTCAACTGGTACTCTAATGTACTTAACTAAATCATGATCAGTAAACAACTGTTCAACTGGTACCCTAATGTACTTAACTAAATCATGATCAGTAAACAACTGTTCAACTGGTACTCTAATGTACTTAACTAAATCATGATCAATAAACAACTGTTCAACTGGTACCCTAATGTACTTAACTAAATCATGATCAGTAAACAACTGTTCAACTGGTACTCTAATGTACTTAACTAAATCATGATCAGTAAACAACTGTTCAACTGGTACTCTAATGTACTTAACTAAATCATGATCAATAAACAACTGTTCAACTGGTACCCTAATGTACTTAACTAAATCATGATCAGTAAACAACTGTTCAACTGGTACCCTAATGTACTTAACTAAATCATGATCAATAAACAACTGTTCAACTGGTACTCTAATGTACTTAACTAAATCATGATCAATAAACAACTGTTCAACTGATACTCTAATGTACTTAACTAAATCATGATCAGTAAACAACTGTTCAACTGGTACCCTAATGTACTTAACTAAATCATGATCAGTAAACAACTGTTCAACTGGTACTCTAATGTACTTAACTAAATCATGATCAATAAACAACTGTTCAACTGGTACTCTAATGTACTTAACTAAATCATGATCAATAAACAACTGTTCAACTGATACTCTAATGTACTTAACTAAATCATGATCAATAAACAACTGTTCAACTGGTACTCTAATGTTCTTAACTAAATCATGATCAATAAACAACTGTTCAACTGATACTCTAATGTACTTAACTAAATCATGATCAGTAAACAACTGTTCAACTGGTACTCTAATGTACTTAACTAAATCATGATCAATAAACAACTGTTCAACTGGTACCCTAATGTACTTAACTAAATCATGATCAGTAAACAACTGTTCAACTGGTACTCTAATGTACTTAACTAAATCATGATCAATAAACAACTGTTCAACTGGTACCCTAATGTACTTAACTAAATCATGATCAGTAAACAACTGTTCAACTGGTACTCTAATGTACTTAACTAAATCATGATCAATAAACAACTGTTCAACTGATACTCTAATGTACTTAACTAAATCATGATCAGTAAACAACTGTTCAACTGGTACTCTAATGTACTTAACTAAATCATGATCAATAAACAACTGTTCAACTGGTACTCTAATGTACTTAACTAAATCATATTCAATAAACAACTGTTCAACTGGTACTCTAATGTACTTAACTAAATCATGATCAATAAACAACTGTTCAACTGGTACCCTAACGTGCTTAATTAAATCATGATCAGTAAACAAAGATTTTTCTTTTTGGCTAGATTACACAAAATATGCTTCACCAACTATCCATTATTTGTGTTTCAGTCATACAGAAAGACAAATGCTTACATTGTGGTTCAAGGTATGTTTGTGGTTTTATTATTCTTTTCAATAATCAAGTTTATCCAGTGATGATGTTGACACTGGTGTGTTGTATTTATCATTGGTCATGTAATATAAACCATCATGTGTAATTATAATCCAGTCATGTCTACATTAGCTGTATTTGTATGTAATATGTAACTAAAATGATGTTTCAAATACAAAATCTGCCAGTTTGGAAGATAGTTCAGATAGATGTATGCAGCTGGATATTTGATACCATTGACAGACTAGTAACAATACCCGTTTACCACAGATATAATACCCAATAATGAATGTCTCATAAATGCACAATGTCAACCTTACCAAAAATGGCTATAATTTGAATTCATTATTCTGACAGATTAATTGTGGTGTGGTTAAGTGCTGTTCATTTTGTAGAATTATTGTCAACCATGACAGCATATGTGTGCATGCATGCATGCATTTGTGATTGGTAATTGTGTGTTAACTCAACTATACTTTGATAAATGCTTTGACATTTGTTTAATGCTTTTGATAAAAGAATCTGGGGCAATGCTTGAGGCCAGCAACAGCCTGGCCTAGAGGGACACAGTGGAGAGCAACAAACGTATCTCTGCCTGCAGCTCAATCATTCTGCCACTGCAAGCCTACTGAAATGATGCCATTTTAACTAGTAGTTCCCAAATTTGGTTAATTACATATGTCTTTATATATAATAAAAAATATTATTCATATATCTTTAATATCAATGAAATTCTACATCAATTGCCAATAGTTGACTAAATGGACCAATACCCAATAAATACCCAATAACAAAAATTAGGGTCAAATACATTTTATGTAATACAGATAATTACAATTTATACAGGGTATGCAGGAGCTGGTTTCAAATCATATTTTAAGACCTGTTTCTATTTGGTGCCTACTTGCAGTTAGCATGATGGCAAATATCAACAAAAATAATTATTCCCTTTACAATTTCTTCTTACTGGTATAATTTTTTATTACAAACTTTTCTAGTACAGCACGGAGAAATCATGAAACATTTAGCCAAAGTAAACTGGTCCGTTCCAATGTTGCAAGAATGTTGTTCAACAAAATACTCCCCAAAGCAATATTTAAAAATAACTATTGTACTCAGATATAGAACCTGGTGAAAATGCATAACACCAGACTGAATAACTACAACACATTTTCTTCTACAATTCTGTTTTTTCATCTTTTGGCTATCTATTTTTTAATATTTCTGCCATTATCAGATAAATTCTGGTTTCATGTTAAATGTGGAAACATTATTATATGTGCCTATCATGTGTCATCAGGTGACCCACACACATAAGTATATCCATGACATGTAGTGTTGTTACTGTGTGCAACAGGCCCCACACGACACATGGTCAATGACTTCTGGCAGATGATCTGGCAAGAGAAAGTCTACTGCATCATCATGGCTACCAATCTCTTTGAGCATGCCAGAGTAAGTTTAGTTCTCACCAAGTCTCCAAAAACTTTCATTATAATCACTTCACAATTCCTTAACATGATAACTTGTATCATATAATGCATATTGAATGTTTTATTAGTTTAATGTAACTTTTACAAATGGAAGATATTTTCTAAACTGATCCATATTATTCTAACATATAGGGTACCAGGTGTGGCTCTAGGATTTAACCAATGGGGCCCAGAGCTACCCATCTACAGAACCAACTGCAACCCATGACCAAAACTTCAAACTGAATCACCCTTGAAGGTCACTAAAAACCTCCAACTATGCCCCCCGACCAGGGGTGAAGGTGCACCACCATGCCCTTCCCCCTTCACACCCACACTTGGATACAGGAAATCACCACTTTGCATTTAGTTACGTAATCAATATTTGAAACTAGTCAACATATATATTTCATTGCTATTACTTCAAGTGATAATGTCTGTCCATTTAAACGGAATCATACTCTCAAGACAGAGACAGATGTTTGTGTAGCAAGAGTGTGAGAAGTACTGACACAATGTACGTAGTCACTACAGAGATAGAGATGTTTATGTAGCAGCAGTGTGAGAAGTACTGACTGACACAATGAAAGTGGTCACTACAGAGATAGAGATGTTTGTGTTTGTGTAACAACAGTGTGAAAAGTGCTGGCACAATGAACATGGTCACTATAGAGATAGATATGTTTGTGTAGCAACAGTGTGAGAAATACTGGCACAATGAACATGGTCACTATAGAGATAGATATGTTTGTGTTTGTGTAGCAACAGTGTGAGAAATACTGGCACAATGAACATGGTCACTATAGAGATAGATATGTTTGTGTTTGTGTAGCAACAGTGTGAGAAATACTGGCACAATGAACATGGTCACTATAGAGATAGATATGTTTGTGTTTGTGTAGCAACAGTGTGAGAAATACTGGCACAATGAACATGGTCACTATAGAGATAGATATGTTTGTGTTTGTGTAGCAACAGTGTGAGAAATACTGGCACAATGAACATGGTCACTATAGAGATAGATATGTTTGTGTTTGTGTAGCAACAGTGTGAGAAATACTGGCACAATGAACATGGTCACTATAGAGATAGATATGTTTGTGTTTGTGTAGCAACAGTGTGAGAAATACTGGCACAATGAACATGGTCACTATAGAGATAGATATGTTTGTGTTTGTGTAGCAACAGTGTGAGAAATACTGGCACAATGAACATGGTCACTATAGAGATAGATATGTTTGTGTTTGTGTAGCAACAGTGTGAGAAATACTGGCACAATGAACATGGTCGCTACAGAGACATAGAAGTCTGGCTGAAGGACACACACATACTCGCAGACTTCTATATTCGCACATTCACAATCAAAAAGGTAAATACATTCATTTGGGCAGATAATAACAAGGAGGAAGATATTTTCTTATGAGAAGTGTTCTCACCTTTTTCTCACCTTTCTTCGCCTTCTCCCTGTGCGGGGTAGCAGGTTTTGCAGAGTCTCTTCCACTTCTTCCTGTCCTGAGCCCATTCTTCCTTCATCTGCCATGCCTTTTAATCTTTCCTCACGGTGTCCTGCCATCTAAACTTGGGCCTCCCTCTCGCTCGTTTCCCCTCTATCTTCATCTCCATGGTGGCTCTTATGTCTTCCCTTTCTTTTCCTTCTTTTCACATGACCAAACCACTCCAGCGTTCTTCTCCTCATGATGACAACATCGGCTCCTTTCAAGATGTCCTCATTCCTCCGGTGCTTCTGCAAGCTTACACCCATTGCCCATCTAATCTTATGAGAAGTGTAAATGAATATAATATTACAAGAGAAGTAACTGATGCCATTCATGGGGTGACTAGTGCATGTCCCTGGTGTGGCAGTAAAACCATTAAAGCAGTACCTAGACTATTATTAATTATCATGTGCCAAATAAAGTATTCAGCTGTAAATATAAGTATGCAATTAAACAAAATATATGACTAGTTTGAAATGTGTTTTGTGTTATTATGGTTGTCATTTGTCTGTTGCATTTCATAAAGACTTACAAGATCCAGCACATTTGTAGTGTCCTTTGCTTGTGTATGAAGGAGTGAAAACCAGAAATATTAAGAGTCATCATGCCAGGCTGTTCTTCATCCTTTGTTCCATCCATCATTTGATTCTGTCACAAATAGTTCAATAATAACCTTTTTTTGTTTGCACAAGCAGAGAACTTTCTAATGTGTTTCTTCAGTAATACTTGTGTGTTCTGTCTGCAAGTGTAGATGGACTCTGATGAAGAGAGAACTGTCACACAGTTTCAGTTTGCCTGCTGGACAGATCATGACTGTCCTAACCCCAGCTCACTGCTCGAGTACAGGCAGTGCATCAGAGCCTTCATGAAGGACCAGCCAGGGCCCATCGTCGTACATAGTGGGTCAGTGCTCTCAGGACCACATAGGTCCAATCAGACCACTCACAGACCACACTGGTCCACACACAGACCACACTGGTTCACTCACAGACAAGACTACCCACACAGCCAACCATCTTTTTGAACTTCTCCCTCTTGCAAGCGCTATAGAAGTATTAAGACAAGGACCACTAGATTTTTTAATAGTTTTTATCCGCAGGCTGTGAGTCACTTGAACCGCGAGATGCCATGAAACTGTTTTCAGTCGGTTTAGATTTTATGTCGCCATGCTAAATTATTTATTATTTTTTTAGTTATTTATTTATTTTGATTATTTATTTATTAACTTGACTACATGTATGTACATACTTTTTAACTGTCAGCTTAGTTTTTATATTGTCAGCTAATTTATTTATACATTTATTAATTATTTATTTAACTACATGTATACTTTTTAGGTAATGTTCAGATGGTATTAATATTATGTTATCAAGTTCACTTTATGTCAATAGATGTACGACTGTCTTAAAATATGTTGGCAGTTGGCCTTGGTTTAAATTTATACTAGTTTTAGCATAGTTTCATAATGTTTCTGATTGTATATTTTGCGTGTGCATGATGGGGGGCAAGGGAGACAAGCGTGCATGTATGTTGACACCACAACACCAAGAATTCCTCATACATTTTAAATGCTACTTGGTAATAAACAGTCTGAATCTGAGAGGTCCACTCACAGACCACACCGGTCCATTCACCGAGCACACAGGTCCACTCACAGACAACAAGAGTCCACTCATAGACCACACAGGTCCACTCACAGACCACATTGGTTCACTCACAAACCACACCAGTCCACTCACAGACCACACACCGGTCCACTCACAGACCACACCAGTCCAATGAGACCACACTGGTCTACTCAAACCACATTGGTCCAATGTGGCTGCACCGGTCCACTCACAGACCACACTGGTCCATTTGCAGACCACACAGATGCACTTCCAGACCACATGGGTCCATTTATAGACCACACTGGTCCACTCACAGACTATGTTGGTTCACTCACAGACCACACAGGTCCACTCACAGATCACACTGGTCCACTCACAAACAAAACTAGTCCCCTTGCAGACCACACAGGTCCAATGAGGCCACACCAGCCCACTCACAGACCACACAGGTCCAATTAGGCCACTCCAGTCCACTCACAGACCACACAGGTCCAAAGAGCCCCCACCGGTCCACTCACAGACCACATGAGTCTACTCATTTACCCCCACCACTGATACACTCACATTGGTCCATTCATAGACCACACAGGTCTACTCACATACCACATTGGTCCTCTCAGAGAACATATTGTTCCTCATCGCAATACAACTCGGTCATCTCTGAGACAATGTTGATGCCCTCACGGATCATCTTAGTCTTCTTAAACACTATTAAAATTAGGAATGTTGTCATTGTTTGTCCTCCTGAGTACCTTTTATAATAAATTGTTATGATGCACGCACGCACGCACGCACGCACGCACACACACACACCCAACACACACACACCCAACACACACACATACACACACACACACACAAACACACACCCAACACACAGTCACACACACATGTGCACGCGCGCACACGTACACACACACGGACCACACCAGTCTATGCCCACACATAAACCTATCAGTGAATATAATACCTTTAAAAGATTGTGAGACATGAGTCTTGTAAATGGCAAATCCTAGTTGAAACAGTTCTATATGTATGATGGGGCTAGACATGCATGATATTTTGCTACTAGTAGGTCTTTCGGAATGACACCACAACTGTGCATCTAGTAATTAGTAGACTACATGGTGGGTGTTTGCCAGTTCCTTGGCAGTTCTATGTGACAATCTCTTGTGCGACCATTGCAGCACTGGTGTCGGGCGGACGGGAGCCTTCATTGCTGTGGATGCCATGCTGGAGAGGCTGAGTGTAGTTAAGACGGTTGATATCTTCAACTATGTGTCTTCAATGAGACGGTGTCGCCAGAATATTGTGAGGACTCTGGTGAGTACCTGGCAGTGGTGTCGTCCCTGTAGGGTTGGTATGTAGAATGTCATACAGTCGGATAATGACCTGTCAGTCACTAAGTGTCCAGGCCTCTGTTAGTACCCGGTAGGTCCATCTTGTGACAGATTTTATTGTTATGACTGCAAGAATCATTCACTCAGATCAGTCAGTTAGTTTCATCAGTCAATTTTTGTATCATAACAAGAGCACTGGATCATTTTCATCAGGCAATTTTTTATCATAACAAGAGCACTGGTTCATTTTCATTAGTAAATGTTTGTTCATAACAAGAGCATTGGTTCATTTTCATCAGTCAATGTTCATGTATCATAATAAGAGCACTGGATCATTTGTGTCAGTTGATCATTCTGTGTCATGACAACAGCTCTTGGTCACTGACATCAGTTGATTGTTTTGTATCATAACAAAAGCTCTGATTAACTGACACAAGATGTTTGCATTGTATGACAGCAACAGTATGAGTTTATCTACAACACAGTGGCCATGTACCTGCGCTGTGGCGACACAGTGATCAGTGTGAAGCAACTTCCATTCATTGTGCAGAAGTTGTCAATGAAAAATCCTCAAACTCACAAGAGTGGCTTTGAGAAGGAATTCAAGGTGAGAATGTTCAATATCATTATGTGATGCATATTACATTATTATACATAAAATATTATAGAATATTTTGCAAAATAATTTCAAAAAATACTTTGCCAGAATTTATAGTTGCATAAAAATGTGTTTGTTCCAACACAGCAGCATTAAATTATATGTTTACATTTGATCTAAAAAAAGCAGTAATCCATACCCCATTGTCCAAAGGCATGCCTTAATAAAGTTTCTGTTGAATTGTTATTTGTAAAGTATTGTTTGCTGTTAAATGCTACTGAAACATGTGTCAGTTTTAATAGAGTTTAATTTCACCCCTCCCAACATTTTATTGCCATGAAACTACACAGTAATTAGAATTGGTTTTATAACTAATAAAAGTCCTACTTTAAAACATTGTCGTGTGAAAAAACAGTTATTATTTTATAAATCAGGTTTTCCATCAAAAGAATATGCATGCATTGGCATGTGTAGAAATTATTTGTGTCAAGATCTTATGATAAATGCACTATGTGATATTTAATTATTACACACTTGTCATGTTCTAACCAGAGAAATCTATATTACTAGTTCACTATAGTGTCCTGCTGCCTAATGCTGTCTAGTTCCATGTCACATGCTGTGTAATGCCATGTCATGCTGTGTACTGCCATATCATGCTGTATAATGTCATGCTATGTCATCCTGTATAATATTATAATATTGTGCTGTGTAATGCTGTATGTTGCTAGGTAATACCATGTCATGCTGTGTACCACCGTATTTTGCTATGTAAAGCTATTTCATACTGTACCACTATGTGTTGCTGTGTAATGCCATGTCATGCTATGTACCACCGTGTGTTGCTGTGTACTGTTATGTCATGCTGTGTACCACTGTGTGTTGCTGTGTAATGCCATGTCATGCTGTGTACCACCGTGTGTTGCTGTGTAATGCCATGTCATGCTGTGTACCACCGTGTGTTGCTGTGTAATACCATGTCATGCTGTGTACCACCGTGTGTTGCTGTGTAATGCCATGTCATGCTGTGTACCACCGTGTGTTGCTGTGTACTGTTATGTCATGCTGTGTACCACCGTGTGTTGCTGTGTAATGCCATGTCATGCTGTGTACCACCGTGTGTTGCTGTGTAATGCCATGTCATGCTGTGTACCACCGTGTGTTGCTGTGTAATGCCATGTCATGCTGTGTACCACCGTGTGTTGCTGTGTAATGCCAAGTCATGCTGTGTAATGCCATGTCATGCTGTGTACCACCGTGTGTTGCTGTGTAATGCCATGTCATGCTGTGTAATGCCATGTCATGCTGTGTACCACCGTGTGTTGCTGTGTAATGCCATGTCATGCTGTGTACCACCGTGTGTTGCTGTGTAATGCCATGTCATGCTGTGTACCACCGTGTGTTGCTGTTTAATGCCATGTCATGCTGTGTACCACCGTGTGTTGCTGTGTAATGCCAAGTCATGCTGTGTACCACCGTGTGTTGCTGTGTAATGCCATGTCATGCTGTGTACCACCGTGTGTTGCTGTGTAATGCCATGTCATGCTGTGTACCACCGTGTGTTGCTGTGTAATGCCATGTCATGCTGTGTACCACCGTGTGTTGCTGTGTAATGCCATGTCATGCTGTGTACCACTGTGTGTTGCTGTTTAATGCCATGTCATGCTGTGTACCACCGTGTATTGCTGCGTAATGCCATGTCATGCTGTGTACCACCCTGTGTTGCTGTGTAATGTCATTTCATCCTGTGTACCACTGTGTTGCTGTATAATGTCACGTCATCCTGTGTACTGCCGTGTGTTGCTGTATAATGTCACGTCATCCTGTGTGTTGCCGTGTAATGTTGCGTCATCCTGTGTACTGCCGTGTGTTGCTATATAATCTCATGTCATCCTGTGTACTGCCGTGTGTTGCTGTATAATATCCTGTCATCCTGTGTACCACTGTGTGTTGTTGTATAATGTCATGTCATCCTGTGTACCACAGTGTGTTGCTGTATAATGTCATCCTGTGTACTGCCGTGTGTTGCTGTATATTGTCATGTCATCCTGTGTACCACTGTGTGTTGCTGTGTAATGTCATATCATCCCATACACTGCTGTGTGATGCTGTATAATGTCATGTCATCCTGTGTACCACTGTGTGTTGGTGTATAATGTCATGTCATCCCGTGTACTGCCATGCATTGCTGTATAATGTCATGTCATCCTGTGTACCACCGTGTCTTGCTGTGTAATGTCATGTCATCCTGTGTATTGCCGTGTGTTGCTGTGTAATGCCATGTCATGTATACTGCCATGGTTTGCTGTGTAATGCCATGTCATCCTGTGTATTGCTGTGTAATGCCATGTCATCCTGTGTACTGTAATGTGTTGCTGTGTAATGTCATGACATCCTGTGTACTGCCGTGTGTTGCTGTGTAATTCCATGTGATGCTGTTTATGTGTTGCTGCAGACTCTGTGCAGTGTTGTGCCCAAGCTGACGGTAGGAGAGTGTGCAGGAGGACATCGCGCTGAGAACCGACGCAAGAGTCGAGACATCATGCTGCAACCACGTCAGTTGACAGGCTTCTATGTCACTTGACGTCATTCACCTGACAACCACTTCAGCTAATTTTTCTGTTCATTTTATTCTTTAATTAAAACAAATATGCATACAAAGACATATTTAGGTCCATATATTCGCACACACACACACACACACACACACACATGCGCACGGACACCACACACACGCATGCACACACACAACAGTTGTTAAAAGATGACATGAAAAGTAGACACACAAACACAGTTGGGACCCTGGTTTTGCTACCTAAATCATTACCTGACTTCCTGTTGTAGCAGAGCGAGCGAGACCCTATCTTGTGACACATGACAGCAGTGACAGCACTGACTACATCAACGCTGTTTATGTCGACGTCAGTATGATATGATTTCACCTGTTTTCATCTTGTCACTACCTGATTTTTTAAATGTATATGTTATATATGTATGTGTCTGTGCATGTTTCCACAGGTGCAGTCATGTATATATATATATATATGTGATGTTTGCAATGTGTGTATGTTTGCAATTATGTATGTGCATAACAAATGCAGTCATGTATGCATGCATGTATGTAAAAATAAATAAATATTTTATTCAAGTCTCCTTGTATAATTGCATTAAAATACAAAACAACAAAGATTTAAGATTCCATAACTTTATTGTATATATATAAAACATTGCATTAAAACAGAAATTGTCCATATTGAAATGCCAGTGATAACATTGGTCAGCACAAAAAAATTATAAAAACACTTCATGCATCACAGGCATTCTGTACATAGACCACTGAACAGAGAGTTATGAGAGACTGGTATAAACATCAATCATATAATTATGTCATGTGAGGCTCCAATTGGACAGAGCACAATGGTGCAGTGGGTAGAGCGTCTGACTCTTGACCGTGAGAACCCAGGTTCGAATCCTGTGCAACGGTGTCGAACCTTGGGCAAGTTCGTTCACTCTGCGTTGCTCCAGTTCACTCAGCTGTATGAATGAGTACCTGGCACCATGAGTGGTGGATATTTGTGTATGAATTGTGTTTGCGTATTAATTGCAGCATGACTGGATGCTTCCCAGAGAAGTCAAGATGGTGTTCGATTGAATAGGTCTGTTTGTAAACCACTTTGATCAGTCCTAAGGACTGGATAAAATATACTGTGCTATATAAGAACTTACCTTTACCTTTAACAGTCAGCTATCCTGAACCATCATCCTGTGTATGTGTGTTGGACAGATTGTTTTGTGTGTTGATAGGGTTACCGCCAAACCAATGCCTATGTTGTCACCCAGTGGCCACTCAAGAATACAATCAATGACATATGGCGACTTGTATATGACAACACAATTCCTACCATTGTCCTACTTCACAATGTATCATTCTCAACGGTGAGTTTTACTTCATGGTTCTAATCTTACAGTTTCAATGGATTTAATTTTTTTTATTTAGTTCAGTCACACACATACACACACACACACACACACACACACACACACACACACACACATGATTGTATATGTTAAAGGGAATAAAACAAAACCCTGTCGCTTGAATTCATATTATGTTATATCCTGCTGTATATTTTTATTTCCACCAAGAAAAAATTATTAAGAATTCAATAAATTAATAGTTCCACATTATATGCTGTCCAAATGGCCTTCTTCGGATATGCATATTTTTGGCGAACGTTTCAGTATGTCTACATGTGATGTCACACATAACATATACCGTATTCGTTCTATTAAGCGTACAGTACGCTTAGCAAATATTTGAGACGAGGAAATATGTTTAAAAAATCGTCCCTATTAAGCGTACATCCAAATGAGTCGAGTTTAAATAGACACAACGTCGTTGCCGGCCGATTGGTCACTTGGTTGATGCAAGAGCAGACTTTACTGCACCTGGCTAATTCCACCCGGCATCAAGCAAGCAGACTATGGCGAGTCGGGCATCGCTCACCGGCGAGCAAGTGGACTACGACGGCAGCAAGCGAATCCGGCATCGATCGCCGGCAAGCAAGCGGGGAATTTGTGTCGAATCCGGACCCATCTCAATTTCGCCGTTATAACTTGAGTTTTGCCTAACTTTTATACCTCAGTACGTTAGTTCCATCATTCAGCATCACCCCAGGTATATTTATATTACGAAAATACGACCAAGTTTGTGCTAGTCTGCGCTGCTGCGGTCGTGCGTTACCGCATTGCATGCGTAAAATGAGCGATATAGCAGCGTATATGCAGGGGTCGGCGTCATGAAGCGGCTAAGAACATTCTTAACGCTAAGATGATTGTCTTGGTAAATGACGTGATTTTTTAAATATAAGCGAACATAGGAATTTACGTAAACACGTGACGGTCAGTAGTTGCGTAACTTTAAGTACGCTTCATGAAACCGGCCCCAGGGCGCTATTTACGCCACAAAAGTGCGCTAAGACGCAATATTCCTAAACATAAATATGCCTGGGATAATGTTCAATTGATACCCTTGCATTTTTATCGTAACATAATCATTTTGTGACTATTTATCAACGTATTGTGTTTGTATTATGCCAGATATTTTTATTCAATCAAGGCAATATTTTTGAACACTCGGTTGCCCCGCTCCGCCACAACGAAACTGCCTATTGCAAGAGAATAAATACTAACCGATCCCTTACTACATAGCTAGCAGTATATTCGCCAGGTGGCACCATCGTCTCGCTTGGGTGTGCTAATGGCGTACGCCAAGTAAACATCTCGTTAGAGTTGGACACATTCACATTTCTATAAAACATTCAAATATAATACGTGTTTAGTATTATTAATGATGGTTGCTTAAGGGGACACGCGCTGCGGGATTTTCGATTTTTGACGATTTTTGGTGACATTTCGTTTTCAGCGTATTTAACTAATAAAACATCTTAACTTCAACTTCTAATTCATAAATTTTCATATTTATGTGTCTGTATGTGAAATAAATGCTTTATTTGATCACCAGTGTTGATGAGAGTTCCTTTGTCTTGCGAACAAATGCAGAAATTAGGCGTGTTTCACTCCTTAGTTACCGGTACTTTGCCTTACTGGAGGCTGCCATGTTGGATATCAAAATTTAGCTCTTTCTCCCGGCAGCAAGACGGGCTTATCCGCGGCGGGAAACGCTCATTAGTATGCAGCCAATCAGCATTAGAATCCGAGCCGATTCTATACGGAAATTTCCTTATATGGCACAATGCTCCGCGGATCCGCATTCTCTCGATTCTGATTGGCCAATGGCCGACCTTCGGACCTCTCCGGCAAGCTACGACATAGCAACAAAGTGAGACAATATGGCGGCCGTTGGTTTAGCTCAGTGATTTTGTCAGTTATTAGTACGCATTTTCTAGTCAAGATGCCGAAGGATCGCGGCGTAAAACAGACTACGACGAGAAAGTTTGGATCGAAGAAGCGGGCTCGGTTAGCACAGATGAAATCTGCGCGAGAACTACGGAATAAACTGACCAACATCGCCGGTGATAGCGCCGTGGCTAGCGGCAGCGGCCCGGCCCCGAGTGGCAGCGTGGTCACTGTGGAAGGTGACGTCGTGGAACCTGGCGAAATGGACGTTTGTGCTGGAGCTGACGATCAGCATTCTGTTCGCGAACCGTCGATCGCGTCCTCGTCACAGACAGATGAGCCCGATGTCGACGATGAGCCCGATGTCGACGAACCTCAACGTCCCGTCACAGACAACAGTTGTCTCTTTGTGCAAGTGGCCTCGTTGAAGAAACTCGTTGAGAGCCTTCCGTGCCCGGTTTGCCAGGGAGCTTTGACAGTTGTTGTCATCGACAAAAGGAAGGGCCCAGTCGTAGCATTCCGCACCGAGTGTACCGTTTGTGGACATGTCTGCAGTGAGACACTGTCTTCAGGCAGGATTGGTGATCGTGGCAGTCAGTCACCATTTGCCACAACGAGGAGATTGGTGGCAGGAACTATGGACTGTGGTGTTGGATTTTCGGGGCTACGTTGGATTTGTTGGTGGATGGATTCACCCTGCATCCATCAGAAGACGTATGTGAGACACCAGAAAGAGATAGCCACAGCAGTGATGGACACAGTGACCACTTGTCTCGATGCCAGTGCTGTTTATGTGAGAGAAGCATACGCCGACCTGTCTGGTGTCCCTCCAGAGGATGTGAGAGACATCAATGTATCATACGATGCAACCTGGATGACTCGAGGACACCAGTCCTACTACGGCATTGGCAGTGTCATCGACTTGATCACCGGCCTTGTGATTGACTATGCAGTACTGAGCTTATACTGCCATGGCTGCACCACTGTGGGGGACCACCTGGACAAAAACACTGATGAGTACCGAACATGGAAGGCAGCCCATGAGTGCAACAAAAACTTTGATGGCACTGCAGGTGGTATGGATGCTGCTGTTGCAGAGATCCTGTGGCGCCGCTTGGAACAGAGACACGGCTTCCGTTACGTCACCGTGCTGTCAGACGGCGACGCGAAGACATACAGCCACCTGGTGTCCCTGAATATCTACGGAGATGACTGTCAGGTTACCAAAGAAGAGTGCGTCAACCACGTGTCAAAGAGGCTTGGCACTGCCTTGAGAAAAGTCGCAGCCGAGGGTCGACAAGAAGGTGTTGTCACAGGTGGAAGGGGCTACGGCAAGCTGACAGCTGCTACAATCACGAAACTGACCAAGTACTATGGCAATGCCATACGAAGCCACCGAGATGATCTGGACGGTATGAGGAACGCAGTGTTTGCCACCTTCCTCCATGCACTGTCGACTGATGATGACCCACATCACGATCGCTGCCCAGCTGGGGTTTCAAGCTGGTGTTTCTATCGGCGCACTGTTGCAAAGGGTGAACGACCAGGGCCACACAAGGACAACATTGGCACACCCCTGTCACGTGAAGTAGGTCGCTTCGTGAAGCCTGTTTACGTGCGGCTTGGTGATAAGAACCTCCTCCGTCGATGCCTCAGGGTAAAGACGCAGAACCCAAACGAGAGTCTGCATTCGGTCGTGTGGCGGAAGTGTTTGAAGACGGACTTGCTTGGGAAACTGCGTGTCGAGGCTGGCGCTGCCATAGCTGTCAGTGAATTCAACCAGGGGACGGAGAAGACAGTGGCAGAAACAACAGCTGCCCTTGGGTTTCAGCCTGGTGAAGCCCAAGTGAAATTGACACTGTCGAAGGACCGAGAAAGGCTTGCTGCGAAAGGAAGAAAGGCTGATGCGCAAGAGAAGAAGAACCGTAAACGTCGACGTCTTCAACGGATTCGCCAGCAAGACCTGCTTACCCAGGCTGAGGGTGGGCCTTCCTATGCCTCCGGAGAGTTCTACTTCTAGGGACTCATGAAGAAAACAAACGGCTCTCTTCAGAGCCAAGAAAACAAACGGCTCTCTTCAGAGCCAAGAAAACAAACGGCTCTTTTCAGAGCCAACCACTCTTACAGAAGAGTTTGCTACACCATCATATTGTTGAATGTTTAGTCCAAAAGATGCATTTCCCACATATGAATAGTCAGAACAGGTGTATATATACACATTTGAACAGTCAAAAACCACCTGAATGGTAAACAAAATTGAAAAGATAAACACAAAAGTTTGTTTTGCTGTTTTCTCAGAATTCTGTTTTTATTCAATACATAAATTTCACGCGGATCTCGAGAGAAAACTAAGACATATCAACTCCAAATTTGGAGTACAAATACTTCAAGACATGCATTACAAAATGTCAGGAGGGATTCTGTATATCTGTCCATGTTTCCATTTTACCTCCCTGCACATTCAATGCATCCTATCAAAATAATCGGAAATTATGTCTAGTTTTCCAAAAAATTATTTTTGATATAAAAAAGTAAAAGAATAAAAAATCCTTCTGACATTTTGTAGATATTTGTATTTACTATACATGCAGCCTGTTTTGAATGTTGTAGCACAATGTATTGTTTCTGGGGATTTGCATGAAAATTGGTTTAGAATGGATCACTAAAAAAAATGGCTGCCATTTATATGGCAACCACCTGTCCAAAAAAAAAAATTCAACCTGCTATATCCATCTTAACCCACAATGATCATTTCCACCAAGTTTCAGTTCTCTATCATTAAAAGTAAAGAAAAAAGTTTGCCGCAGCCCCTGTCCCCTTAATGTTACCAGCTATTTATATATTCACGTGTGGTCAAAAGGAAACAAGAACGCTGCAAAGTATCCAGATATGTGTGAAAAAATGTTATGTAAAAGATCGTCAGATATCGCAGTAATTTGATATTGGGGGAGAAGACATTGCATTACGGATTCCCGGCATCGCCAAAAATGGGGGTATACGCTAATTAGGGCATGTATGCTAATTAGAACGAATACGGTACTCGCATCAGCCCGACCCTTTCAATGCATTCAAGTTTACAAGGATAGCTTTTGGGTCAAAACGAGCATCAGAATGAGTTATTGTGCGATATTCCGATATAATAGAAATACTAGTCATCATAGAGGAACAAGCAGTTATCTTACGGTTCCATGTGACTGGGCCTACAAGCTGGCAAGGTTTCACTGACTTTCGGCTCGTTTTCAGAATAATTATATCGATTGCAACCCATGGGAGATAATCTACATCAATAAACATACATAGCAAACAGATATTGTATCCAGCTACAGAAAGTAACGTGTATAGTCTTGTAATATCACTAGAATATTGATATATGAAGGAGGAGTTGTACAATTTATCATAACAGCTTAAATTAGTCAATGAAATTCCGTCCACCTCGGTAGTTCAAACGGTAGATGGGTTGGTTTCGTGTCATTTGTTTTATAACATCAAAACATTGATTTTCTTGACATTTTTTTGGTTTATGTTTTCACAAAATAATATAAACCAAATCATTTTTATACTATGATGCACAGTTTCTAAATATTTTTGTTGTAATTATTTATTCACCATTAAAATTACGATTTTCCATGGGAATCACTACACAGACAGATTTAAAATCGAATCTTATGCTACAAATGTATTTTTCTGTATTTTTGTAATGTTCTCAAATGTGTGTACACATGGAAAATGGATTTTAGCTAATGCCTTGTTTTTATTTCTTTTAATAACAATTTATATTATATATCAATGCTATATCCACATGTGAAAACTATGGAGGTCACGTAATTATGATATAGGCTGTTGTCTGCAAGACATATGCATTGTACATAATATGATCGTGTAGTAACAATGATTAATTTTGATGATAGCCTATGCAAATAACCAGATATTAGGACTAACTGTTAATTCCATACACTGTAACATACAAGTATATGTTATATATCTTATGATGTAGCAGAAATTTTGTAGGCTTACTTGTGTGGGTGAGTTGGTCCTTTATGGTCCCTGGTCTGTTGCAGCAATACCTAAAGTCTTGGCCTACTTGTGTAGGTGAGTTGGTCCTTTATGGTCCCTGGTCTGTTGCAGCAATACCTCGGGTCTTGGCCTACTTGTGTAGGTGAGTTGGTCCTCTATGGTCCCTGGTCTGTTGCAGCAATACCCCAGGTTTTGGCCTACTTGTGTGGGTGAGTTGGTCAACTACGGTCCTCTGTCCGTGCGACTTACACAGGAAGAAGAAACACCAACGATGACAACAAAGGTCTTCCAGATATGTAAAGTAGGTTCGCCTGTCTGTCTCATTTGTCTAAAGTCATGTTGTACATTCATAGTTGCTCATTGGTACATACTGTACATCAACATTAACATGTATTTGTTGTGTATTCATGTATGCTCTGTATATGTTGTATATGTGTGTTGTATATAATCAGTGTTTGCTAGTGTATGTAGAAGTGTTTTGTTGTTATACATCAAGATCAGAATGTTTTATATACATACATGTACATCTGTGTTTGACCTAACTTAAGTTCAATTATCGGACAATGACCGACTGCCTTGACATTTGTTAAACCTGAAGTTAAATTCACTCAAATCAGGCTGATCTAAGATGCAAGCAATCTTAACACTGGGCTGGTGTTAGTACCAATGTCATCACTCTATAGTTGTGTTGTTAGATGTCAGTAGACAGGTGTTTGCATGTAGTGTTTTGTGTTCCGCTTCTTGTGAGCACAGTATAGCTAATGTGGTTAGATGCAACACTTCTTTTATTCTTATCACGTTGTCCAAATATAGTTCCGTAGCAAGATTGGGAGAGATTTGTACAATATTTTGAAATCTATGGTCAAATAAACACTGATAATTATCAAGCATTGAGGTAACCAGAAAGACATGCCAAGTATATGTCACACTGATGTGCTACCAAGTGCCATGATTGCCTCCCACAAGTAAGAGCACCTACAGCAGCTTGACGTGGCTATAGCAGACATGAGTCATGTCGTGTACTTGTCATATTACATGTGTTGTTGATTGACAGCTCAAGAAATATGAAGGCCTGATGGAAGAGATTGTGAAGTATATGCAGGAGAGGTCCACACCAGTGAGCTCCCAAGTAACTGTCCACTTCTCTAGAGCACACAGTGCATGGCATGAAGTGACCTCACATTAGCCCATTATACTATGTATAATACTACTTTAGGTATTTCAGGTAGAAACTGTGTCAAGATGTTCATGGTGCTTCAGTGCTTACATGTGTTGTCATTTATTGATTATGTCTACATGTTTTGTATACATATGTATATATATATATATACAGTATATATATATAATATATATTATGTGTGTGTGCGTGCATGTTTATAAGTATATATGCATGTTAAGATGCATGTTTACAAATATACTTTCTACTGATTGGCAATTTATTTGTCAACATTGAGTATTTTGTAAGATAATTTATGTATTTTGACACTCCTAATAATCTGGTGGTGGAATTTTCCATGTTTTCAAATATAAGTCATTATGCCTCTACAGTTACCCTCCGAGGTAGAGGAATGTATGTACAAGTAAAATTGATGAAACTACAACTAAATTATTTAATGCCCATTAGAAACAGTACTGTATGCTACAGGCACATAAAAAGAATGGCATGTCATCAAATATATGTTCTCAAAATGCATATGTAGCAACTTAACTTACATATATATATATATACATGTATATACATATATATTGATAGAATCTAATGTTGAATATCTGAGAGTTATGAATGATTTGCACCATGTCCTACATCAGAGTTGCTTTCTCATATTCTTGGGTACAACCCGCAGGTGTTGGTGGCACTGCAAGTGTCCAACAGTGGCAGTACCCAGCCGGTCATTCGTACAGTGAAGATGTTCACCCTGCATTGCTGGCCATCCAGTCAGAAGGTGCCCACTGCAGCCACTGGTCTCATAGAGCTCCTGTCACGTGTCGACGACTGGCAGTTGAAGCATTGTCACGGACGCATCCCAACCTGTGTCATATCTAGGTAACTATTACTGACATCACCTCTGGCTAACTGATGACATATCTAGGTAACTATTACTGACATCATCACTACCTAAAGATCTACCAGAAGGTGAAAGCAGCATGCAATACAACACACATGTTAGTGCTCAGTGTATCTCAAAGTTACAAAGAAGACTGAACTTCTGGTCTGGTCTTAATAATATGTTGCAGTTGTTGGCTCAGCTGTTTATTGGATGAACATGTACAAGTCATGATGATTTTGCTTGTATCAAATTTATGCACATACAGAAAGTGTTTTTTATTTTAAAAAAATGGCGGCTTCTCTGGGTTCGCTCTAACATAAACCAGTATAGATTTTAGCTAATTAACATATTCTATAATTTCATTAATCACATTTCTATAACCAACTGATTTTATGAATGTATTATATTATTGCAGGAATGGTGTGAGTCGCTGTGGCTGCTACTGTGTCATAAGTGATGTTGACGGTATGTTGTTGCAGGAATGGTGTGAGTCGCTGTGGCTGCTACTGTGTCATAAGTGATGTTGATGGTATGTTGTTGCAGGAATGGTGTGAGTCGCTGTGGCTGCTACTGTGTCATAAGTGATGTTGATGGTATGTTGTTCCGCGAATTGTGTGAGTCACTCAAGCTGATACTGTGTTATAAGTCCTCCCTTTGTGCTGGTACCTTGTCGATGGTGGGGAGGCTTGCGTGTCCCAAGGACTCTGGGAGTTATACCGGCGGGGGCTTTAGCCCCTGGCAGGTTTAACCAAGCCAGGCAGTCCCGGAGGAGGAGGGACCAGACGAAACCCAGCACCTGGTCCTCCAGGTTGGAGGTTGGGCGTGGGGCTAACAACCCACCCTGTAAAAACATCCTGTTTTACGGAAACTACAACAAACACAACTACCACAAGGGGCCCGATAGCGGACTTGAGCCAGCCATCTGGCAATATGACCACCTCTGCTCAAAGCCTGCACGAAGAAGGCTGGGGTGCAAAAGATAGTCTGCTCGGACCCAAAACTAAGATCCGCTTAGGTATATGGAATGCCAGCACCATGAATGAGACATCAAAGCTAGCGCAGGTCATCCACGAGATGAAAAGATACAGACTGGACATCCTAGGGGTTAGTGAGTGCCGATGGATTGGTTCTGGATGCCAGGTGACCAGCAATGGATCAGTCATCCTATACTTAGCACATGAAGACACACACACATCCATGGTGTAGCCCTTATAGTCTCCAGAGAAAAGGCCAACACCTTGTTAAAATGGAAACCCATCAGTGATAGGATGATCAGAGCACGTTTTTACTCCAAACACTGCAAGCTTACCATCATTCAGTGTTACATACTACAGGTGTAACTAATGAGGCTGACAAAGAAGAGGAAAAGGAAGATTGATATGAGCAGTTAAACAAGCAGTCTCCAAAGTCCCACAGCATGACATGCTTTTGACTATGGGTGACATGAATGCCAAAGATGAATGACAATGGTGTATGTCTTGTTGACTTCTACTTAAACAACAACTGTGTAATCGGAAGTACCATCTTTGTACACTGAGACATCCACAAGATCACCTGGAAATCACCTGATGGTAGAACACGCAACCAAACTGACCACATCATCATCAATGGAAAGTGGCACCGGTCCCATCAAGATGTGAGAGCTTGCTGTGGAGTTGACATTAACAGCCACCACCACCACCTGGTAACAGCAAGCATCAAGTTGAAGCTCTGCAGAGTGGTGCAGCAGAGTCAGCATCGAAAACAAGTAGACATCACAATTAAGGCTCAAATGTCCAGTCACCAACGAGGAGTTTGTTTTGGAGCTGAGAAATCGCTTTAGTGCATTAGCTGACACATCAGGGGAGTCTGACCACGAAACCACCAGCAACTGGGATATCATCAAAAAGACCTATGTTGAAGTAGTCTTACCAAAGAAGTAGTCTTACCAAAGTCTTGGGTTATAAGAAGAAAAACCACAAGAAATGGTTAACACCTGGAACATGGAAAAATATTTAGGAAAGGAAACAATTGAAAGCCAAGAAGCTGAACACCAAGTCACCAAGGCTCCAAGAGCGGTTCCAAGAAGCCTACAAAAACAAAGACAAGGAGGTTAAACAGAGTGCCAGGAGTGACAAGAGGTCCTTTGTAGGAGGGTTGGCAGCAGAAGCTGAGCATGCTGCAGCAAGGGGTGAGCTTGTCTATAAGATCACCAAGCGTCTCTGTGGTAATTATGCCAATCACTCTTCGTCTGTGAAAGGCAAAGATGGCAGCACTATAACAACCAAGCGCGAGCAGGCAGTCAGATGGGTTGAGCACTTCCGTGAAGTTCTGAATCACCCTCGGCCAGACGAACTCGCCGACCCTCCACCAGCATCAGATGTCCTATCGACATCGGTCCACTACAGAGACAGAAGTCTAAAGCGCCATCAATGCCATGAAGTGTAGTAAAGCCCCAAGCATAGACTCCATTCATGCTGAGATGTTGAAGGCAGACCACAATACAGTTACTAGTGTTCTGACTGACTTGTTCAAGACCATCTGGGATGAAGACATTATCCCAAGTGACTGGACTAAAGGACTCATTGTAAAGCTCCCTAAGAAAGGCAACCTTCAAATTTGCAACAACTGGCCAGGAATCACCCTCTTGTCCATCCCCAGTAAGGTTTTCTGCAGTCCTTCTTGGAAGAATCGAGACAGCTATTGACAACAAGCTGAGGCAAGAACAAGCTGGATTCCGGAAGAAGACCGGCTGCAATACTGTGGTCCTAGAGATCAAACGCTGACGCTTGCGAAGGCTTGGACACATCCTTAGAATGGGTCAAGACCACATTCCTAAAGTCGCCCTGAGATGGACACTACCTGGGAAGAGAAAGCCTTGATGCCCAAAGACCACCTGGCATAGGACAGTGACAGCATAACTGGCTGAGATGAAACTTTCGTGGGCCGAGGCACAGTCCAATGCAAAAGACCGAACCCAGTGGGGAGACATTGTCGAAGCCTTATGTCCCATCAGGGACAAAGAGGATAACGAACAAACGATGTGTTGTAAGTGATGTTGATGGTATGTTGTTGCAGGAATGGTGTGAGTCGCTGTGATTGCAACTGTGTCATAAGTGATGTTGATGGTATGTTGTTGCAGGAATGGTGTGAGTCACTGTTGCTGCTGCTGTGTCATAAATGATGTTGATGGTATGTTGTTGCAGGAATGGTGTGAGTCACTGTGACTGCAACTGTGTCATAAGTGATGTTGATGGTATGTTGTTGCAGGAATGGTGTGAGTCACTGTACCTGCTACTTTGTCATAAGTGATGTTGATGGCGTGTTGTTGCAGGAATGGTGTGAGTCACTGTGACTGCAACTGTGTCATAAGTGATGTTGATGGTATGTTGTTGCAGGAATGGTGTGAGTCACTGTACCTGCTACTGTGTCATAAGTGATGTTGATGGCGTGTTGTTGCAGGAATGGTGTGAGTCACTGTGACTGCAACTGTGTCATAAGTGATGTTGATGGTATGTTGTTGCAGGAATGGTGTGAGTCACTGTACCTGCTACTGTGTCATAAGTGATGTTGATGGCGTGTTGTTGCAGGAATGGTGTGAGTCGCTGTGGCTGCTACTGTGTCATAAGCATAGCCTGGGACAAACTCCGCGAGGAAGGAGTAGTTGACATCTTTTATGCGGTCAAGATGGTCAAGATGAATAGACCTCAGTTGGTGGACACCTTGGTAGGTTTACAGCACATGACTCAGACCACCCAGGTATCTAGAACCTGGTATCTAGAACCTGGTAGGTATTCAGTTCAGTCTTAAATTACTGTATGTTTTATGTTGTTTAGTGTTAATTTTTCCATTTGATTTGACGTTTTTAGTGATGAAGTTACCGCCGCTGTGACAATACAAGGCATTGACTGGTGAGAGATTTGGAGGGTAAATTAACAGACTTGTGCTAAAAATGTGATCACTGCTGTTTTTTCAGGAGAAGTACAGCTTTTTGTATCTGGTAATACGATACATGGTGCACCATATACTGCAGAATGAGTCAGGCCTCCATATCAGGTTCAGATCAGTCTCAGAGTCGAGTGCATGAGGAGAATGATATTGTGAGTTAGGGTGCTGGGGTTTGTCTTGGCATTTTGCTTGGTGGGATGTGTAGTTCCTGAACTATATCTCAGTGTAGGTGGTGGTGGAAGAACTCAAGGTGGAGTGGGTTGAAATAGATTCCAGTGTAGTTGGTAGTGGAACAACTCAAGGTGGAGTGAGTTGAAGTAGATTCCAGTGTAGTTGGTAGTGTAACAACTTAAGGTGGAGTGAGTTGAAGTAGATTCCAGTGTAGTTGGTAGTGGAACAACTCATGGTGGAGTGAATCGAAGAAGACTCCAGTGTAGCTGGTAGTGGAAGTAATCAAGGTGGAATGAGTTGAAGTAGATTCCAGTGTGGTTGGTAGTGGAAAAACTCATGGTGGAGTGAATCGAAGTAGATTCCAGTGTAGCTGGTAGTGGAACAACTTAAGGTGGAATGAATCGAGCTAGATTCCAGTGTAGCTGGTAGTGGAACAACTTAAGGTGGAATGAATCGAAGTCGATTCCAGTGTAGCTGGTAGTGGAAGAACTCAAGGTTGAGTGAGTTGAAGTAGATTCCAGTGTGGTTGGTAGTCGAAGAACTTAAGGGAGAGTGAGTTGAAGTAGATTCATGTGTGGTTGGTAGTGGAAGAACTCAAGGTGGAGTGAGTTGAAGTAGATTCCAGTGTAGTTGGTATGGTAGTGGAATAACTCAAAGTGGAGTGAGTTGAAGTAGATTACAGTGTAGCCTGTAGTGGAAGAACTCAAGGTGGAGAGAGGTGAAGTAAATTCCAGTGTAGTTGGTGGTGGATGAACTCAAGGTGGAGTGAGTTGGAAGTAGATTCCAGTGTAGTTGGTAGTGGAAGTACTCAAAATGGAGTGAGTTGAAATATATTCCAGTGTAGTTGGTAGTGGAACAACTCAAGGTGGAGTGAGTTGAAGTAGATTTCAGTGTAACTGGTAGTGGAATACCTCAAGGTGAAGTGAGTTGAAGTAGATTCCAGTGTAGCTGGTAGTGGAATAACCCATGGTGGAGCGAGTTGAAGTAGATTCCAGTATAGTTGGTGGTGGAAGAACGCAAAGTGGAGTGAGTTGAAGTAGAATCTGGTGTAGCTGGTAGTGAAAGAACTCAAGGTGGAGTGAGTTGAAGTATATTCCAGTGTAGTTGGTGGTGGAAGAACTCAAGGTGGAGTGAGTTGAAGTAGATTCCAGTGTAGTTGGTGATGGAAGAAGGTGGAGTGTGTTTAAGTAGATTCCAGTGTAGTTGGTGGTGGAAGAAGGTGGAGTGAGTTTAAGTAGATTCCAGTGTAGTTGGTGGTGGAAGAACTCAAGGAGGAGTGAGTTGAAGTAGATTTTGGGGTCACGTTTGTGTTTTGTAGTTGTACATGCAGTCTTCAAGCATCAATTACTTCACTGTTCAAAGTAATCAAGAAATCTGATTCAACACAAGTTGAATGGATCTGACAGTTTACCACAAGTCATGTCTATCTTATGAATTCCTAGTCAAATATGCATGTTAAACACAACCTTCATGTAGAATTATGATGTTGTTGATTGTGTAACATGAAGTGCAATACATTTGAAGTTGGACTAGTGCAATTAAACGAACTCAGTGAGCTGTAGCATCGTTTAACCAACAAACACTTCAGTAGAATGCACCAAACAAAGCATAAGATACACAATGTGAGCGTGCCAACATTGTGGAGTTGTTTCTTGCAGACAGAGTACACCTATTGCTACACCTTCATTATGATTCTGCTCGACTGCGTGCAGGCCCCGGGTCAAGGACCAAGGACTGAGGGTGGACCATCAAGGACCAACTGTGTGATGCCAGGCAGTTTTGAAAAGAGGAATATGTTAATGGAGACTGACAAGCGTGTGGCAGGTTGGGTGCAACTGATGTCAATTGTTTATGGAAATGTTCTCTTCCAAGTGTCTCTTTACTTTGCTTATGGTCAACCACTGCAGGGCTGTCAGTGGTGAAAGGTGTTTCACTGACTTTATCAGATACATGTCAAACTGTGACATGTCAAACTGCTAAAGCTTAGAATGTTTGCAAACCCTAATCAGGATGGCAGCAATGCCAGTCACAAGGGTCACAATAATGTTGAAACACCATTAATGTAATCTTACTTTAAAAAGCTGCCTAAAAAATTATTTTTTTCTCACTTCTTCACTATCTTACAACTGATTTAATAAAATGTTGAATTTATATCATATCAGTTACAACATGATAGCTCATGTACGAAGATGACTTTTTATTTTGAAGAATACTTAAGACCAATTTTTTAAAATAATCTTTTACCAAATTAAACAAAAACAAAGATAGCTAGCTTTATGTAGCCCACCTCTGTAGAGTATGACACAAGACTTTTCAGGAGAGACTATCTAACAATCAAACTTAGGTATTAGTTAATTTTAAAAAATCTGCATTATTTTATTAACCTGCCCTTGTTCTTATTGCCCTACTACAAATTTGAACATAGTGAATGTGAGTTACAATGAAATGAAAGGCACTGACTAAACACAAAATATAGTGTGCTCAGTCGACTGTTATAATGTGTATGTTGTATTTAATTTAGCCAGAGCCTATTAGGTCATCGGATGGGTATATCCAAAAAAAGTATATTTTAGCCCTAGGTAGCTTTATTCTATATTTTCATTGGTTTCTTTTGAGATTTGATCATATACTACAACATATTACTATGGTGTATATTTATATTGTTATATGTTTGTTTCATGTTGTTAAAAAAAATTGCTCAACAGTGCTTTTTAAGATGTGATTTGAAGAAAGTAAATTCAAGACATCCTACATGTGAATCTCAGGTGTAAATGTATTCCGGAGCTTTAATAATGGAACCTCATTAATCCAGACCTGGTTAATGTGGGCCTCATTAATCGATAATCAGGAAACCTCAACATCTGGACATCATGTCAAGGGAATGGAATTTCCCAATGTTAATATGTGCATGATTCGTTTTTCTGGAAAAATGTGTAATCCAGACACACAAAAACCAAAGCGTCTGGATCAACAAAGGTTCCAGTGTATCTAAGTATGTAATATAGTTAACTGAACTATCATTTCTATATATGAAGTTCCTAATTAGAGATTTCCTGCATTGTACATCAAACAGAGGGCATAAGATTGATGAAACTGGTACTTTCATATTTAGAGTAATTTAGATACGCCAAGAAGGTTATTGCTGCAGTATGTTCTGCTAAGACTGTCGCTGTCATTCAGGTTGTGAGTTATTGCTGCAGTATGTTCTGATAAAACTGTCACTGTCATTCAGGTTGTGAGTTATTGCTGCAGTATGTTCTGACAAGCTTGTCACTGTCATTCAGTTTGTGAGTTATTGCTGCAGTATGTTCTGCTAAGATTGTCACTATCATTCAGGTTGTGAGTTATTGCTGCAGTATGTTCTGCTAAGATTGTCACTATCATTCAGGTTGTGAGTTATTGCTGCAGTATGTTCTGCTAAGATTGTCACTATCATTCAGGTTGTGAGTTATTGCTGCAGTATGTTCTGCTAAGACTGTCACTATCATTCAGGTTGTGAGTTATTGCTGCAGTATGTTCTGCTAAGACTGTCACTGTCATTCAGGTTGTGAGTTATTGCTGCAGTATGTTCTGCTAAGACTGTCACTGTCATTCAGGTTGTGAGTTATTGCTGCAGTATGTTCTGACAAGCTTGTCACTGTCATTCAGGTTGTGAGTTATTGCTGCAGTATGTTCTGCTAAGATTGTCACTATCATTCAGGTTGTGAGTTATTGCTGCAGTATGTTCTGCTAAGACTGTCACTGTCATTCAGGTTGTGAGTTATTGCTGCAGTATGTTCTGCTAAGACTGTCACTGTCATTCAGGTTGTGAGTTATTGCTGCAGTATGTTCTGCTAAGACTGTCACTGTCATACAGGTTGTGAGTTATTGCTGCAGTATGTTCTGACAAGCTTGTCACTGTCATTCAGGTTGTGAGTTATTGTTGCAGTATGTTCTGCTAAGATTGTCACTATCATTCAGGTTGTGAGTTATTGCTGCAGTATGTTCTGCTAAGACTGTCACTGTCATTCAGGTTGTGAGTTATTGCTGCAGTATGTTCTGCTAAGACTGTCACTGTCATTCAGTTTGTGAGTTATTGCTGCAGTATGTTCTGCTAAGATTGTCACTATCATTCAGGTTGTGAGTTATTGCTGCAGTATGTTCTGCTAAGATTGTCACTATCATTCAGGTTGTAAGTTATTGCTGCAGTATGTTCTGCTAAGACTGTCACTGTCATTCAGGTTGTGAGTTATTGCTGCAGTATATTCTGATAAGACTGTCACTGTCATTCAGGTTGTGAGTTATTGCTGCAGTATGTTCTGACAAGCTTGTCACTGTCATTCAGTTTGTGAGTTATTGCTGCAGTATGTTCTGCTAAGATTGTCACTATCATTCAGGTTGTGAGTTATTGCTGCAGTATGTTCTGCTAAGATTGTCACTGTCATTCAGGTTGTGAGTTATTGCTGCAGTATGTTCTGCTAAGATTGTCACTATCATTCAGGTTGTGAGCTATTGCTGCAGTATGTTCTGACAAGATTGTCACTGTCATTCAGGTTGTGAGTTATTGCTGCAGTATGTTCTGCTAAGATTGTCACTATCATTCAGGTTGTGAGTTATTGCTGCAGTATGTTCTGCTAAGATTGTCACTATCATTCAGGTTGTGAGTTATGGCTGCAGTATGTTCTGCTAAGATTGTCACTATCATTCAGGTTGTGAGTTATTGCTGCAGTATGTTCTGCTAAGATTGTCCATATCATTCAGGTTGTGAGTTATTGCTGCAGTATGTTCTGACAAGCTTGTCACTGTCATTCAGGTTGTGAGTTATTGCTGCAGTATGTTCTGCTAAGATTGTCACTATCATTCAGGTTGTGAGTTATTGCTGCAGTATGTTCTGCTAAGATTGTCACTATCATTCAGGTTGTGAGTTATTGCTGCAGTATGTTCTGCTAAGATTGTCACTATCATTCAGGTTGTGAGCTATTGCTGCAGTATGTTCTGACAAGCTTGTCACTGTCATTCAGGTTGTGAAAGGTGGTTACCAACATCCCATCTTTTTGGTCAGTTCACACATTATCATATTTTCTTTGTTTTACAATCATGTTCTGTTAGATACAGTTCAGTGAATTTATCATCAAGAAAATAGTATTATGTTCTGACATAACAATTATCAATTGTGTCTGTTTGAAAGCCCTAGCTTAACCTATATTCTAGCAGCCCTAGAAATAAAAAGATGTCGATGTCATCACTTACAATAACAAGTCAACAAATTGCACTTTGTACATAAAATTAGACCCTTTCATTCTTTTTATTTCATGCAAATAAGCTGCATAGATTTTTATTTAAAAGAAGTGGCATTTGCAATATCCTGATATTATGAAACCTTTAAAATATAATTGTATTGACCAGTTAACGTGACACTCAGTGCATTGTTGTTACCATGACAACAAGACTCTTGGTGATTGTTGTTGGGAGATCTGACGCTGCTAAATGACACGAATCATCAACTATGATGTCATACAAATAAATAATGATTTGTATTGTAAAACTATGTGGTTTCTTTAATGATATCAACAGTGGTGAAAATAACTAAAAGAGTCGCTTCTTCCATTGTAGTCTCTCACTGTGGCTTTTGGTGGTAAGTATCACATACTGATCAATGTCAACATGTCATACAAGCACACTACTTTACCTTCACACCATCACCACAGTAGGAGTTCCATATTCACTGTGCAGCAATGAGAGATCAGTATGAACCACATGTTACATGTTGATAACATGTGAATCATCAACCAATTCATGGCATGTTCCCCTGCACCTATGAAGCAGCCTTCTAAAGATGTCCTCGGAACACAAGGCCTAACTTTTTTGACTCCGACAACCCAGACTTGGAATCTAAACAGCATGTGAACTTATGATGCCACATGCTTTCCCAGTAATGTTTAGTGAGCTACAGCAACTGCATGAGCATGGCAGTATAATTGTGTTAGGTTTGGCTTTTAGATGTATTCACCCTGCTAGCATTAGCACAACCAGCAGGTAATTTATAACAATTTATTGTGCCATGTAAGAATAAATACTTCCATATTTCAACTGTATATTCTCCATTAAAAAAATTAGTTCTGCCTTTCTTATTTTTAAGATGTCAATATTTTCGTAACTACAGGAGTGTATTAGTTAATTACATTTAGCCTCCTTCTTGTCCTCTTGCAACATACCATGCACTAGGGTATGTCTAGCAACAGTTAGTTGTGGAATGAGTTTAGATGTCCTTGTTTGTGTTTTGACCCACTAGTGTATGCCCTTACATTGATGTGATATATGTGTGTGTATATATATATATAGTGTTCTATTTCAAATCGACTATTGCTTTTAAAGGAGGTATTGGTTGGTTTATTACATGTATTCTAATTAAGCTGATGTTTTTTTTTGAAGCAGCAATCCCACACCGTTCTGAAACTTCCAGTTAACATTCAGTTCTTTTCCTTGATGTTTGTACATCCTATTGTTTTCCTTATTACGTTCCTCTTTTATGTACCCACATTTTATGTGTAGGTTTTTATATCTCGAAACTAAATATGGTCTGCACTTTTTCAGAGCAGTATACTAATTTGTCCACTAAACGATGCTGATCTTTGTCCTTCAACATTTAAACTATGTTTGTTTTATTTTAAAAAATTGGAATTCTGATGTGATACTCCAGGTGATAACATTTTGAAGCCCATCAGCTGTTACTCTCCCACCAGTCCGTTGTCCTTCTGTTTCACTGTTCATGCCACCAACAACATCTAAGTGGCAGCAGCAGTTGTCTTAGCATGAGTTGTCAACAAGACCTTAGACTATGCAGACACACAGCACTAATTAGTACAACATATGCGAAGATGCCAAGAGCAGCAAGTAATCAGATTTATTGGACTAAAAAAACATTGCTGAAGATCAGTGCAACTGATACCTAAATACTTGAAACAGAATTCTGACACCATTATTACTTGGTGGACAAACCTACACAGACAGTCAGAAGCGTCACCTACCAACGGAATATGGTGACAAGCAAAATGAACCTTGGGATGGAGATGAGGACCATGATGGCTAAAGTGGCAACTTCTTATAATATAATATAGAAACATCAAACATGCTAGGTACAAAACAATAGAAGTTCAAGAACTTGACAGCTTTTGTTGGAAGTCTAAGTAGATAACTACTGCTGACCTTTCACCTGTGTTATTATCGATGTCTTCCTCTACACAAGTCTAGTGATGTGGTAGGTACAATCTATAGATTCGACGCCAAACTTGGTTATTGAGCTAATGCTGAATAAGGAACAGTTTTAGAAAGATGCTTCAGTATACGTGGCTCCAACACCAATAAACAATAACTTGGAGGTAAGTATCACATACTGATCAATGTCAACATGTCATACAGTAGTAGTTCCATATTCACTGTGCAACAATGAGAGATCAGTATGAACCACATGTTACATGTTGATAACGTGAAACATCAACCAATTCATGGCATGTTTCCCTGTACCTATGAAGCAGCCTTCTAAATATGCCCTCAGATACATATGACTTCACGTTTTGCCAATCAAAATTAGGAACCCATGCCAATGTTACATTGGCACATGTTAAGTTATTATTCCACAAGCTATGCCAGTAATGCGCATCATCAGTAACAGTAGCATCATAGGTTAGCAATGCAATGTTATTTGGAAACGGTACTTGTCGATTGAATCAATTTCACAGTACTGGAAGAATAATTATGACAGTTAAATAATTAGGAGGTATTACGGATTGAAGTTGAGAATAATTTGAAACAAAGAAAATGATACTTGTACCTGGTTCATTTCACACAAGTTATCAAATGTACAGAAACACGCAGGCAAAACAAACCCACCTATAGACTGTCACCCATGCACGCACACGCGCTACTACTGTTGTTGCAACGTACTAGCTATTAGAATAAAGAAGAATATAATAGCTGATCTTTGAAAGCGACGTGTGGGGCATTCCGTGAAAATGAGGAACCTGGTTTGCCCTGTGATCATTGTCATAGTTGACCCATGACAGATAGCGATGCAGGACAAGTCTGATTATCATTTTATATGGAACTATCATGGTTTGTATGTCAGGTCTGACTTGAAGTATAGACACTTGCGAAACAGAGTACACTATAATGGTGCAAATGATCACATGTTTCTTGCCGGTTTCTTTGTAGGAGATTGCTGTAGAGTGTTACTTGGTCCTTGAAAAGTATCACTTGGAGGCATGTCTTATAGGTGTTTCAGTCGTTTATATAACTACAATAGCCGTCACCTGGTGGCATGTCTTATATGTTTTTCCTAGTTTCCTAGTTGTTTCCAGCACTCGGCAACGTTCTATTAACTGACTAGTCTGTATATATTGTGGTTACAATGTTATGATCTTATAAGGTCTCATTCAACTAGCCAGCCTTTTTCAGAACATTATCGTCAAGCCGACCTTTATATGCTGGCACTGGGGGTGGTCACTGCCAGGGTGCTTGTCGTCCTCAGTGGTTATTTTACGTCCCAAATTGAGACGGGACCGACATTAACGTGATCTCCGATTCACGAGGGATACACATTCCCCAATGTTGAGAGCCAGGTTTTTACACCAAATATACCATACCTGCCCGGTCCGGGTATTGAACCCGGGGCGCCGGCATGTCAGGCGGATGTGCTAACTACTACACTATCGCGCGCCCCATCCCTATCTGTCATGGATCAACTATGACAATGATCACAGGGCAAACCAGGTTCCTCATCATCACGGAATGCCCCACACGTAGCTGCAAACGTGTTTCAAAGAGCGGCTATTATATTCTTCTTTATTCTAATAGCTAGTACGTTGCAACAACAGTAGCAGCGCGTGTGCGTGCATGGGTGACAGTCTATGTGTTTCAGTCGTTCATACAACTGTACAATAGCCGTCACCTGGAGGCATGTCTTATAGGTATTTCAGTCGTTCATACAACTGTACAATAGCCGTCACCTGGAGGCATGTCTTATAGGTGTTTCAGTATTTCATACAACTGTACAATAGCCGTCACCTGGAGGCATGTCTTATTGGTGTTTCAGTCGTTCATACAATTGTACAATAGCCGTCACCTGGAGGCATGTCTTATAGGTGTTTCAGTCGTTCATACAACTGTACAATAGCCGTCACCTGGAGGCATGTCTTATAGGTGTTTCAGTCGTTCATACAACTGTACAATAGCCGTCACCTGGAGGCATGTCTTATAGGTGTTTCAGTCGTTCATACAACTGTACAATAGCCGTCACCTGGAGGCATGTCTTATAGGTGTTTCAGTCGTTCATACAACTGTACAATAGCCGTCACCTGGAGGCATGTCTTATAGGTGTTTCAGTCGTTCATACAACTGTACAATAGCCGTCACCTGGAGGCACGTCTTATAGGTGTTTCAGTCGTTCATACAACTGTACAATAGCCGTCACCTGGAGGCACGTCTTATAGGTGTTTCAGTCGTTCATACAACTGTACAATAGCCGTCACCTGAAGGCACGTCTTATAGGTGTTTCAGTCGTTCATGTAACTGTACAATAGCCGTCACCTGGAGGCATGTCTTATAGGTGTTTCAGTCGTTCATGTAACTGTACAATAGCCGTCACCTGGAGGCATGTCTTATAGGTGTTTCAGTCGTTCATGTAACTGTACAATAGCCGTCACCTGGAGGCATGTCTTGTAGGTGTTTCAGTCGTTCATGTAACTGTACAATAGCCGTCACCTGGAGGCATGTCTTATAGGTGTTTCAGTCGTTCATGTAACTGTACAATAGCCGTCACCTGGAGGCATGTCTTATAGGTGTTTCAGTCGTTCATGTAACTGTACAATAGCCGTCACCTGGAGGCATGTCTTATAGGTGTTTCAGTCGTTCATGTAACTGTACAATAGCCGTCACCTGGAGGCATGTCTTATAGGTGTGTCAGTCGTTCATGTAACTGTACAATAGCCGTCACCTGGAGGCATGTCTTATAGGTGTTTCAGTCGTTCATGTAACTGTACAATAGCCGTTACCTGGAGGCATGTCTTATAGGTGTTTCATTCGTTCATGTAACTGTACAATAGCCGTCACCTGGAGGCATGTCTTATAGGCGTTTCAGTCGTTCATGTAACTGTACAATAGCCGTCACCTGGAGGCATGTCTTATAGGCGTTTCAGTCGTTCATGTAACTGTACAATAGCCGTCACCTGGAGGCATGTCTTATAGGTGTTTCAGTCGTTCATGTAACTGTACAATAGCCGTTACCTGGTGTCCTCTACAATGTAAACCGTTATCATGACATTTTTAGTCAATGCGAAATTTACATATTATCTATGGTATCAGAAAATGTGTTACCACCAGGGATGGGTCGAGTACATGCACAATGTACTTAAGTACAAGTTCTTTCCATTTTTCCAAGTACAACTACAAGTACTCGTCTAAAAATATAGGCAAGTATAAGTATTTTATGAAAAAACTCAAGTACACAAAGTACTCTGAAAATGTTAGTCATCTACAGTCAAGTACATTGAAAGCTACATTTCAACATATCTGAGGTTCTGAACAGATGGCAATTGAGGCAATCATGTCCACCACAAAAGTCCACAATACTAGTGAACTGGTGGTTTCCGAATATCTGAAGCCACTATAGCTGATCAAGAGATCAGTTAGTGTTAGTTTATCCCATGTAATTGACTCATGGCTTCAAATCTCAGCTGACATGTATGTGTCTGTGCTTCACCACTTTATGCATAGAAACCAATCAACATGTAGTCATGCACCATCGATTATGTTTCACGTTATGAAGCTTTGTGCAAAATAAGAATAAATATACAGTAATTGTCATTGTAGCCAATTTTTTTCAATCCTTCAGATAGAGCCAAATACTTAACGAAAACAAAACAGTATTTGGAAACATACTTGCCAAGTCGAAGTACTTTGACGGTCAAGTCCAACTACTGCACTCAGCAAAATTGCAAGTACAAGTCCAAGTACAGTACTTGCTGTACTTAAGTACTCGAGTACTTGAACCCATCCCTGGTTGCTTCATCTTAAATTGTTGAGAGCAAAATATGACACTTTTTGACAAGGGTTTGTTTCATGTCATGATACTAATCGTGATGTCTAGTTGGCGTTTGTTCATCGGAAGTTTGAAAATTCTCTTTGATTTCAGCTCTGTGGTTTTGAGTACTGTATATTTTATGCATGCGCATGGGTGTTGTGGTGATAGGAAAGACAACGCCACAAATTCCTTATACATTTTTAAACCGTCTACTACTATTACTACTACTACTACTACTACTACTACTACTACTACTACTCATGATCGAATTGTACTGATACCGGTTTTCTGTGGTTCAGCACTTCGAATTTCTATTTGTTTATATGTTTTAACTTAAATGTTTGAGTTGGTTTGTCGTTTCCTACATTTCATGTCAAGTGTGAGGCGGGAGCGCTACACCATCAGAAAAGGCGACACCCTCAATAAAATATAACATTGTGCATCTTATTCATCTTGTTGGCCCTCCTGTTCTCCTCTTCATGATCCAGTCTAAAACAAATATGTTGAATAGAACTGCCATCATCACACATGCTTGCCTGACGTCTGACTATGGTGTGGAGTGACATTGTTGCATAGGTGCTGCCATCAGATTCTGTTGGCATAGATCATTTACCTTTTTAAATACAAAAGAGAGACAGAGAGGGGGGACAGACGAAGAGAGAGAGAGAGAGAGAGAGAGAGAGAGAGAGAGAGAGAGAGGGAGGGAGGGAGGGAGGGAGGGAGGGAGGGAGGGAGGGAGGGAGGGAGGGAGGGAGGGAGGGAGGGAGGGAGGGAGGGAGGGAGGGAGGGAGGGAGGGAGGGAGGGAGGGAGGGAGGGAGGGAGGGAGGGAGGGAGGGAGGGAGGGAGGGAGGGAGGGAGGGAGGGAGGGAGGGAGGGAGGGAGGGAGGGAGGGAGGGAGGGAGGGAGGGAGGGAGGGAGGGAGGGAGGGAGGGAGGGAGGGAGGGAGGGAGGGAGGGAGGGAGGGAGGGAGGGAGGGAGGGAGGGAGGGAGGGAGGGAGGGAGAGAGAGAGAGAGAGCCAGACAAACATACATATATTCCTAGTGTGCATAGTCGTTGACCTGACTGAATATGTTGACAGAATATAATTCAAACGGAAGCGAGGTAGATTAACACAGTATGTCTGAAGTATCCTTAGAAAAATAAGAGTGAGCCTTGTGTATATGATTAAAGTACCCGTTATCATGGAAGAACATAATGTATTCGAACAAAATATAGATGTGTGCGTGCGTGCGTGTATGCGAGCGTGCATGCGTGCGTATGTGTGTAGTAAATTCAGCAAGCATCAATATGGACGCTTATAAACTGAATTAATCTGAAGGAGGTGATATATAAAAACCAACAATTGTATCTTCGGCGCACCGTCCTAATCCACTTGTGGAGTAGGCCGCGATGATCACCTTTTTACTCTGTTGCCAGTTGTTTGGGGTATCGTCGGCGGCGGACCCGCGCCAGACACGGCAGGACTGGTGAGTTGCCATCACCGGTGTGGCAGTCGGTGGTGACAGACGTGACAAGGGACTGGACACCATCGACGTGACTGCGAGTGACCGTATCAAGTGACTCAAGCAACTTATCGTCGATAACGTGGTCATCTGCTGATGTGTAATTGTCATACACAATGCTTAGCATAAACGTAGAAGGGAATCACGATGACTACCCATAAGAAAAATATATACATATATATATATATACACATACGAACAATGTAAACTCTGACAATGTTATGGTAGTTATATCGTGTCTTCTTAAGTTAGACATAAATCATTTTACTGTATTATTTTATGTTAACTAAATCACTAATGTGTTTTATGTAAATTTATACAGGCTGTTGCCGTGGTGTCAAGCATTTACTATACGTGTACTTTTTAATAAAAAATATTGATACATAACGTTTTTCAAGTCAATGAAATGAGTGACGGTGCACAGCAACAACAGCACAAGCCTGCTTATTCTGGGTTTTGAAAGCATACAGAGAACGTCGACGGTCGTGCTCCACCTGGCATGTTTCGAAATGTTGCCTTGATGTGTAGGGAATTAAAGAACGCAACCTCCCAATTGAGGCGAATGGTGGGACATGATGGAAGGCCAGATCACCCAAGTTAGGGTAGATACATCCAAACTCTACTATGGTAGAGTTTCAATGTCGAACTTCGTTTTGCCGCTGGAATATTTCTGTCCGGGAACAACACTAATTCTGTTGAGCAGCATCGTTGCCATTATGTATCGATGTCACTGGAGCTGTGAATGCAGGCCCGTAGCCAGGGAGATTCATGGGGTTCACGTGAACCCCCCTTTTTGTGAACCCCCTTTCTCAAAAATGTGAACCCCCCTCAAAATTGCGTCTTTAAAATGTGTACCACTAGTTGTATTCCATGTTTCTCAAAAGCGTTAACCCCCCCTCCTAAAAGCTGCTGAATAGTGTTCAAGCATTACAAGTCATGTCAAGAAAGTCTGATTTGCGCAGATGATCAAGGGAGAACCGTTATCTATTAAGTGATCATCACTGAATGTATGGGAGCCTGGCTGAGGCTCTGTCTCCAATGCCATGTGTGAAAAGGGCAGTCGCTAGAGAAATGTGTATCAAAGGATCATTGCATCCAATTAGCCATGCAGAAGGACTTCACAATATCCAGGGTATCCTGTTATGAAAACGCATGAGGTAACAAATATACAAGAAGCCAGTTTTACACCAAACGTAAAATTATGAGTCCTAATTGTAGTCACTCAGAGATGACAGATGCAGACAAAATACTGGTGAATGAACTTGGTGACGATGATTTAACAATTATGAGCACATAAATTGTGCCATATAAAATTATTCATTATTTCTCATCAGAATTCTGTAAAAAAGTAAAGTGAACGAAAGGTGCGTTCTTTTATTTTTAGTATGCTGATTAAGGTAACTACCGACTGTCAACGAGGCTATGTTCAACAATCAACAACTTGCGATGCGTAGCGAGTGTATTTCTTACAAGCTGCAAACCCGGCAGACGAACTCATCTGGCTTAACACGATTCATAATTTTCATCTATTGAGCTGGAACGCGAATTGCGCTGAATAATTGTATTTAACCAATACAAAATAAAGTTTAGCTGCACCTATTTTAAAATGCGCGTGTTGGTGAGAAATTGTGTAATTGCGTGGCTGTATGGTTGCCGAAATACTATGGTTGCTAGTTGCAAGTTTGTAAATCTCAGAAAGGGGACCTTATCGTTGATGAAGAGGCAATAATGTGTGAAGGGCCTTTATTATCAATGATTATGTCCATTTTTTGTTCCGTATAGTTGCAAAATACAGTTTGTGTTTCCTGGAGTCCGTGTGGTGTACAGGATATGGTACTTGACTGTTTGAAACCCAGAATTGATTCAAATTCCACAAGAGGACAATAATTTTTTTAATCTTCTATTTACCGGACATGTTTTATAAAGGTTTGTTAATTTACTAACTTAATTATGTTTATGATAAATTATGGAACTTTTACACATCAGATCAGAAAAATATTTATTAATTGAGTGAAAACAAGATTGCAAATGTCACACTTTAACTGTTTATTCTGAAAAATAACTTGGACACACCCACACTCCTAGGTGCCTCGTTTATTATATTAATATGATCATATTCAAAACAATTGCACACACGGCGAATGGTTTCGAGTAAATAATCCAGTTATATTAACAACAAACTATCAATGCGTGTTCGTTTTTATGAATACAATTGGGTGTAAATTAGGCTTAATCAAGCAACAAAATGGGACCAATATCCACAGACCACATAGGAGTCCCACTTTGTTTGAAAACGCAGCCACAAAACGACCTCATTATGGGCGTGCTGGGGATGCTAATATGGTGTTTGTATATAAGATGAAAGCATATAAGACGAAACCACATGGTCCACCAATCTCACACCCACTTCATTGTTCTTCCAGTTAAAAGTGCAACCTTCTGCATTATAAGCTCCAACGTGAACACGTGGGACCCTCTACATTGTGAAAAACATAACCCCACTTGAACTTGTGGCGCCCCCTGGAGTCTGAATTGGTAAAATGTGATCCCCCCATTGTGAAAAGCTGGCTACGGGCCTGGAATGGATCCCTTAGTAGCACATCTGTTTGACTCGATATCTCCAGAAAGTTTCTTATGATGAAACTCAAGTTCCAAGACTTTCTGGTGCGCGAAGTTCGGAGTTGCTACCCATCATATGCCTCTGCAACTTCTAACTTTTGACATTGTTTCCATCGTGGCAACAATGATTTAGAATAAAATTTAACATGTTATATACAAAATAAACCTAAACTTAAATAATTTTATGTTAGCATTAAAGGCAAATGTTGTAAGGGTGTATGGTGTTCGAACTTCATCTTAATCCACCCCGAAACGTCTGACGTATATGAATAATTAGTCTATTAGGGTATGATAACATTAATTGCCAGCTAGAGGTGGGCATCACCACGTGTTTTTTTCAATTTTTTGTTTTCTACACTACTTACGCGAACATGATTTAATATTATTGTTATTACATTTTACACAATGTCATATGTTCTATTAATTATAGTAACTTAACTAACATGCTAACCAACATTGGTGTATTTGAAATAAACTGTTTACAGCCTTTATTGGTTCTGCTGTCAACCCTGAATTGTATATCATCATACCGATTGTTCTATCTGTTGTTTAAGTATGTTTGTATGTATATAGTGACTGCAATTCGCGTAGCGTGTAACAAGTTTAATACAGCAATAAACGAACGGTAACTCACGATCATTGTAGGTTTGTTGACTCCCTATCTCACACCAAACACTGTATGTTCATTTCTATAGTCTCTACATATAAACAAACACTGTATTTTCATTTCTATAATCTCTACATATACCCCGCGCCAGCTACATTGGTAGCGGTTTACAATGAACAATTTTAGAGTTCAAAAACCGAGACGATTAGGTCGTCGCACAGTTCTTTTGGGTCGACTGTTCAGAGTCGGCCACTCGTCAGGGTCAAGTCCTGCGTTGGGTTGCATCTCTACCACGGCGTCTGGGGCTGACTGCTGGTGGCCGTCGTCACGCTCGTCGTCAGGCTGTACTCTGTCCGCTCGCACCAGTACCTGCCGCGTGGTCCACAATCCTGCGGTACCTTGGCACGTGTCTTCTCCTTGCCATGCCACGGGTTTTCCGTGAATCGCTGGGCTGACATAGCCGATGCCAACTCTCTTCCGTACACTGACGCGTCGTTGATGTGGGCGCGTTGTACTACCAGCTGTCCTGGTAATGCCGGCTGCTGACCCGTTAGAAGGATCGATGGCGAGACACCTGTGTCCAGGTTTGACGCCGCACGCAGACCGAGCATTACCCAGGGCAACTCAGCCATCCAATTCGTCTTGCCCAGAAGACGAGCACGTAAGGCGTTCTTTAGACAGCGGTGCATGCGCTCGACCTTGCCGTTACGCAGGGGGTGATAGCTGGAAGTCTGGTCGCGTGTGATTCCCATAAGTTGACAAATCTCACGCCAGAAATCCGAAACGAACTGCGAACCGCGATCAGACGTTATGATGTCCGGTACTCCCCATCTGGCAATCCACTGACGTACTAGCATTGTCGCACAGGCTTTCGAATTTGCAGCGTCACCATACATCGTAATAGGGAAAGCTTCTGGCCAGCCAGTCCATCGATCGATGTGTCGATCACGGTTAGAAGAGTGTTTTCCCTTCGCATGCTGGATTCAGTGGACCGACTAGATCTACGTGTACGTGACTGAGGCGCTTAGTTGGTGCAGGCAAGCGCACCAGAGATGTCTTTGCGTGAGTGTGAACTTTAGCCTTCTGGCAGGCTTCGCACGATCTTGTCCATTTTGTAATGTCCTTCCCAATGCCATGCCACCAGTAGGTCCGCGTAATCAGCACCATACCAGCCTTGACCCCTGGGTGTGATAAGCGGTGCAGACTGTCAAATACGGCGCGTTGTAAGGACGTAGGAACGAGAACGCGCGTACGGTTGGCGGTGATATCCGCCCACACTTGTTTCCCGTTTTCGCACTCCACCAATCGAGGCATGAACTTGGACGACGACATTCTGTGGTGCTTGATCCACTTCTGTAACGACACATCACGTTCCTGTTCATCGCGTATTTGTTGAGCTGTCGGTAACTGAGCGACGGTCGTCGGCTGCTGCGCGAAAATGGCGTTGCATGCGCGGACCGATGAAGCACAGCGGTCACTTGATGTGGTGGAAGCGATGGTCGGGTCATCCGTGACGGGATTCGGATCAGAGCATGCTACCGAACTGTCTACCATCGTCGGTGTCGTTGCCGGAACAAACGTCGGTGCGTTGAGTTGTCGTATTAGGTCACGTTGCTTATGGAGCAGGAACAAAAACGTGTCGTCGACCAACGCATCGTCAGCCAACGCTTGAGGTGACCCTTCGTCAGGCAGTGAATCCTCCAACAAATTGTTGTCTGAAGCGGTGTATACATGATGTATAGCGACATCATTATTCGGCTGTAACGTGATGCGTGACAAGGCGTTAGCAACGACATTCCGCTCGCCCTTCAAGTAGTACAGTTGATAAACGAACTGCGCGATCTTGAGCAGATGTCGCCGTGGAATCGGGAGCGCCGTATCTGCCTTCTTTTTCAGCGAGCCGACGAGAGGAAGGTGGTCGGTCCGGACGACAATCGGCTGGCCTTCCAGATAGGACCGGAACTTGTCCACTGCGTACGACACGGCTATGAGTTCTCGGTCGGTGGCTGAATACTGCGCTTTATTCAGCTGCTTGCTCCAGAAGCTCAGTGGCTTCCACATGCCACGCTGGAATTGCGTGAGAACAGCGCCGATTGTTGTGTTCAACGCGTCACACCAGATTTCAGTTGGAGCAGACGGCAACGGATGAACAAGTAGAGTTGCGTTCGCGACCGCGTCTTTCATGGAAGCAAATGCTTGATCGTGAATCGGAAGCCAGGTCTCGTCGAACGCCTTTTGCCTCGATATGTTTTTGAGCTTGGCTAGCGGTGCGATCTTTCCTGACGCGTGTCATACAAAACGATGGAAGAAAGCACAGATGCCCAGGAAACGCTCTAGGTCCTTGGGTGTCTTGGGTACTGGGTAACTCTTGACGACTTCTGCTCGGTTTGCTGGGATCGAAATTCCGCTGGAATTCACGAAGGGTCCGAGAAACGTGAGCGACGTCCGACCCAGTTGGCATTTCTTCTTGTTGAGAAGGAGACCATTTTCCTTAAGTCGCTGGAAGAGACTGCGCAAGTCTCGAATGTGATCCTCCTTCCCATTGCTGCCAATGATGATATCATCCATGTAGATGAAACAAGCAAATGGAAGGTCGCGCAGAAGCTGGTGGACATTACGCTGAAAGCACTGAGCCGCATTTTTCAGTCCGTATGGCATCCGCAAGAATTTAAATAGACCAATGGTTGTTATAATGGCCGTTTTCAATTGGGACGCACCGTCGACACGAACTTGCTGAAAGGCTTGGCGCAAGTCGATTTTGCTGAAGGTGTTGCAGCCTGCAAGCTGCTCATTGAAGCTCGCTAGCGCGAGAAGAGGATATCTGTCCAATTTCGTCATCGTGTTCAGACGACGAAAGTCACCGCATATGCGCCATGAGCCATCTGCTTTTTTTACCGCGTGTATCGGTGATGCCCAGTTTGACTCACAGCGTTCAATGACATTATCGGCCTCCCACTGCACGAGTTGAGCCTCCACCTGTAGCTTCTTCACTCCATGTAGTTTGCGATATGGCGAGTATACCGCTGGACCCTCGGTGCTGATGTGCAGTGGCGTAGTCATGGTAACAACGCTGCACAAACTCGGGTCAACAATTTCCGGGAACTCAGACCATAGATGTTCATAGTCCTCATCGTCGATGGTGCGATCCAATGACGGGACTACTGAGGAGACCGATGCGAAGGCGGTGTTTGTCCCGAATTCCTCACGAGTGATTCGGTCGGTGAGGTAACATCTCAGGGGATCGATCAGAAAGCGTTTGCCCTCGCCATTCTGGAAGAAGTCCATACCCAATATGGGATGCCACTATCATGTCATGAGAGCACCGATGGCCTAGGAAGTTGAAGTTCGCCCTGCGTTGCCCGAAAGTGCGGAGACATTGTCCATTTGCTGAAACGAGACAGTGTCCGGTGGGTTTGGGGTGAGCTTTTTCAGTTGGAGTCGGCGGCAAAACTGACACCGCTGAGCCGCAGTCCACCAGGTATCCTTGAGCAAACAGGAGTCGCTTGTTGTGTTGTTTGGGCGAGTCAGTCACGACGCCTATCACTGACCGCCCTTGAAGTTTCCCGCCGACTTGCGCCCTTTCGGTATGACTCTGCCGCCTGAAGCATTGCCGTACTTGGTGTTCTCGCGCTTCGAATCGCCTCCTTTCCCAGCACGGTTGACGCGTAGGGCGTTGACGACAGGAACGTCACCAGCGTAGACTGCTGTTGCCCGTTCATGTGGTATTTAATCGATGGCGGAAACCTGGTCTGGTCGAAGGAGGATCACATACAGAGAATCAGCTTTGATAAGCAGTTCATCCATCGAGAGTTGAGGGGTTGGCAGCTCGAGTGTAGTGCGTAGAGATGGTGGTAGGCGACGTAGAAGGGCCCATCTCTCAATGTCTTCTCGATTCTATTCTCCACTCGTGTGGCGAAACCGGGCCATCCACTGAGACGGCTTCTCGTCTGCTCATATGCCACCCATAGCTAGCGCGCGAGTGATTCTTTGATCAACCGTCAGTTGATAACGCTGCATGAACTTCCGCTTGGCCTCTGCAAAAACGTCACTCGGGCGCGCATTGCCTAGCATCGTCAGGTCGCGAACAACATACGCCTCCTCTTCAGTGAGGACAGTGTTCAGGGCGGCGAATTTCGCGACTTGCGAAACGATGCCTTGTGCTGCGAAAACGTCATCCAGCTGCATGAACCAGAGTCCACAATCATCATGTGTCATAGGCCGAAAGATGATTTTACAGCCTTTCTGCGCCGTGTGCGTCGGTGTTGCGGTCACCATGTTGATGAGAGGCGCCGCCAGGTGTTTGTCCAAGTATCGGCCTGCTTCGAATGTGACGTCTTCAGCTTTTATGGTGTATTCTTCCGAGTCCACCACGTAGTCAGCAGCAGTGCGCGCCGTTATGGGATTCCCACCTCTTCTGCGCTCAAAAGAAGTAAAAACTGCGCGTCCACATCCGCGAACTTCTTCAGTGCCTCAGTCATGCCATCACGGATTCGTGCGCATCCTCCTCGTCTCTAACCGTGACGAATCGGTTTGCGATGCGCGTAATTCTTCCTTTCGCCGAAGAGCGTTACGTCGAAATGTTTGTTTGAATTACAGGCGCTTGAGTGAGAACACTGGTCGACGTCATCACGTCGGTTATTTAAAAATAATTATAACGTTGCATATCGTTAAATATATATATATTTATAAAGATATGCATTCAAACTCTTGTGGTTTGAATCGCGACTGGAGCGAGCGAATATACAGTCAACTGTTCTGACACATCACGCCAGGGTCACCACTTATAGTGACTGCAATTCGCGTAGCGTGTAACAAGTTTAATAGAGCAATAGACGAACGGTAACTCACGATCATTGTAGGTTTGTTGACTCCCTATTTCACAACAAACACTGTATGTTCATTTCTATAGTATCTACATATAAACAAACACTGTATGTTCATTTCTATAGTCTCTATATGTATGATTTATACAATTCCAAAAATAACGTCTGTTTATTCATCCAAGGAAAATTTGCACCACCAATGTTGAATCTTACGAAGATTTGATGTTTTTAAAAGTCGATTATCGAGAATCCTACGCTGCGCTGGACAACCTATTTCAGTTAGCTAATTATCTCAGTCATTTTAATTATCACAGGTTAACAACGTATATTCTCTGTATCTATCTTGTCGCTCGCCGTTTCACTACCGCCGACTATAATACCCCTGACCTCACCATGGCGACTGGCTCTCAGGTTGTTGTTTGTGGGACAACGTCGGTTCAGGTATGTTTAACAACAGTCATAGGCGAGCGGCAAATCCCCACAAAGTGCTTTATTTTAGGAGTTTAAATGCCCCCCTACACACACCCAAATGTTATATTATTTGAAAGCTCTACATCTCCGCGTCCCAAGGAAGCCTGTCGTAGAGGTGCCAAGTGGGGCACTAAGCGTGAATCCAAGGTCAAACAAGGTCACCGTCACGAATCTCAACATTACAATGGTCGCATATCTACTCTATTTAATAACAAGATGGCCAAGTAATGCATTTTTGGAAAGCGTTTTGTCTCTCCGTCAAAACGTGGTACGACACAGAGGTGTTACCTGATATGGTACGAGTGGAGCTAAGGTCACACAAGGTCACCGTGAAATGATGAACATTCGATTTTTTTGCAATACCGCGAAAGTAATACAGTTACAATGACCCCGTAACTACTTCATTTATATGTATGAATCATAAACTATTTGAAAGAACCATTTCTTCCTGTCAAAATGAAATATGACATGGAGCTGTCAGTTGATGGAGTAGGTGTGGAGCGACAATCAAACAGAGTTACCGTCAAGTAATAAATGTTCGAACTTATGTCATCCCGCAAACGTCATGCAATATAAATGGTTGCATATATCTACTTTATTTATCTATGCATGGCAATGTCGTATACCGTTGGAAGGGTAACGTGTCGCCGTAAATATGGGATACGACGGGGAGCTATCAAGTTGTAAGCATCGTAACTATAATCTAAAGGTGAACTTGGCAAGGACTGAGACCTTGCGCAAGGCAGAAGGATCGGAAGTATTTCCGATCGGTCACTGGCAGTGAGGCCAGCGGCCGACGTCGAGGGAAAGAAAGGTGTATAAATATATATATATACGAATAAATATATATTTTGGGAGGGCCGCCCTGAACTGGATACCCCAAACTGTGGTGTGGGTTGCTTTGACGTAAATGTCTGGATTAGAATCAGCACAGACTGGTTGTACCAGCCTCGAAGAGCTAAATATGACAACCTGGACAGGGTAGCAAGGGGAATAAAAGGAGAGGTTTGGGTTAAGAAGTACAGCGGGAACAAGAAGATGATTGTACGCAACCAGAACTCTGCTGTATTCTGACAAATAAAACGTGTTTGCTGAAAAGCCGAACCAGATCTTCTGACGTTGAACGTATACAAGTAAGCATGTTCATTTCTGTATTCTAGTAGTTATTGCTGCTGGAGACTGGGCTGATCCTGTAGTAGGCTTTTATCCCGGTGGTAGTTTCTACTAAACAGAGGATATGAAATACTCTTACTAATGATAACGGAATAGGTTACCTCGCGAGAAGCAACCTATCACGTTTACAAAGTGATGCAGTAGGTGTGGAGTGGAGGTTAAACAAAGTCACCATGAAACGACGAATGTTCAAAACTACGCCACTCCGCAAAAGTTCTACACTTACAATGGTTGCGTAGCTACTTTATCTACACACACTAGGCCGTGTTGCATACTGTTTGAAACCATATTGTATCCCCGTCAGAAGGAGTTATGGCAACATGTTGTAAAGTGGTGCTCTAACTGTGGAGTGCAGGTTAAACAAGTTCACCGTCAAAAGTAGAATTTTCGAAATTATGCCTTTCCGCAGATAGTAGGTTAGCCAACATGTGATGTTATACTTGTAACTACTTTTTGTTAATGGCAGGAAATCTTGATAGATACATCACACAAGGGATAAGACAATAGCTGTATGCAATGTAATATAAAAACGTATTTTCTTCAAAAGTGTTTATTGCGTACACCAAAGTTGTTTACACACCCAATTATTCTTTGTAAGTCAAAGAACTTGCCAAAAATGTAGTTAGGATGTTAAAGAAGAGAGGTGGCAATCGCAGATTAGAACTCTACTCACAACACAGTCGATCAACTGTCACATATTTTGAGGAACGAGACAATTCAACATCTCAAGGAGGAATCCAAATATTTTACGATCTGATTTACATACGTGGAAACTATGGAGATCATGCTGGACATCACCAGGGCTGAGAAGATTGGCAACTATAAAGAACCTTTCGCTGCAATTATACGTTGGCTAACCATCTATGATCATACAATCTATGCCAACCTGATGAAGAACAGTCACTCTAGCAGATGTGAATCACCATGAAAAGACACCACCAGAGGTTCGTGCAGTATTCATTAAAGGATACTTTGTTGTGAAGAAAACCAAAAAGGTGCATGCTGATCAGACAAGTGAGCCAATTACAAGCATATGCAGGATGCACAATTTTATCACCGGCATTACAAATAAAGATCGAGCCAGTTCGCCGAGCCGCCCCGTATTTTGAGTGGCATTCAAAGACATATACAATAGGGGATAACCGCGTTCACACAAGCGTTCTGGTACCTTCTTCCTCCTATATGTGTCGATATGAAATGATATAGCTATATATTCACAATCTGCCTGTAACCAAATCTTTGCGTAGATCCTTTATGTGATAGATCTAGCAAGAATTCCTGCTATTAAAAAATGTAGTTAAAAGTATAACATCACATATTGGCTAACCTACTATATGCAGAAAGGCACAATTTAAAAAAAAAACGTGTTTTGATGTTGACCTTGTTTAACCTTCACTCCATAGTCAGAGCAACACTTTACAACTCCATGGCATACCACATTCTGTCGGTGATACAATATGCTTTCAAATGGTATGTAATATGGCTTAGTGTATACAGACGAAGAAGCCATGCAACCATTGTAAGTGTAGACCTTTTGCGGAGTGGCGTAGTTTTGAACATTCGTTGTTTCATGGAGACCTTATTTAACCTTCACTCTACACCTACTACACCACTTGATAGCTCCTTATTGCATCCCATGTTTACGGTGAGAGAGTTGGCTTTCCAACGGTATACGACATTGCCATGAATAATAAGTAACGTAGATATACGCAACCATTTATATTGCGGAAGGGCACAATTTCGAAAATTCATGATTTTACGGTGACCTTGTTTGACCTCAGATTCACGATTTCTGCACCACTTGGCAGCTCTACGACAGGTCTCATTGGGACGCCGCGATGTAGAGCTTTCAAATGGTATAACATTTGGGTGTGTGTAGGGGGATGCATTTAAATCGATTTGATAGTTGTTTCTACCGCTCGCCTATCAGGATCCAATACGTTTTACACAACTGTAGCTATAAAATGTAACACCACCGATGATCATTAAGACATCGCGGTGATGTCAACTGCACTCGCTGCCCTTACCAAACTACTTTCATCTTTCGCAGTTAAACCTCGTATCTATGGCACGTAAACATATTTTATTTAAATAATAAAGTAACGCCATTTGGACTAACCAGTGTTTAATCGTCGACGCGTTAGTATCGAATTCCACGAAGTTATCGCACGCGGGAACACTAGGAAACAAGAGTACTGCAGTAGCTTTTCGTTTGCAACAAATCTGCACTGTTTCGCAGATACGTGAACACTTGTGAGTTCGATTGCAATTCTATCCGTGTGTGTTTGGTTACATGTGTTTGTGTCAGTTATGAAAAACATAAACATTCGCGCTCAGCTTGAGCATGCCTAAAAGTTGCATATTCAACTTTATTAACTGTCGTAATACTAATTTGAGATAGCACACATTAATGCTAACGATGTGTTTAACCTTCGATGGAGCAATAATGTAATGTTTCATTTGATGATTTCATGGTAATGAAAATTGTGATTTCAAATAATGTGTTTCAGCTTTCATTTGTTAGTACACGCTCCACAGCAATCACACGAGGCAATGGATTTGTTGTGTAGATATGTTCTGTCGCCTGCAATTCGTCCTGCTGCTGTATCGCCACGTTCTCTACACACTCTCGAAGCTTTTGGAAAATATGTTTATTACCTGTCCAATACAGAGTTCCCCGGTTTTATCTTTCATCCTCACTCACTTGGGGGTGGAAGCTTGGCCACAGTAATCGACTGAACTAATCAGTGTTCAGGCCAGCCTGGTATACATTCCTCTTTTTGTGTGCTGGATGAGTGCTGCGTTTGTCAGGGGAAAGCGATGCTGTGTTCAACCTTTCCTAATGAAGATCTGTTTGCGAGTTTTGAACATGGTTTGTGTATCGGTTTCTTCGAGATTGCATGAACGAATAACCAATACATGACAGGGCAGCACACTTACGTGGCGGGATCCATGACTCTTGCTCGTGTTTCTATAGCGGATAATGACATCACATTGTTGTCATCAAGTTGCAGACACTCACTACAGTTTACAGTATAGTTTTGATGAATTGAACTAATTAGCGCACACATTTCCAACCCCCATTTTCCCTTGCATCGATCAGGCCCTATGTGTCTTGACTCTCTGGAATGTCTTCATCTATCTGGTTAGCATGTTGCAGTTGAGATTCAATGCAGGAACGCACTGATCAAATGTTTCGACAAACCTAGGTCGCAGCAGATCATCGCTTTCAGCTACACCAAGAACAGTTAATAGTTAGCAGTGCAGCAGGTGTAACGACACACTCTTTCTCGTGGAACAGAGGGTGATTTCACTAACACTCTTGTGAGCTCGTACGCCTGGTTTTGCTCTTTAAATCGATTTGCTCCTTAACAGTGATCTTGTGTACTACAAACGGTCAACACCAGGGTGCGCCACTTGTACACCTTCACCGACGTGTCTCGAAGATAGTGCTTTCAGTGACACAGTAACGGCTTTTGCATTTTGAAAACGCTCCTTAACAACTGATTCTGACAAACTGAAAGACCCTGCGATCTTTGCGTCATTCCAAGCAACAATTGGAGGGAAGTTTGCACCACTGCTCACGCAACAGAAACAGCTAATGATATCCTAGGGAAACACCACCGAAAAGCCAAACCCTGGGTCATAGAAGACATTCTGGAAATGTGTGACACTAGGAGAGATTTGAAGAAAGACAGGTACACGAAAGAAGTAGCAGCAAAGTACAGTGTGATCAACAAGAAGATCGGAAAGGGAATGAAAAAAGCCAAAGAAAAATGGATTGAAGATCTGTGCACGGAAATTGAAGACTGGCTCAACAACAACAACAACAACAACACCAACAACAACAACAACAACACCAACAACAACAACAACAACAACAACAACAACAACAGCAACAGCAACAACAACAACAACAACAACAACAACAACATCAACATCAACATCATCAACAACAACAACAACAACAACAAAAGCGTAACAAGTCGTAAGAGAACTGACAAAACAAAGGCAGGAGAATGTCAACACAATTCAAGACAAAGAAGGGAAATGCCTCATCGAAGAAAAAACATTATCTACAGATGGAAGGAATATTGTTCCGTGTTATACAACCTCCAGACCAAAGGAGAACCAAGTGTTCTAACCAGCCAAGAATCATCAAATGAGGACGACTTTCCAATTTTACGTGAAGAAGTGGAGATAGCTGTAAGATCTTTGAAGAAGGGAAAAGTTGTTGGATTTGACCACATCCCAGCAGAACTGATGATGAACGGATGAGAAACGGTGATCGACATCCTCATCTGCAACATAATCTGGCAGACTGGAGAGTGGCCAACAACATGGACTCAATCACTGATGATTACTCTCCCCAAGAAAGGCAATCTACAAGAGAGTCATCTTGAACAGATTGAAACCACAAGTAGAAGAGATCATCGCCGAAGAACAGGCGGGATTTCGCAGTGGAAGAAGCATCACGGAACAAATATTCAATCTTCGTGTTCTGGGTGAGAAATACCTGCAACATCAACATGAACTATTTCATGTCTTCATTGATTTCAAGAAGGCATTTGACAGGGTGTGGCATGCCGCACTATGGGCAACAATGAAATACAATATTGGACGAAAACTAGTACACACCATCGAGCAGCTATACGCTAAAGCTAGCAGCGCAGTACTAGGTGAATGGTTCCACACATCAGTCGGAGTCCGTTAAGCATGCCTCTAGTCACCTACATTATTCAACATATTCCTGGAACGAATAATAACAGATGCCCTGGAAGATCACACTGGCACAGTCAACATTGGAGGACGCATCATCACCAACTTAAGGTTCGCTGATGACATCGACGGGTTGGCTGGAATTGAAGACGAACTTGCTAACCTTGTGAATCGACTGGACGAAACATCAGCCAGTTATGGAATGGAAATTAGCACAGAAAAAAGCAAGCTAATGACAAACAGCAAAAATGCAACGAGGTCCCGAATAACTGCCAATAGACGCGAACTAGAAACAATAAGTCAGTTCAAGTACCTCGGAGCTATCATCAATGATGAGGGTTCCAAGAACGAAATCCTTGCAAGGGCTGCGCAAACATCAGCAGCACTGGCGAAATTGAAGCCTGTTTGGAGAGACAAAAACATCGCACTGAAATCTAAACTAGTATGTACACTAGTCCTTTCCATCTTTCTATATGCATGCGAATCATGGACCCTCACAGCGGAACTGCAAAGAAGAATGGCTGCATTTGAAATGATATGCTACCGAAGAATCCCCGGTATTCCCTACACTGACCACATCACCAACGATGAAATCAGAAAAATCATCACTCAACATGTGGGACATTACGAAGACCTGCTGACTACAGTAAAAAAAAGAAGAAATTGAGATGGTATGGTCATGTAACACGATCAAGCGGGCTCACAAAAACAATACTACAAGGAACAGTGCCGGGGAAAAGAAGACAGGGAAGACTGAGAAAGAGATGGTCAGACAATATTGCCGAATGGACTGGGAAGACCTTCGCAGAAACTCAGACATTAGCACACAACCGCGAAGACTGGCGTCGACTGGTGAAACATTCAGCAATGCAGCCCCCCACCCCTATGATCCAGGCGGGTTACGGGAGCAGTAAGTAAGTAAGTAATTATAAGATGGATGGCAACATTTGTATTAGCCAGATCTCAACAAGTAAAAATAGGAAATGTATATTCGCATTCTGGTCACCCAAATGGGGGAGTACCACAGGGAATCACAGCTGGACCTAAATGTTTCCTCGTCTACATAAACGATTTAGAAACACCTGTTCCGTTATGTAAACATGTAGACAACAGTACATTATTCGAAGTATGCGATAGAAAAGATGCATCTGCTGTGCAAGAATTGGTTGACATTGCCGCCAGGTGGACAGAACAGAATGACATGAAAATTCTGGAAAATCAAAAGAGATGATCATCAGTTTTGCACAAGATGATAATTTTCGAAATACCATACAAAAAATAAAGATCAGTGGAATGGATGTAGATCAAGTAGACCATGCCAAGCTTCTAGGTGTTACAATTTCACGTAATCTTACATGGATAAACATGTGGAGAATATTGTGAAAAAGGCTGGGAAACAATTATGCATGTTGTATCAATTAATTAAAATGACCTGGTGACTGCGTGTGTCAACATTGTGAGACCGCTACTTGAATATGCATGCCCCGTGAGGCATACTAATTTACAGACAATAGTGAAATGATACAGAAAAGAGCACTAAAATGCATTTTCCCTGGTACAAGTTATGCTGAGATATTTAGTTATGGTGGCCTACAAACTTTCAAAGAAAGACGAGAATGTATGCGGGAAACTATATTTCAACAAGATGAAAATTAGCATTTCCTTTCCTCAGAGCCAATTGAATCGGTTATGGTATTATGCAGTTTGAAAATAACTTGTATGTAGGGTTTGTGTTCATCTGTTCATGGTAAAACCAATAATGAATGAAAAACAAAAAAACAAATAACGCATTTACTAACGCAAACAAGTAGGCCAGCGCGCACCCAAGAGCAACTTCACGGCTTTTTGTTTTTGCAAACTGATCAATAACTTGCTCGATTTTTATCTGTTATGCATCCGCCCTCTGTAGTAGACATGCTAAGTGACTTTTCACTTCAAGTCATGATGCAAAGGTCCCCTTTGGTATGGAAGTTCCTTAAGGCCATAGGAAAAAATGATCCAAACACACAAATTGTATCATAAAAGATGGCGGCCATCTTGGAAACCCTAGTGACTCATAGACCATGAACCGTACGTCATTATTATGATATATGTTTTCCAGTAAATTTTAGGTTCCTGGACTCATTTCTGGCATCGATTTTGCATTTGGAATGCATTTGAAGTAATAATAATATTTATTGTTTTCCAGATACATAAGTTCAGGTTTGGTAAGGTACTGAAAAGCAGGTCTATGTAGTTTATATACATTTTGATAGCTTCAACTGCGTGGATAACTAGTCCTTCCATTAGTCTATCTCTATATGTTTCTTGAGATACCAAACTTCAGGTAATAAGATTGTTCTTCGTGGTATCTAAATAGTATTTCCTTAATTCAGGACTAACCTGATTCCTCGTCGATCTGTACCTCACTCATGTTACCAGGGTGGGAGCATGAACCTTTACATGTGCAGAGAAACATGCAGATCTGTCCCTGCACGCAGGACTTACAAGGAGCCTTACATTCTTTCTTACATTGGCAAATGACAAGCTCTGACAAATCCCATGAAATGGTGGGAGATGTGGTGTAGACTGGAGTTGGCACAGAGTTTGGGGACTCTTGCTGCCATACCCATTCCGTTGGAGAGACTGGATCTTGAGTTTTGACGAGCGTATTGTCCCACACATGTCCACTCTGATAGGCTACTTTGAGGAGGTGCTGATGGAGACATGTGCTAGAAGTCTCTTCCTTTATGGAAGAAGAGGGAGAGTCTAGCAGCATCCACTGTTATGATGCCCTCACCAGAGACACCATATAGCTGCATGACGAATCTCTCAAGCATGGGTGTGTGAGTCTTGGTGATCTGCAGGCTGGGGTTAGGGCAGGAGAGCAGCTTTAGAGGTAAGTTTACAGTTCAGAGAGGGACTACCACACTGACCAAGCCGTCTTTTTGCCTTTGCCAAAGAACGCTGAGATCGTGTCGCATCTCGTTAACACATGAAATGCCGGGAATGCCATAATGCCATTGCATTGGATGATCCAAGTCCATGTGCGATGACATGCACTGGAATATACCTGAAGTTTCGCGGCATTCCAAAGGCAATCAAGAGTTCATCAATCCTCTGTCCGAGGACCACAAAAGTGGAGACGCCTCGCACACTACAACATCGCTGTCACTGGTGCAGATCTGACGATGACCGGTGTCGGTAGCAGCAGCCACATGCAGAAACATCCTGGTGTCGGCTTCCTAATCATGTGTGGATGGGGCCAGTGCACCAACATCAGCGCCTGCCAGTGAACTCACATAGTCACTGAGAATGGTGGTGAAGAGCTGCTTGTCATGTGGAAGCTTCATATGCGTCAAGCTTTTGGCCATCTCCACGAAGAAGTTGTGTTTGTTCAGGTCCACACATAGGAAGGTAGCCCAATTGCCAGAAACTTTGGTTGAGAGAGCAATCCGCCTCCGCGCTCCGCTGCCTCTTTGCTCTCAAGTTCCTGACTTCAGGCTCGTCATAGAGTACACATCCCAGACAATGTCAACATGGTTATTTGTTTCAAACCAGGAGAGGATGTATGGCAAAACACGTCTTTGAAATAGTCTCCGATTGACGATTAGCAGGACGAAGCATTTGATCGAGCACAGCTCCATTCAGCACAGCCGCAGTCGTCACGGGTCTGCGATTGGTGAGATTTGCTGGGACAATGCAGTCCGGGATCTAGCTGTTGGTTCCAGGTCCATCATAAAAACGTTATAAATATTAATTAGTACAACGAGTGTGTCCACGGAGTGTTTAACTAATGTTGATATTTAATTCAACTACAGTAGTACTAACATTGCTATTATGTATTATAAAAAATAAACAATACTTTTTAAAAAGTACTGTAGTTCGATACACAACTAAATCTCAATGTGGGACGTATAAGAACCACTGAGCAGTGACCACCCTCAGTGCCAGCATAGAAAGGTCGGCTTGGCGATAATATTCTGAAAAAGGCTGGCTAGTTGAATGAGACCTCATAAGATCATAACATTGTAACCACAATATATACAGACTAGTTAGTTAATAGAACATTGCCGAGTGCTGGAAACAACTAGGCAACTAGACAACAACAAAATGAAATGCGCGTGAGACAAGCGACAGATGCGCCCTGCCCCTACTAACCAATCACAAGCGAGGTGGGCGTGGCTTAAAAACTTTTAAAAAGTTTTTCAAAAGTGAATCGCCAAGGCGCTGCCCTAAAGTACCGCGTGTAATTTAAGGTGTTCACACTGATTTAAATGAGCAACGAAGGACCGACCTCATTTGTATCAGATACGAAATTCCCAAAATAATTTAAGAAAACTATTTACCAATACGAATACATTTATTTCAGGCGAAAAACCCATATGCAATTGGTATATAATTATAAATAGGTATATGAAACATAGCTTTTAAAAGTAGATAAGTTAGACACATCAATAGATTAAAAAAGATAATAAGTTAAATAAAGTTAATAAATTATTTTAAAAAGTAAATAAATATGTAAAACATGATATAAACTCACCATTTTACAATATACAGAGATTCGGCCCAGCTACACCGCATTGGCCCATTAACAATAGCTGTAAAATTGTACATGCATTTTATCAGGTTATCGTTAACATTGAGAATGCGTTTTCTCAAATCGTAAACATTCCTACACAATAGGGCGTCAAAAGTATCGATAGCATTATTAACAAACATGCTGCTCGCACTGTCCCATCGGTGGTATCCTAGGATCCGTCTATGCATATTGTTGTAGGCAACTTTAAGTGTTAAATATATGCCCTTGTTAAAATTTACCCAGAGTTGGGAACAATAAATTGTACAACAATATGCATGAAACATATTTAGTTTAACACCGATGGAACAGTCGGTATTTACCAATTCACTTTATAGTATTTACTAACAATTGCACTTGATAAAATACACAGCCACTCATTCCAAGGATTCATAAATTATGCACGAAAGTATATAATCAACAATTATGAAACAACATGTAATATTTCAAATTGTGATATACGTATATCAAACAGACCTGTGAAACATAACACTTTTGCACTAGACATTACGATGAGATAAATGTACATATAATGTATCATATGCACAAGGATTATTTATGTATGACAACAAATGTAAACGTATCATGACGCATCACCTTATACAGCGTTTAAACAATGTGTTATGTTTACTAATAATTACGAAATATTAAATGTCAGTTAGTCTTTGTTTGGTTAGTATTAATTAATTGGTTGTGGTAAAGTTAGTGTGAGGTACAACTAGTAGTATTCTCTGTGAAGTGTTAGCTGTTAGTATTGGTATGTTTACTTATTTATTATTCGTAACCGTTCCTCTGTCTTCCACACCATTTCTTTTCTGTGTAATATATATCTTACACTTTTATTTTAATATTGAATTTAGTATTGTTTATAACACCAGTATTAGTTAATAAATTATCTTTACATAATTTGTCATGGGGGCATGCCCGTCAACGATCTAATAGGTCTTACTACAGGTCTCCATAGATCAATCAACAGTTATCATCAATTATCGTGTATTGTAAATGGTGTATTATGTACTATCATGGTTGATCTGAATACATTATTTCACCTACTTCTTCTTCTTCTTGCCAACGACGTGCTGGAATATCACAAGACTTGAAGGACACTTCATTCCGAGATCAGGTTGGTGCTTGAGGTGCACATGTCCAGTGTGCAGCTGGGGGACAGAGCCTTGCTGTGGCTGCCCTCACATTGTGGAACAACATCTCAATTAGCATTCTGCTGTTGCCGTCAACAAATTACTGAAGAAATACCTGTTTGCCAGGCATTTTAGATTAGTTTTAATTATTTTTGACATACTATAGTTTTTTAATTTGCATATTTTAGAAACACTGTAGATTGTTTACAATTTTAGTTTATATAACTTGATTTAGTGAACATGGAAATCGCCTTTGTGCATTTTAGGCTGAAAAAGGCGCTATATAAATATTCATGTTATTATCAGTATTTGGGGAGCATAGATATGCGAAAACATCTGGATCAAAAGAATTGTGGGAATGAAGATAATCGATAAGCGAAGAATGAACGAGCGAAGGGGGAGGTTGGTATGGAGAACCGAGGGAAATAACGCAGCTGCCCGAAGAGTGGAATATAAAAGGAGACGAGGACTACCATATTGGAATGGCTGCTACTGCTAATGTAGGAGAAATCAGCGATGGTTGTCTAGCTGATTGTTTTTATTTGGCATTCTCTACAAGCTACAACATTTATGTTTTTATTACAATTCCACCTACATTATTCACGTATCCGCTGCAACACTGTCGAACTGTTTTGCTCCTGGAATACAGCAACATGGCGACTACCATAATCGGGAAGATAGATTATTCTACCCCGATACGAACAACACAGATATCTACTGTGGTATTCGATCGTTGTTTTGCTGCTAGGAACGTTGATAACGGTCTTAAACTTTGATCTTGCAGATTTCCCGAAGGATCCATACACATTTCTCTGCTATGTATCACCAGTAAGCAGAGCATCTTCAAGTCACAAAGTATAATCCAAGGACATAACCTTCAGAAGGTAGATCAGACAAAATTCCTTTGAGTAAACTTACACGACAAACTGAATTGGTCACCGCACATGGCTGTTACAGCTCACAAGGCAAACAACGCAAGAACGTTCCAACAAAGAAACATGAGTGACTGTCTGGGGAAACTCAGATCGCATTTCTGCAGTAGCTTAATCGGTCCCATTGTGGAGTACAACGTCCTCAAAACATCAAAACAACTGCTTATAAAGGCTACATTTTATAATAGCCAACCCGTCTGTTCGTCCACTCCTAGAAAACTCGTCACCCGTGTGTGACCCCCACATTCAGGTACTCATTAACAAAATAGAGATCGTCTAAAGATGGGCGCCTCGATTTTCTCATAACAACTACACATCCAGAAATAAATGGGAGTGTGTCCACTGTTGTCCAACTAGTTAGTGTTGCCGTGGGCGCGTCAATGTTGGGATGTCTACCCTATGACTTTGTCATTGGTGAAAACCAAGACTGTGAACTGGTGGGATTAGTTTACGGAATTAACGGCGATGCTATCACTAATGGTTGTTAACTTAATACACTCTAGAGATGACCATGAAGTGTATGCTCTAGCACATGGTATGGAACTAGTTGCCAAAAAATTTGAATACATTAAACAGGTGAATATCAACGAACCTTAGGTGTCGTCCGCTAGCTAAAAGTAAACAAGGCCACAGCACATATATTTTGTTAGAGTGTTAAAACAATGTGATAGACTTTGTATGAATAATCACACCTCTCCAAACAGTCGTTTCAGGAATGCTACTTGCTGATCTTGTGGAAAGTAGGTCATATTAGACGTGCGTGCCATAGCCAGGCGCTGGAGCAGACACATAGAGATGTTCGTTCTGTAAACGTTCATTTCAGTCTGGCTATTCTTGTTCCACGTGAAAATTACAGTACGAACAATTACGGCGTGATTCATATAACGTGGCCTCAACCCCCTTCACTACCATAAGACAAAATGGAGAGGAAACTCCAATTCTAGTTAATGTTCGGGTAAGTATACAACATGTCACACTCGAAGTTGACACAAGGACTGTCTGCAATTTCTCTCATACATGACGAGATTATTGTATATACGGGAAATATATTTCTCTACTTGGACCAGTCCGTGAAGTTCGTTCATAATTAGTAGTAACCCTACTAATATCCGTATTCGCACGCGTTCGTGCGTACGCGAGTGAGTGTGTGATTTGTGTGTGTATGCGTGCGTGTGTGTGTGTTTGCATGTGTGTGTGTGTGTGTGTGTGTGTGTGTGTGTGTGTGTGTGTGTGTGTGTGTGTGTGTGTGTGTGTGTGTGTGTGTGTGTGTGTGTGTGTGTGTGTGTGTGTGTGTGTGTGTGTGTGTGTGTGTGTGTGTGTGTGTGTGTTTGCGTGTGTGTGTATTCGTGTACGTGTGTGTTTCCTTTGTGTGTAGGTGTGTTTGTTAGTGTGTGTGTGCGTGTGTGTATGTGTGTGCGCACATGTGCTTGTGTGCACGTGCGTGCATGCGCGTGTTTGTGCGGGCGTAGTTAAAAGGAACCTCAGGTTTACCACTGTTATGTCAAGTGTCCACACCAATATAAAAGTTTTACAACATGTCCGTTTCTAGATAAGCAACATCAACAGTGTAATCGTATTACCATGGGTTAGTTCATAAAACGATAATAATGCTTCCACTGTGACAGAACCAACTATGAGATGTCACAGATAATATCATCGGAGCAAAACACTTTCGACCCCAAACCAGAAAAACACCTGTTCGGGGGAGAAGTTTATTTGTATATTTTGGTTGATGAAAGGTAACGAGGGCGGTGTGTGTGTGTGTGTGTGTGTGTGTGTGTGTGTGTGTGTGTGTGTGTGTGTGCACGTGCGTGCGCGAGCGTATGAATGTAGATGATTAATGTAAGTCTTCCATATGATTAATACAGGTCGTCCATAAACTGTGTCTCGAGGTGAAGTTTACGATGTACACAACCAAGCATCATCAGACTGTTGTGCATGTTTACAAACCATCCTCAGGCCCACACGGAGTGTTTCTTTCAAAACGTTTATGGTCGCGTTCACCAACTTCTTGGAAGGTTTCATAACGTAACGACAGGCCTGAAACATCACCGACGATTTTAACATCCACTATGGAAAGTCGGAAAGTCCCAAACGATTTCAACGGCACCATTGAATCGTGGCCCCCTTTGACATTGTTACCCTATATAACTTGTTGCGCCACTATGTTTTGTCAAGGGTGACTGATAATGAAGTAAGCATGGCTGTCCTTTGCTCGGTCCACTTTGGCCTGTCCCCTAAGGCCCCTCTGAGATCCTAGGTACGCCACTGCCAGCTACAGCACGTGCGTCATCCCACTCACACCATCGGCATTAAATCTAATATTTTTTAAATCTCTAATCGTAATTGCGTCATCTTCTGAAAGCGTCGTGACGTCAGTGACGGTGGGTCCCAGCTCGCCGATCACCACGCTGAGCACTGGACACTCCAACCATCAAAGCAGGATCACAAGAAGCAGAATTAAGACTTCTTGTCACAAAGACGGTGCAATAAACTTGACAAAATTCAGATCAGACGGTGAACTTTCACACGCGGTGACAACTAAGGGCTTGTGCATTACATATATGTCGCATCAGTAGGCCTCCGGCAATACATTGAACGTAGGCGAGCTGAAGCGGCAACCAATCAAGCTGCAGATTCATCGAGGCATGTATACACGGGACTACGTGAAACTTCAAACAACAGGTAATTAGTACTATCTGCGAAACAAAAATATTTCGGAAAGTGACAACAAAGTGCTATAATAGATTGATGAATGACCCGATGAAGAAAACACTAGGGTCTAGCTACAAAACTATCCCGCTGCTTAGTTTGCGGAAAGATTTATTGAGCACTTCGCACGTAAAGCCAATTGGTGTGGACCGATGACAGCTTTGCATAGTCAGTGCGTCTACCGGCATCACTACATACGTCGTACACAATGCCTGTTTAGTACGTACAAAGTGCCAAAAAACACCAAGTGCGATTGATTCTCTTTCACTCGTGGACTGACATGATCACCTGCTATCTTTCTGACAAAACTATTATTTAATGGGCATACTTATTGTTTAATGTTCACGATTACATTGTATTTCTTTTAAAACTAATCGATATATGATACTCATAATATGTTATGAGATAATGCTGACAAAAATTGCCGACGTACGCATGAATAACTGTGTGTCAATATTCCGAGTATGATTGAGTAGCAAAGCCATCCAAGTGTGTTCAGGATTGAATATTCAATCGCCTCGAAATATGACTTCACTGCAATACAACATACACACACACGCACGCAAACCACGCACACACACACACGCATGCACACACGCACACACACCTTTGTATGTTCATTAAATACACAATCCATATTGTTATTACGTTACGTGCGAATTTCTAACACATGAGTTAATCTATGAGTCAGCAAGACCGTTGTGTGTACACTTTCACGGGTACTCGTTTGACGCTCGTGACGACAGTCTCGGTGCGGTAACTATTCGATGCCTAGCAGAATGACACAAGTCACCATCGCCATGGCGACTACTGCGCCACATTAATTTTGTTATGTTTCGTGTGAAGCCTGCGTTGGTTTGCCGCACGCCTGCTGCAGCAGTAACTTGGTGCCATTTACGCACCTTCGTCCACGCATCAATTTCGCCACCTACCAATCACGCATCTACCAGCACTTTTTCTATCGTTGCTCCTGCGTCTCACGCTACACAGGGCCGGTTTCATGAAGCGTTCTTAAACTACGCAATTACTTAGCGTTACGCACTTGCTAAGCTAAGTATTTGCGTAAAATTAAGCAAGTCCGGTTTCATTGAGCCTGTCTGACCTATTTCTTAGCTAACAACGAGCGTAACGCTGTCACGTGGTTAGATGAATGATAATCAGTGGAACGCAAGCGATTCTCGTTTCCGGTCCGTTTTGATGCAATAGTTAACGAGATCATACACTTCCGGAGCCCACTTCGTTGTCCGGAATTATCGCTCATTCGATTACAGGCATGGCGTTTTCATTACAATTTTGGGTAAACTACACCACACGGAATGTTAAATTTCAAGGAAAATCAACAGGTTCAGTAGACTGCAGCCGGGTGCCGAGTTTCTCGTACAACAACGAGTGAAAGCGTCGATGAAAAGTTACAAGTTAATAGTTTGTCGCATGTGAAACTGTATCCGCTCACGGCCGGCCTCCGCTCACTCGATCGATTGAGCGAGACAAATGATAATTTTATTACTGCTCTAGAATGTGTTCCCTTACATCCCCATTTGTAAAGATGCGCTATAACCATACATTGCGTACATTGGACATATACTGTTACATAGTTAAATGATGTTTACGATTATACACATGTATGCAACTGTGCCTTAGGTCATTGTGGCTCGCCAGATCACATACAAAATGTCAGCCCCATGCGTACAAAACTAACAGAGATATGGGTCTACAAACAAGTTGTAAGTTAAACATAAAATAAAAACTGTATATGTGCATGTGATTAATTCTGACAATGT